>CM030370.1:3459613-3686625 GCA_003604175.2 Clonorchis sinensis | reverse complement strand
TTCGAATTATTCTACCTCGATCTCCACTTGCTCGTTGTGACTTCAGCCATTTACTCAAGCGCCCAAGGTCACTCATGGCCAGCAATGGTTTTCAGTTTTAGTTCATGCCATGTTCATATCTTTGAACTAGTCGGACCTCATGAACATTGTTCCCTACAAGACGGGAAAGCGACCTATTGTTATTTCATCGGATATTTCCCACTGTTAATGACATTGTCCTCTTTTTGCGCAATCCGCACGACCCGCAAATCCCCCCGTCATGCTTCATTATGGCTGTAAACGTATGATCATGCCAGACGGTATGTCACCCACAAGTTGGGAATAAACATTATTATTATTATTAACCGCCGTTTTCCTCGACCCTAAATGACCTTTCGATTCTGTGGCTTGTTTAGCTGTTCTAAATTTCCCTGGCCAGGAGATGATACCAACGAAAATTGCGGACATTCTTCCTGCCCTATATTTTCACACCTCAGAGCAGGATCGGATGTATAATGAAATGCCCAAAACTTTCCTTGCGAATGGTTGTTCTTTTCAGAGCTTTCCTCTCTCGCCTTGTCGCCGACGTTACCATGGTGTGCATAATCCGAGGAACTACGACTGGGTATTGATACGACCTCATCATCTGCAGCATAATAAAAGTGTTTGCTGCCGTAATCATCATGACGTCTGAAGAGACAACACTGGACCTGGATTGTATAAACTTTATCGTTTTGCTGTTTGATCGTTGTTTTTCGGCGCATCAGAGGTCCTATCTCTGAGCTGCGTTTTTCACCTTCAAGTGGGAAGTCTTATTTGAGGATCTTCCATTTTGTATCTCTGATGCTTCATAATGTAAAGAGAGTCCGTTGGTAGGCTAGCAACTGCATAAACCATGACCGTACCATAAGACGATGTCAATGCGCAGAGAATCAAACGCTCACGTATATCATTTATGGTATCGGGCGAGTTTTGCGGAAGTCAAAAGACATTGTGTATAAGTAAATTGTGTATGGTTGAGATCTGACCCCTCCGTTTCGAAAACACTAGATATCTTCAGATTTCCAATCATAGATGTTTCCGCAGCATAGAATGGGTTAACCGACCGCAACAAATACGCAACGCAACGGTGCGTTAGCGGGTACTTGGTGGCTAATCAGCATTAGGGCTAAGAAAATGCCAGGTTGCCCAAGCCTACATAAGAGCAGTCGAGATGTAGAGGTTGGGTTCAAACTACGGGCCTTTCGGTCAGTAATTTCGCACCCTTACCGCTGAGCTATCTCATGCTCACTGAACTGTCTCTATCCTCTTTCTACTGAAACTTCCTCCTCTCATGATATAATTGTGGTTAGGCGTCAGTATGCACTACTGCTCTGTTGCTGCCATTGATAGTACTGATGATGATTCTAACCTTTCACGCGTTTAGAAACAATGGGACGCTGTAACAGCTAGTTCCTCCACCTTTTCCTGCAGAATGTGTCAATTCACCATGTACATCTCTACGGAAGTCCGTTTGACTGAGTGGGCAGCCACACTCATGCCGACTAACTGAGAAGCAGATTACTTTTGTCACTAGTGAATAAGGTCTTAGATAAGTATAAAACGATTGAGGTCAGATGAGAAAATACCGCCTAAATCAACTTATATGGGTCAACTTATACGGGGAAACCAATGAAACGCGACGTTGCGTTCTTAGTGACGAATCAGCGTGCCCCCAAAGAGACATCGAAAGTTAAACGGTGCTGCTTTTCATAGGCAATCAGCTGCGGTGGGTGAGGATTCTTCATCATCGAAAGCATGATGTCGCGATTTGCTCGCATGTTTGTAAACAGTAGTGGTGATTCGATATTTGCAGCTATAAGCTCAGAGCGAGACAAGTAAAAGAAAGGTCGCATTGTCCACCGAGCGGGAGCTCGATTTTCTCATGTAGGCTTAAGAGATTTTGCGTGCGCAGTACATCTCCGCATGGGTTTGGCGACACCAAGAGTGTTACAGGTTTGATACAATGTGTGTTTGTATTAAGGATACAAAACTGGAACTAATGAAGGAACAGCAAAATGCTGTGGGTGCTCTGGTCTTGCGGGAGTTGTTCACGTGGCGTTGTGAGTTATCACGTTGCACAGTTTCGGACGAAAGGTGACCATTAGAACTGCCAGTTTTGATCAGATCTTGGACGTTACAGAGACAAGTAGTGGGCCAATAGTGGGTTTAGTGAATTTGGCTCCACAGATACGCTGGAAATGTCCTTTCCTTGAAATGCACTAGATGTAGCTTTTTGGGCTGGACACAGGATGTTGTCTCTCGTGTATTACAAATAATGTATCTTGCTAGCAGTTAGCGAGAGACCCAACAGTAACATGAAGTGAAGACGAAGAACAGGAAACAGGCTGGCTTTTCTTTTACAATCAGGACAGCTTGTGAATGAACTCTAGAAACCGAACGACTTTGTGCTTCATTTAAATCAGCTGGTGCTGTGCGAACAGTTCTTCTGTTCAAATGAAATCCACTGGGTAAGGCACGCGCAGGTTCCGCTTGTACCTCTTGTATAACTTCTGTGCCTCATGTTTCGTTTGGTACAATCTTCGAGATTTTCCAGTGCATTTCCTTGAAGGAGCATATCACTGATAAGTTTGCTGGAAACTCCTCGACAGCCCACGACCGGATTCATTCTTCTTGAATATCACCAAGGCCCGCATCGCGTTTTTCAGCTGTAGCACCCTTTTGAAGCCTAACTGCCATGCCACCCGAAGGAAGCACGAGAGCTGGGATACTGCCAGGTTGCTCAAGTCTAGACAAGGGGAAATCGAGACGCAGAGGTCGGGTTCGAACCGCGGACCTTCGGATCAGTAAAGTCGCGCTGTAACCGCTGAGCCATCTCGCCAGAGCTCACTAAGTAAACGTGTTCCTTTGGTTTCTTTCAACCTTAGGTTCTGTTTGAACCTAAGTTGTACGCTCATTCGCTCAGCACACTGAGTTACGAATCAATGTGGTTTTCAACTGCTTCTGTCTATGCATGGACATCATCATCAGCTGTAAAAACCTCGTACTCGTCGTACGGTGGTTCTAACCGCCACGGTCGTTTTCATTGATGATTTGGGGAGGTAGGGTTCATCGCTGCGCACTGGAGGTGTGTTGTGGCTTGCTGAACGATTGTGCAACTCTGTATCGGTCCTCTGCCTCCTTCTTCGCCCAC
This sequence comes from Clonorchis sinensis, assembly GCA_003604175.2. Taxonomy (NCBI): domain Eukaryota; kingdom Metazoa; phylum Platyhelminthes; class Trematoda; order Opisthorchiida; family Opisthorchiidae; genus Clonorchis; species Clonorchis sinensis. The sequence continues at coordinate 3,683,453 of CM030370.1, read as the reverse complement.
TATGGCATATCAAAGGGCACGGTAGCTTCAGACAACTGTATGGAGACAAGCGTTTATAGGGTAATCACAGAACTTTCCATAAGTTCGTGCTGGAATCCCCATCAGTTGGCGAGAAGCGTCGAGTTAAAGATACTCGATCCAGATTGGCTGACGTTCTGACCAATCAGGGCATGCCCTAGTTTGGTCCGTTGCCTGCACATACCACATCCATCTAAGTTGTGATTCCCGATTATTAGGGACGACCGGCCTCCCGACAAGGTGATAGCTGATATGGCTGATGCGTAAATACACGGGTGTCAGCAAAGCTCGGGAGGATGGGAATGCATTGTCTGCGCCAGTTGCCTCGACATTAAGGGTGCCATGCATTTCGCAATCAAGACGAGAGCCATCAAATACGAAACCAAACCCCCACAGTGTAAATGCTCCGCTTTACTCGGGATGCTCGACGCGAAACTGGAGCTTCTTTCTAAAGCTCTGGAGGATGCAAACACAGAGAACGCAGCTACCTAGACGAAAGTTGATAAAGACCGGCTATCCATCCCTAGTCCGCTGGCTGCAAAAATAGTCATCCAGCCCCCTGATGCAGCAATGAAGACCATCACGGTGTCTCTGGTGGACAGGCGCGTAAGGGGGAGCAGACTGATCATCCGGGGGTCATTCTCCAGCAAAATCACGCCAACGAAGCAGGCACTCACTCCTTGGTAGTGTCTTCACAAAACCTGACCACCAATCGCTTCACGCAGATTGTTTACGCCAGAAGGGAAGGAAGCGAACACTTGGGCTTCTAGTCACACTTTCCTTTCATCTGCGGTACAGGAGATCTTGGAGCGGGCTGTCAGCATCCAAAAGGCATACCCAACGATCAGGTGTCTATCTGAGGATCGCCCTCTACAGGCGCGAAAGCTGGGCCACAGCAGTTCTAGGGAAAAGGTGAGAAATAGGCCTCCACTTGGCACCAGTTCAGGCGACCCCAAACTTATGGCCACACCGATTGTATTTATAGCCCCTTGTACCCCTGAAAGCACGCCGACGCAACCGGCCGCCACTCCGGATACCAGTTGCTACTCAACCACCGCAGACCCCTCGACTTCGAAAGACAGCAATGCTCTGGAGGAGGCAAGCCTCACGTGGACGGAGCGCCCAAAGTACGTAGAGTTATCAGCGCTTCTTTCCGGAACAGATGACAAATGTGCAGCACTGGACTCCACACCCAAGTCACAACTTCTGAGCCGGACTGGGTCAGACGTGCGGGGCACGCGGCGAAATCTACCGACAAATCAACCACATGCGTTGACCTCGACTTGGGGGAATGTTGCGACCGCTGCTGAGGCTGTGAAACTGCCAATCTCCAGCTCCACTCCGTCAAAAGTGGCCTCTTTCATTGTGGACATATTTGTTGCCCAGGACCCCGATAGTCAAAGCCACAAACCTGACCACAGCGAACCGGAAAATCCTTCGTACCCCCATTTGGCCACGACTCGGGTGTCCACACAAACACGAAAGAAAAGCGACTGCGGCCAAACAAGCCACTTAAGATTCGCCAAGTCAGAACTGCTGGCTGACTTCAAGATGCAGTCCTCTGAGAAAACCAGCCTCATGGGGGCGCCACCAAAAGAACTACTTCTCGATGCTGCCACCCGGTGCTCAGGGCCTCACAGAGACGCCTTTCCGATCAAACCGCGCCAAAATGCCCAAGAAACCAGATGCAAGTTTGCCCCAAATCCTTGAACAACAGCAAATCTGGTCGTCCAAAAGGCGGTATTGAGGGATCTACAAGTAGCAGTGGTCAAAATTTTCGCCTACGGGGAAAAAACTTCGGTCCCCAAAGTTAGGATTCCCGCGCGAACCAGGCTCCCACGGGGCGAAAAAACCTTGTAAATGAAAAGCAGCCCTCGAAACCACCAAGAGAGGAAGCAGATAAGGATACCTCGGAGGCCCCTTCGGAGTCTTCGACTCAAACCCGACGTACAGCTATTAAGTCTGTTAACCTCTCTGGTCACACACCTCTCGGCCCCTCACCTTCGGAGGTAGCAGAGACAGTGTTGAAATGCTTGTCCACGAACTTCCTTAGCCCCAGTTGGACCACATGGCCATCAGCTACCGGTGGAGAGCCACCATTAAAGACTGCGGTTCCTTCTGAGGCACACCACTTGATTCCGGTCACGCCATGGTGCGTGCACGCCTGACAGTTCGCTTCCCTTCAGGCCCTCGCAAATTAGCAAGAAGCATGCCAATCCACTATCTTCGAAGATCGACCATAGCTCAACAGTACCGATCTGAGCTAGCCCAAAAACTCTCCACCGTAAACCAATACTGCACTGGCAGTGAGCATGTGGATGAAGCGTGGCAAAAACGTGAAAGGAGCCATGTTAGCGGCGTTCACTGCTGTCTGTCCGACCTCTCCGATTCGACCACAAGACCACTGGATGTCGGCGAGGTCGCTATCCATGATTGATGCCAGAAAATCCATACCAGCAGGCAACGCGTACGACGGCGCACGCAACTCCTTAAACGCCAAATAGTGAAGAGTCTAAGGAAAGACCGAGAGCTCTGGTGGAAATCGGAAGCTCGAGAGATGGAGAAGGCTTTTGCTACGGGAAACAGCCGTGCCCTATATCAACTGATACGATCGACTGGTCCCAGGAAAGCAACGGTCCACGAAACGATAAGTGAAAACGTCGACTAGAAAGATGGGCTGAACACTTCGAAGAACAGTTCAGCTGGCCTCCTGCAACACAGCCTGTGGAGATAATGCTACGGGCGAGTGGAATGTAAACCTTGATCGCCCTTCGGAAGAAGAAATAAAGTACGAAATATCCGTACTAAAACGTGAGAAGGCACCAGGACCGGACGGTCTCTATCCAGCCCTCTTCAAAGAAGGCGGAGAATCCCTGGTGACCCATCTGACAAAGCTTGTTGGTGCTATATGGAACGAAGAGAAGGTGCCTGCAGAATGGGGCATGTCGACAGTTATCCCAATCTTCAAAAAGAGTACGCGGACCCTGTGCGAAAACCACCGTGGCATCAGCCTGTTAGCTGTGGCATCGAAGGTGCTCTCTGGTCTTATCCTTCGAAGGTTGACTGAACACAGGGAGAGACAGATCCGTGAAAACCAAGCTGGGTTCCGTCCTGCAAGAGGATGCATCGATCATATCTTCACCCTCCGACAGATTCTTGAGCAGCGACACTGCTTCCAGCAACCAACAATGGTTGTGTTCCTCGATCTGAAAGCTGCCTTTGACTCTGTAGACCGCCAGGCACTGGCAGTGTCTGTGGAGCAAAGGTGTCCCCCTTAAATTCTTGACCCTCCTTAAGGCGCTGTACGCCAACTCCCGCGGCCGTGTGAAGGTCTACGGGAAGCTCTCGCCTGAGTTCACCACATCAAGTGGTGTCAGACAGGGCTGTCCTCTTTCACCTTTCCTCTTCAATTTCGTCATTGATACGATCATGGAAGACTCACTATCAGCCTCTACTGCCTGTGGGGTCGAAGTGCTCCCGGGGCGTCCGCTCACAGATATCGAGTATGCAGACGACATAGCTCTTCTTGGATCTGATGCCGTGGTAATGCAAACAATATTAAATAACCTAAGTAATTCCGCCTCACGGTTCGGCATGCGCTTCACACCTGCAAAGTGTAAAGTGCTACTGCAAGACTGGGTGGGCCTGAACCCTAGCCTAATGCTTGCGGGTGAACCGATTGAGGTAGTAGACAAATTTGTTTACCTGGGCAGCTGTATTAGTCCCGGTGGTCTCGCGAAAGATGATATTTCCATCCGAATTGAAGGCCCGAGCAGCTTTGTGAACCTGCGTCACCTGTGGCGTAGGCGTGACATCAGCTTATCCGTCAAGGGTCGAGTTTACAATGCTGCTGTGCGCTCCGTATTACTATACGGATCAGAAACCTGGCCGCTGCGCGCGAGGACGTCAAAAGACTTTCAGTGTTTGACCATCGATGTCTTCGGAGCATTGCCCGAATCTGGTGGGAACACCGGATCAGCAATGCTGAAGTACGTCGAATGGTATTCGGGAGAAATAACTCACCCTCGATAGATGAACTGATCACACTGCATAGGTTGCGCTGGCTTGGCCACGTGCTGCGTATGCCAGTCGACCGACTTCCTCGAAGGGTTCTTTTCGCACAACCACGTGAAGGGTGGAAAGAGCCAGAGGCGGTCAAACAATGACTTGGCAGCGAAGTATAAAAGCCATTACCAGCAAACTCAGCTGCGCTGGTCATTGCCGTCTTCCTGGATGGGGACCCCGAGACGGGCCACATCAATGGTTAGAGACATTGTCAGACATGGCCCAGTCGCGCCCTCAATGGCGCTCGTGCATCCAAGCTATTGCCTTCAATGCATAGCTTCCTTCCCAATCCCCACTTAACAGTCCATTGACAGTGGTGTATTTACGCACCAATTTATCAGCCCGCCTCCAATGCGCAGCTACCTACCTCACCTCCCCAAATCATCGGTGAACGAAACTGTGGCAGCTACAACCACTGTACGACAAGTACACGGTTCTTACAGCTGAAACGATGATGGATGATGATGCAACCTTTCAGGAATGCGCATCTTTCTTGAACAAGTTAAACTGGGACCAGCTTCAGTGGAAGACTTATAGGGCCACTGTCCAGAAAGTTCGCGAGGCTGACGCGATGTTCGTCAAAAAACCAGCACGCAGTCGGATGAGGCGTAAGCTACGTAAAAGGATTCGGCGTCTTCTGGAAAAGAGCGCTCAACTATTTTCAAGAATTTGACTACAGGAGACACAGAAGATGAGCTGGTATTTCCTAAAGTGCGGAACCGCTGTAACTCAGAAATCCGCCGATGGAACAATACGAAAACAAGTCACCATTCTGGACCTCGCCCGGAAAAACAGTAATGTGCTGTTCAAATACATGCGGCATCGCCGAAGAAACAAACCATCCGCGTTCTCCCTGAGGGACAGGAACGGGGAACCCACGAGTGATCCAATAGTGGTATCTGAGTTTTACAGAGATCACTATGCAGGTCTGTATTCAGTCCCAGCGTCCTCGTCACATCCAACCTTGTCAAGGTGTACCTACGAACGGCCTCTAACCGACCGGTATTCACGGTGGAGGACATTCGTCAACTTTTGCACAAGATCAACCCATTCTGCGCGTTGGGGCCCGACGAAGTCCACCCAAGGATCCTGAAGGAAACGTCGTACACACTGGCAACTCATTTCCATCTGCTGTTTCGTCAGTCGCTTGACGAAGGCCGCCTTCCTTCTGCCTGGAAGGAAGTGATTTTCACGCCAATCTACAAAACTGGTGACCGACTATCGCCTGGCAGCTACAGGCCTATAAGCCTCACTAGCGTGCCATGCAAGGTGGTGGAACGCATTCTGAAGCGAGCCATCCTAGATCACCTTACTTCCAACAACTTGGTATCTCCAGTTCAACATGGATTTCTCCCAAACCGTTCTTGCCTGACGAACTTGCTTGTATTTATGGACAGCTAAACCCAAGCCGAGGACGATGGACCCATATCGGATACCATTATTTTCGACTTCTCAAAAGCATTTGATCGAGTCCCACATGTCCCAGTGCTCCACAAACTCGAGTCCTACAGGATTCCAGGAAAAATCCTACACTGGATCAAGACATTCTTGTCAGACAGGTCATTCCGAGTGAAAGTAGGCTCGACCTACTCTTCTTCAGCACCGGTCTCCATTGGATTTCCTCAAGGCTCCATTTTGGGACCACTGTTGTTTCTGATCTACGTCAAGAACCTTCTGGATGTTCTTGCAAGTCCATGTTTACTTTTTGAAGACGACTTTAAATCGTGGAGTTCTAATGCCGGTGCCCTCCAAATGGATGTAAACGCTGCAAAGCAGTAGTCGTTGGATTGGCGGTTCCCTCCAAATGACGAAAAGTGCGTCCATATGTCATTTGGAGGAGACTCAGCGAACGCCTTTGTCATGCTTGGTGAGAAAGGACCCGAAGACATCACGAGGATAGATGTCAAAAAGGATTTGGGTATCTGGCTCTCTTCAAACAGGTCCCTCTCACTGCACCATGAGAAATCGGCTCAACCAACATTCGCCGTTCCATGGATGCTTCAGCACATCTCCCGTATTACTCGCATGGACTTCCAAATACTCTATAGAGGCCTACGTGAGACCGCTCCTTGAATATGCCAACCAAGTTGTCTACTCAGGACGCACGAAAGACGTAACCCTCATTGAGCGTGTCCAGCGAGCTGCTACGAAAATTATCGGCGGCCTCAAATCCGTGGACTACGAAACGCGTCTCGCGGTAGCGGACCTCTTTCCCCTGGAGCATCGTCGACTCCATGGGGACCTAATTCTTACTTATGCTCCGTTTGAACAAGGCTTGGCCAACAGGTTTTTTCACCGTTGACCCAGCAAACACACGGCGGGGACATGGTTAGAAGATTTTCAAGCTCAGAGTGCACACTTTCATCAGGCTCGCACTGGCAAGCATACTGTCCCGCGCTGAGAACCTAAAGAGCAGCTCTACACCCTTTTTTCACTTGTGCCCTTCAGGTGAACGACAGCCGCTGAACGACAAGAACAAAACCCACCTGGGAAACTTCGGAGAAAGCCTCGACCCTGTGTATCAATCAGTGAATCCATGAATGAGCTCCAGTATCCCAACCCTTTTGCCTTCTTTCGGGTTGTATGACCGCAACGCACCGCAGCCACAGCTGAACGATCACGTATTATTATTATTATTATTATTATTATTATCATATTAGCAGAGAAGCTTGTTCTCATTTCGTTCGAACTGATCTATTCAATGTTCTTTAGCTACACTTTTAGATGAAACATTAATGTTGATTGTTGTGCTTGCGTTTGCACTTTTTATGGTAGTCTATGCCTAATTGTTCACTTGATTCCTGTTGGCGTCTCTGGGATTTCCATATGAATAAAGCGCAACTTACAGGCCTTCCGCCTTCTGCATCCCCTCTTAACGATGTGCCTGCCTGCAACTCGTGCAGAGCCGTCATGAACAAAGTGAAAGACGGATTGCCAATGATAAAGCTAACCGTCTGTTGAATGCGTTCGTTTGGAGGCACTTTTTCATTCACATTTCTAGGTATAGATTTCTACGGCAGCCTCTTTCAGTCCATTCACTTCAAGCTGATTTTCATGTATACCTCCAAGAGGTTTGATTTTATTTCCCAGATTTTACTGCATGTCCCTTATTAATCTCAGTCACCCCGACGAAATGACTGTACCGCCTTGGTGCGCTTAGCTATTTGTGTATCCTCTCTCTGCTTCCGAACAACTACGCTTCGTGACTCCCCAACTCCACTCATTTTTGAACTCTATACTCTTAAACTTTTAAGGGCTGGCGTTAACGCGTTCTTTCACATTCTTGTTTTTTTCCTGGTTTTCGTAAATCGTATGTGAAAGAAGCCTCTGACCATGAACATACCTTTCTTTCTATTTGCGTTGCAAAAGTCACGGTGCCAGAGTTTTTATCCGTCGCTTGCAGTTACTTTCCTTTGTGTTTTCGCACTTGTACTTTTTTACAGCCTGTCGACTTCATCCATCAATAGGATGTCAACAAGCGAAGTTTGTGTTTCCGCTCCGGTCAATATTGCTATAATAAAATATTGTAATGCATGCCATAAATAACCGAGTCTCAACTATTGAAGGGGGGAAATTGGACGAACTCAATATACACCCAGTCAACAGCTCTATAAGCATGACCCTCAATCAAGACCAGGTTTTGCACCGCTTTCTGTGTATATTTATCAGTTGACGACCACTACTCGCTTGGTCACAAGTCCAGATCTAACAAAGTCAAGCTTCTCACTGAATGGAAGGTAAGCCGGAAAATTCATAGGCGTGCAAACACTTTCAGGGTTTATGAAGAAGTACCGGGGAGAATAAAGGATGTAATTATCATAGGTAAGGTTTTCACGTTTGGAACTATTCTTATGGTAGCTTATTGGGCCCATCAAAGCTCAACTAAGAGCTCGTCTCGCTGGGAGGACTAATGTTTATCCGCATCTCTGTATTGAGTCAATCAACAGCTTTCCAACAGCCGCTGGCCTTGCTTCGAGTGCATCTGGTCTAGCTGCCCTCGGTAGGTGTGGACGTATTCATCGTTTTGACCTTTATTTCGTTCGCGTTTGTTGATTTGCGCAGCTTTCGGATTAACCGAACTGTACAGGTTAGACGAGGATGCCTCATCGTTGGCGCGCCGTGGATCTGGTTCTGCTTGTCGCAGCTTGTATGGTGGATTTGTTCATTGGATTAGACCCAATGATACTCTTGGTTGGACTGGTGGATTCCAAACCCTCTGTTCTTCTGTGAGCAAACTTTACCCCGCCTCACACTGGCCCGAATTGAAAGTTTTGATTTGTGTTGTAAGTATGCCATTATTAGGATTTTTAACAGTGGTTGCGCTAGGCAAGCAGTCAAAAGAAGTCGATTGGATCGACAACTGGAATGCAACGCACAGTCAATACCAGCCAACTTTTTCAACGAGCTCGATGTGAAAGCGTCAAGCAGCATGAACTGTTGCTATTATCTGCTTTACGTGACCGTAACTTTGACAACTTCGCTCGAATTGCAATGCAAGATAGCAATCAACTGCATGCCGTTTGTCTAGACACGTGGCCACCTTGCATCTTTCTAACGGATGTCAGCCTAAAAATCATGAATTGGGTTCATGCAATGAATCGGTGTTGTGGAAGGACAGTGGTAAGTTCCCTGTATTACTTCGTATTTTCCTATTCGATAAGTCGATAGTTCAGGTTGGGGGTCGTACTCGTCTCTGCCACCGATTTCCTCATTTCTCGTACACAACTAGGCGACCTAGATGTACCTCGGAGCTACCACTTCTCCTAGCTACCACTCGCGTTATTTTGATCGTGATTCTTGTCCGCGAGAGTACGATCTATTTCCGTGGTTGTCGCGGAAGTCGGCCCGCCATTTTTAGCGAACTCCGCAAACTAATCAAATACCATGCAGGGAACGTCTGAGTTGCTGGGTAAGCCGTGTAATTAATTCCCTCAAGCTGTGAGAGGATTTTGAGATACAATTCGAACCAATTTCCGTCGTGTTTTATAGAATGTCATGGAATATAACCAAACGTTTAAACACAGTACGGTTTCTTCAACAATTGAACTAGTTGTTCTGTCAAAGGGGTTCAAAGGCACAAATGACTGAGCACCTTAACCTGTCAATGTGTTGGGGTGACAGGGTATAACAGCATCTTCTGAGGCGAATGGTGAGTCGACAAGCCTTTCAGCACTAGTTTCTATGGGTAGCCACAAGTCCCATTTCGAACGAAAACAAGATCATCCGGCGTTATCTGTCCTAAAGGTCACTTCTTTTTTGCCAAAAGAACTCACAAAAGACAACGATATATATATATATCTCGCTGTCCTTAATGGGGTCCAATATGTACAAGTAAGAACCTGTATTCATAGGTACACCGCTCCAGGAAGACGGCAGTGACCAGCGCAGCTGAGTTTGCTGGTAATGGCTTTTATACTTCGCTGCCAAGTCATTGTTTGACCGCCTCTGGCTCGTTTCCACCCTTCACGTGGTTGTGCGAAAAGAACCTTTCGAGGAAGTCGGTCGTGTTTCGAATCTAACCCCGGCATCTCACCCGGTGCTGTTTGGGCCTGGGCAGTCTGGCATTATCTCAGCCGTTGTGCTTTCTTCGGGTGGCATAGCAACTATGCACCGAAAGCATATGTAGCTGAATGATTATTTAGCAGGATTCACGACTGAACACCATTCAAAACCAGTTGTGCGCCCAAAATACGTTCTCCAGTTATCAATGGTAACGATAGCCATATTTGCTTTAATAATCTATTTGAACTGTTCCTGGTGGCAGTTCGCATCTTCTGGGCAAATTATTCTTGAAGATATCTTCCAGTTGGTAACGGGTTCAACGTACCAAGTATTAGCACACTGTTTCATACATTCTGTGTAAACGCATTGGCCTTCACTTACGTGCCACATCGTCGACTCCTCTCTGACAACGTTCTTTGAGTGACCTTGTTAGTGCTTGATGTGGAGGGGCATCGCTGTTTTCCTTCTTCGGTTTAGCCAATACGTTATGTAGGCCTCACTGTATCACTAACCTTGAGGATATCCTCAAGGACGAAAGTTCCAGGTATTGGGCTTTTTGGAAGCTGCAATCTGTGTTGGCGAAAAGTAGAGGACAATACACGGCTGCAGCTATGTACCGAAGATGCTATTTTAGTTAGCGTGCAGTGAGGTGTGTATAGTTATCTATCACCACAGACATTCGAAACATGTGGGCGCACAACTGTTATACAACTCCTTCCGCACTTTCATTCAGTTACTCCGCTTTCAGAGGTCCGCTGGCGGAATTTGTTTTACTCCATATACTTGCGAAACACTCTTGGTAACAATAACACGCGGACGGCTGGCGACTGCCTCACGCGTTCCTACTGCGCTGTCACCTACCGGAATGTCACTCGATCCCTTCAGTGCGCTCGTGCTCAGCTTATCCGTGTTATGGTTTACACTTTCCATACTTACATATCCTCAGTTCGTTATTTCTGGTCTTTCAGCTAACCTATTTCTTCTATCTATCTCTTCCAATAAGGTTGCCTACACGTTTGACGCTGGCCCAAATGCGTTTCTGTTTGCCGAAGAATCGAACGTCTCGTTTTTATTACACTTGTTAGCTCTCTGCTTTGGGACGAAGTCGTGCGAGACGACTTCTGAAGTCCCATCTGGTGACTCCTCCATCAATCATGTACACGTCACAGACCCGGTTGACAAAATGGTCAAGAACCTTTTGTTTCGTGGAATAAAATACCCAGTCTATTCAATGCCTATCGATATGGTAGGTTGCTTTCGTTTGGATTTTACAATCCCTATGTTTTCTACTGAAAAATTGTGCTATATTTACTAACACGCATCAAATTTGTTATCATCTCACTCTTCTTCAACCGGTTTATTCGGCTGTTGCACACGTCTTTCGGTTTGTGGAGATGAGCCTAACGGTTGAGGTTGGGAGTCTTGTGGCTCCCTGATGTTTAGCGTCCATACTTGAATGTGAGCGTGGATAGATAGCGTCAGGTTCTTCCGATATTTTTGCATGGTACCTCGGTAGGACTCTTTAGATGACCTGCAAGACCCATAGAACATCTGGGTAGGGATCGCTAGCTGACTTGATCTCCTAGGGACCCTCAAAACTGTGGTAGCAACCCGAACCGATGTATACCTCTCAGGAAATCTCATCTTCACGTTAGGTGACTATTAAGAAATGTTTGGTCGCATCATGAAATCTGGGACTGTGGGACTTTATCAAGGTAGTATAAAAAAATGGATCATCCTTAAGAACCCGGAGTACATGAGCGACCGTCATACGATTCACCATGTTGCACTAATGTGCATCATTCATAAGTAGAGGAGGGTGCTTAATATCTGACATCTTCACTCTGGAGAGGACGAACATCTCTATACTTATGGAACTAGTTTAAAACGCCTGAATACGTCTATTTTTTATACTACTATGGTGCAGAAAGTGTGGTAACGTCTTTGCCAGTTATGAATTACACAAGAGAACACCACGCCGAGGGGAACTGTTCAATATCTCCCGAAGGGAATTTCCTTAGCAAGAGGGCATTTGCTGTTGTGTGGAAGCTTGGAAGTGCGATTTTCGAGTGATACGGATAATCCGCCCTGCCGCACAATTATCTTACATTATTTTCTAGCCATGCTTATTGTAGTTGTCACAACATTTAGAATCTGTTCATCATCATCATCATCATCGACAGCATGAAGTCAGTGTTCAACACCGATGTTTCACTGCCATACAGCCGTGATTTATGTGAAAGCCTTATTGTGAAGAAAAGAATAAAGGTGGACGGTGAAGGGACTTAGTGCTAGCTTACTACAATCATTTCGAGGTGCCTACACCTTCAGACACTCATTCAGGCAATCTGGTTAGAAACTGACAACAAGAACGCCACTGACATCGGTCGGTAGCCATATCTTGCAATGTCTCCAACCAGGCGCAGTGAAGATCACGTGGTCCCCATCCTGGAAGGCGAGTGGCACCGACAGCACCCAAACGTTTCGTAATCTCCTTCATACCCCTCTGCTAGAATCTGTTATCACGTGGCCAATGCATGACTATCGGTAGAAACTTTTTTGTGCGAAACGAGAAGTCGTGAAAGAATTTTACCATAAATGGCCTATTTACGGCTGCCAGTGGAGTCGTTTGGTCAGTCTGATGAGAGATGCATCGCTGGTACATTCACCTACCTAGCACTGCTGGACTACTACTGTATACCATTGGTGGGCAAAGGATGGACATTCATCCTTTTAGTGTTTGCTTAAAACGCTGTTTTCAACGGTATAACAGCGATTTAGGTTGCTGAGTGAAAGGAAACCAGCTGGGAGTTGTAGTTTCATGTTCGAGAGCGCACTGATAGGTCAACTAAAAAGTTTATTCCAGAGATTATCCTGTCCATTCTTAGTTTATAATGTCTGAATGATTCCAGTTTGAATCAGATAGGAGTTCCTCCTCAAAATATCGGTCAGTGTCCATGGTAAAAGACATAATAAGGAGGGTGTGGGGCCCCATCTTTGCCTTCTCCAGCAAACTACACTAGAAGGTTGGGCAGAAAATCATACCGTTAATAATGAGGATACCCATCTGGAAACGCTTACAATCCTCAGTTGCGCACCTCGATGGCTTTTGACAGTATGCAAATGAATGAAACACATTTCTCCCTCGTATATTAGAAAATACTAGATGAATTAGAGGCTCAAACAACTTACGGAGATGAGAAAGTTAACATTTTTTTTATGATGGCGTTGCAATTACTAAGAAGTTCGCGCGTGACTTGGGCTTACTTACTGGTAGGTTCCAGTGGAATCACCAGCTGTTACTTTCGGAAATGCGTATTAAACTTTGGCAACCTTCAGCAACATTCTACCATTGCCGAATCCGTGTGGAATATCACCGAAGTAGATGAACCGTGTAACCTATCCTTACACTGACAGTTTGCCCGTCTTCACCTATTTGACTGTTACCCCCTCCCTGGGGAAATCGATTTTATCATAGCGGTTGAGACATCCAAGTAGACAGCTGGGTCCACCGGAGTAGATTGCCTGGGTCTGTCCTAACCACCATGTTTATCACATTGCAACTGAACATTAAAGAGCAATAGGCCAAACCAAAGATGGTGGTGGGGCAACCATTGTGCCTTTTCGATTGTTTGTCATATACTGTAACATGCATAACATGGCGCTCTGCGTGCCAATGATGTACGGAATAGGTCTTCATTAACGAAGCGGCCATACATCATAATGATATGTCCTCTAAAGTTGATGGCCGATGTTCAGACGTCACAAACTCTTGTTTAAAAACTTTTAATTGCAACTTTTTCTGCAACGATCGAAACGAACTCTAAGGGTTTCAGATTTTGTAGAAATATCTGCGCCGTTTAATCTGGAGAAGTTTGGAAACACATTGCAGTTTGAGGTAAAGGGGGAATGAAACTTGAAACTCTAAATTTTTTGGTTGTGCAGAACCACTGGTGCACCACTTCTTAATGGTACACTGACGATATCACCTCGATTGTTGATGAAACGCTTGCGGTTAAATTGTCTGGTTCAGAGAACTGACCAACGACCGTTCTTCAGCATGTTGAAGTTATTTTTGTCAAGGTACTCGGTATGGCGTTCTCATTTGTCATTGACCACTCTCTGAGTCGGACACCTGCGTGGATCAAACATCGATATTTTGAACCTCCTCACATCGAATGTGATTTGGTGCCTATGGTGATAACCCGGAGAGAGCAAGTGTGTCAAGTGTGTATCCACTATCGGTCCGATCCTGCTGTGATGGTAGACTGCTCAAAACCCTGTTCACTTTAGCTAACCTTCATGTCATTTACTGGTGCACACCAGACGCTTTTTCCCGATTGGGAGGACTGTCGAGACCATATAAATGGCGAGTCTCTCACCTGCTTACAAGTGCCAAAATGTGGATGTCCAGCAGGTCCTTGTAGCTTCTTTTTGTCTTTTGTAGCTTTTACTAGCCAGGAAGTCTTGACAGGTGGACCGGGTGACCAACAGAACCAGGACGATTACTGAGTTTTCGTTCGAGCCATCGCGAAGTCCTGCCACACATGCGGTCTTCAGACCTAGTGATTCAGAAACATCCAGAGAACGCTAGTTGAGTGGTGAAAACGTTTGTCTTACATGTCGGCTATCAGGAGTTCAGCTACCACACTGCCCCTAAGCTCTACTGAGAGGGGGACTTTCGTCCGAAGCTTCTCCGCTTTGGTGTGGACTATCCAGCATCGCCCCTTTTTGACGGGTGGAGGTCTGTTCAAACGACAGTGCCGTGGGCACGATAAAATGATCAGATCTATCAGTTGTTCAGAGCCTTTTGTACGCTTGTTTTTTCGTTAGTCTCCGTCCACCTAGTTCCACTTCGTTAGTGTTTCATTCAGTGTTCAAGGAGGTAGCTTGGGTTGCCAAAAGATTACCGGGTTGCAGCTTTGCTCTTGACCGCAGGCGAGATCCCACTTTACCGTTCAACTTCAGTTCGTAACGTCGACGTTCGAACAGACACATTTTCTTAGTCCAATGTCCCCAACTTATCCTGTAGTCAGTGCTGTCTTACTCAGTCCTCCTGGTTTTGCAAACTTTTCTTTTCTCCACAGGAACTACTAAAGGCATTACCAAGGCATGAGGGTGGTATTCTCTATGTGATTAGCACCGAGGTAAGTGGTTGGTTGTTCTGATTCTGAGTGGTGTACGGTAACCGCACAACCAAATACTGGTTTTACTGATGTTTTCAGGCTATGGATAAGGTGCATACGTCGCCTTCATTCTAGCACGTATCGCCTGCTTGTGTTCGGTAGGTGTCGCTTCGACCCTCTGGAGTTCTCACAGTACTTAAGGTCACATGGGTTGGAAGTAGCTACAAAAAAATCAGAGTTTGCCTTCTTGCATTCGTATCAGTGTGCTACGTCCATCGTGTATTTGGAGCTGACTATCTACTCTAAGTTGGTCTTTTTAAACAAGAAATGCTCTATGGTGCAGTTCTTCAGCTTTAAAGACCATGAGCCAAGGATGCGTTGGTTGCACTGGTCACAGATAAATGAGCAGGATAAAGAAGGTGTTGCCATTAGTATTAGTAGTTGTTTGTCTGATTAATTGGTTGATTGTGACTTTTTATGCGTGTCCAGTGAGTTGGGAAATCAGACAGCCATGAGCTAAAGACGACAGCTTTAATGCTGGGACATCACTGATCGCGTGTTTGAACCATGTCTAAGCCTGTCATGTTACTAAGCCTTGGCATCTCGTTTCTCATCCGCACAGTTGGCAATTGTCGAACTGACTGATAAGCTGTCCACTTTTCGGTCTTTGCCACCTCTTAGGGCAAAAATAGCCCTACGAAGTAGACTATTCGTTGGAGTACCGGAATCGGACAACCGTTTGTCCTTATTATTACTCTCCTAGTCTACAGTAGCATTGTAAGTGCTATTACACAGTTGGTGATTGTCAGCACTGTGGTTTTCCACGTTATAATCCACATTATTATCCTAGGTATGTTCATGTTTGATGGTTTTCAAATACAGATACACATACGTGGTCCTCGATGCCGAACTGATACCTGGAACGATTCGATGGTTTCCCCAGCACCCTGAGTTATTCCCCTTGTTCGTTCAGCATTGCAAGTGGATTGTCACTGAGCGGATAAGTTTCCACATGCGACTTCGAAAGACTTCGAAACTTACTTACTTACTTACTTACTTACTTACTTACTTACTTACTTACTTACTTACTTACTTACTTACTTACTTACTTACTTACTTACTTACTTACTTACTTACTTACTTACTTACTTACTTACTTACTTACTTACTTACTTACTTACTTACTTACTTACTTACTTACTTACTTACTTACTTACTTACTTACTTACTTACTTACTTACTTACTTACTTACTTACTTACTTACTTGTACTTAAAGTGCAAACGAAAGTCAAATACCCACACCCACGCAACCAGTCGGACGAACACCTGCTTGGTAGGGACCCAGTGCACCAGCAATGCAGATCGGAAGTACTGCTGCAAGAAGAAGTCTTGCAAGCGCGAATGGCATGGAGCATAGCCGTCGTATTTGTCGGTTCTTTTGGTTTTTGGCTTCTTCCGAGTGTTACCGAATTATCGCAACTAGGATCGGATTCTGTGTAATCGGCTGGTCCAAGTCGTCAGCCTATCAGAATCCAACCATTGTTTCGGGGGAGCTCTCTGGTTGCTGATTGACCATAAGTGACGGCTTTTGAAACCGTTTTCAAATCTCGCACGCATACGTAACTTAATGATGTGACTAGTTTTCTAATTCCACGGTTTTGGACCACACTGCAAAATTTGTCGAATCTCACCGAAGGGTATCACACTAGAGAGGTTGCTATAGGTGCGTTATTTTGTAGTAAAATGTATTAGTAATGTGCTGGATCTGCCTGTTTACTACTTTGGCTCTGTCGACGAACGCAGTACGAACGAAGTGGTCACAGGTGTTCTGAGGTTGTTTTTGTCGTGTACTTTCCATTAATTCAGCTTATGCAAACGTTTTTGCTCTCACAGATATCCATGACCTTTTTTACTCTTCTCAAACAGGTTGGTGATGGTCCGAGGGTGCTCGCTTCAAATCTACCATAGATTGCCTACCTACACACCCAGCTGCTCATCCGATGTTTACTTTCAGAACGCTTGATTCCCCAGTATGGTTTTGGACGGAATACAGTATTTTTGTCATTGACCTTTTGTTTTTTACTGGGTTGTATTCAAGCCTGAAGGAAACGGAAGTTTATGATAAGGTTCGCAATACAGACTTTGGTGTCATGTAGCAAAGTAGCATCGGTGCGACCATGGCTACGAATCTCTTATAAACGGAAGTGTCTTTTTTCATTTTTCCATGCAGTCGTTTAAGTATTCTTTGGGACTGCTGAGGGAGTTCTATGGCAGTTTTGTGGAATATAGGTAGCTCGGATGCGCTGATTGATCGTTGGTCTGTTCGCCGAGCTTGGCAGTTGGATTGCAAACATTGCATCACCAATCGAGGTAACATCATCAGTGCACGGTTGGGTGACTGACGCACTGACGATGTCACCTCGATTGGTGATGAAACGTTTGCAATCCAACTGCCAAGCTAGGCGAACAGACCAGCAATCAGGGAGTTCTGTTTTTACACTGCGGTGACCCTGCAGCAAGCTTCCAACTGGTTCCTCAACAAGCATTGCTTTATATTCCGGAAAACACTGTTATAATGCTGAATTTCCAGCTTCTCATTTGTTTCTACACTTATGGGCCTTACCCGATTGACAGTCTGATTTGTGAGCGAAGCTAGACAAGCATTCACGTATGCAACGCCTGAACAATCCGAGCTTGATAAGTTGACGAAATTGAGGATAGCCGATGGACACAATAAGATAATCGAACGGAGTATCCGGAATCTAAGCGCGTACTAAGAGGTTAAATCCACTCCATGAGTCATAATCTAGACTATCAGACCGCTAAACCCCACCAAACCGGAAGTAGTCTTTCTCTCGTAAGTAATCTGATCGGTTGGATAATATCCGGCCATTACTGTATGAGTTTATTTGCAAAAAGAATTCCGTGTCTTAGTATGTCAAGCAACTAGGGTTGGAAATCGGTCCAAATCGAGTACGGCTTCTATTATTGTTTCAACTTATTTGCATAAGGAAACAAATTTTCTCACTTGGAAGACTGTTCTTGTAAGCAATAAAAAATGCCGTGTGATAACGAGAAAGCCGGTATGGTTGGTTGCCGGTGAAACCGTCATCAGAGAGCACCGAGAAGACATCAAGTTGGTGTGTGGCCTGCGTCTGAGATACTGCATACAACCGTGCATCGCTGAAAAGAAAAACCTGTAAATGCGTTATATGATACATTTCTCCTGGATAGTCGTAATAAGGGTCGGTAATTTCCATTCAAAAAATACCGCTCATTCCGCAGCACCGTTTCTTACCCTTAAGTGCCGCGGCATTAGTAATCAATGGCAGCTCTCGATTAGGCGCCTTAGTTTTGGTGTAAGAACCGGAACTCTCAAGTGTATCACGGAGGTGTTCTTACAGTGTGTGCTTCCGATCATCTGAGCATCGAGTCAAGCCGTCTGCTGTCGAAAAAATTTTCAGCACCATTGTGAGTAGTTTCCCCTTTATGAAAACATCTGCTCATTGTTAGTCAGCCTGACGAATGCCGTGTTAATCTGAATAGTGTACCATTGTCATGCTAAGACCTGTAATTTCTGTAGCAACACGCTTTATTGCTACTTAGCATGCCCTATGTTCTCCGTCTTTCCAACTCCCATGATCTAACCAAATCATAATGGCCGTTTTCACTACACTTTATGTATCTAAGAGCCTTAATTTGACGACCAAACAATTGAGACGGAGGCTCATGGAGATCTAACGGAAAATCGGGTAAATAAAGTGTTTTTTACGTTTATTTCTGAAACAAAATTCGATAGATTATCATGACATACTTCACGGAAAGAATTTATATTCAAGCGCCCCACAATCTGTCTGGGCGTGTGCTCCAACTCCAACGAAAATGCTCAGCAAGAAAACCGTAAATATCAGCAATATGTTATCAATCAATATAAGTCTTGAAGGTCAACATTTGTTGGAAAAACGAAGACTGTCGGAACGTATGTAGTCTATGAATAGAAGTTGCTTATAGTAGGTATTGGATGAAAGGTTAGGAATGCAAACTTTCGAGTTGACAAACCCTACATAAGACAGATGGATCAGTCCAGGAAATGAGTGGTCCACCTTTTTCAGAGAGGACATTGTAGCAACCTCAAGTCGCTAACCTATGTTTACGCTATTCTGGATGAATGGCAAGGGATAGTGAACAAAAATTCCATCACTTAGCAATGCAACATTCCTTTCGGCCTCGTTAGAGTATTTCGATTGTTGCTTGTCAAGTACACCGGAAACTCAGCTACAAGGCTATGAGAAATTCGAAAATGACACCGATTGAAGGGAGCTTGGGGGATCTATTATTTAAAGGTTTTACTACATTTTGTTCGAAATTTGCGGAAAAAATCTCAAGAACTCCGTTGTTCTGAAGACCGAAGTGCCAACTTTCGATATAGGTGAGGTTGAAACTCTGTGCGATCGAGTTTTCCCCAAGGACAAAAGATGGCTTGTCGGAAAGTAAGTGTATTTCTGTTACATCTTGTACCTCGGTTCTCATTGACGAAATTTCACTCACCGACAAGCAGTTTGTTGCAACTTTTGTACAAAATCTAGTGTGGACCCCGAATCCATTCGAACTTCCGTTTTTTTCAGACTGGGATAAATGTTTACAAGTAGGCAGAACCTAGCTATGAGCCACAATGCACTGGTGAAGTTGGAGTCGAAAAGTCACTTCTACTCATGAAAATTGCGCACAAACGGTGAGTGCGGAAAATCCCTGTTCCCAATCAATTAGTGGTCATTCTGTGCCCTCTCAGCGCTTACCCCCTGGCGCACGTGTTTAGGCCAGGTTTATGGGACTGAACCTCACTCAGTCAGCTCATTCTCCAGTTTTTAATGGAGATTTCGTACTGCAAGCGAAACTAATCTCTGTTGAGAAACCGAGAAGCGTTGTGCAGCTATTCCATTCATGGTGTTCCCTGAGCTGCGCAATGCTGTTGATTCCCAATACGGATGAAGCCGCTGTACAGTGCCTCTCGGCTTTTCAGCATGAACTGGATTCAATCACAGCACGGAAGCTCCGTTAAAATTCCGAAATCTCCTCATACTGCCCAAAATTCTCTGGTGTGGTGCCCACCGAACTCATCTGTCTGCTTATGCTTACATACACAGCATCACGAGTTATCACCCTATTGATGCTGCTACGTGGGTTATCGCTCAACCGACAAAATTTGGCAATGCTTGAATATCCTATTTCGATTCTGAACAGTCGAAATGGCAAGTAGATCGATAAATCTCACCCAGTATAGCGGAAAGCCTTATGAACTGCCAATTAGGGTACTGAATGAGTGAGGTATGCCCCAATCCACGGGTTACTATCGGGTAATGAGGATGGGGAAGAGCGACACGTTACATCGAATTAACGAACAACCTCAATTAAAGTTAACATGGAGGAAAGACTTTCCTTACCACTACCAGGTCAACGGCCTGGAGTTGCACTGCCGTCGTCAGAAAATTATTCCAAAATAAAGACTGACAAGCGAAACCTTTTGACATCCACTTGTAAATGGAAGCCAAAAATTCAAACAGTTGAAAGAACCTCCAGGATAGACAGTGTACGGTTCGGTTAAAGAAAAACTACTTTTTGATTCATTCTGCGCTGCTCATTCAGCGGTGAGATTTTCATTATGAAGTGAGAAAACAGTTTGCTAATTGCAGTGAATGTGAAGGATTAGCTTAGGTGCACTGTTGGCTGTTCACAACTGTGCGCCTGAATCGGTGTGCGCGTAGACAAGCCAGACAATAAAATAACACGGGAACGCGCAATTTTTTTAAAAAATCGCACGTATAGGGAGTAAGCTTTTGACAACATTCACAACACTGTTCAAAATCCTCCTGGAATTTTCGGGTTTGACCTACTAACACACTGGCTGAATACCTCGATTGAGATTCTTCATCTACTCAGCTGACCACAAAAGACGATAGATTAACATTCCAGGTAGTTTTGTTCAACCTTACAATGCGTGTGCGGGTCACAGCTTACAAACCGCCTGGATCGTTCACGTACGGACTGGTCTTACTCCGATCGAATACATTTACACCCTCCAAAAACATGGGCCATTCAAGAAGACAGGACTGGAATTTCTAGTTAAGGAACAATTCTGATCAGCTGGCTGAGAAAATATGAGTTCAGACATTTTTTTCCTCCAAACCTGAATGAAACCAGCAAAATAGCACAGCGACAACAGCACAGTACCGCCTTTTGTAGCGTACTGTGGCAAACGAAATACCCTCACAAACACTTGTCCTCATTTTTCTTGTAAATTTTGACAAGAGGGCCCTATGTGAAGAACCGGAGGCGTGGGCTGCCAAAAAAAACAGTGTCTGTTTTTTGTTGACAGATCCACAGTCTTTCTGGTTTCCGGTTTGGCTTGGGTGGGGATGTATTCCACGTTGTTTTCGCCGCTCCCGTAGGCTGTCCTATCGTGACGGAACTGTTTTGTTGCACACACACACACCCGCCGTTCTGTGGATGAAAAGAGAAATGAAAAAAGCAAGCAGTATTAAGGTGCTTTATGGGACTAAGTTTGATCAAAGTTTTGCCTAATCGCTGAAGAATATTCTCTGCTAAAAGTCACTCAATTGGTCATCGAAAGCATTCAGATAACTTACCGTTTTGGATCAATATTAATGGGACAAATTCAGGTGACACCGGCCTATGGCATCCTAAACATGTTAAGTAGAGCACCGATGTCAGTGTACACACGAGCGGGCTTACGATGCGGGCATGATGATTCGTTTAAATTAGTGGAACCATTCTCACCACACTTCAAGCTCAATCGTACGGTTACTGAACCGGGAGAATTTGTGTTCTTCTACTTAGATTAGACGTGGCTCTCCCTGATTCACTAGAGTGACTTAAATTAGCTCCACCTTTCTGTTCACTTTATGCATCTCTAAATGTTCATGTAACCGTCTCTCTATGTTCTGCCTCTTGAGGTCAGTTCTTAGATGTTATTATGTTACTCACAAACATCTCTCTTCATCAAAGAGTAGGACCACACAGACAAATTACGTGAGAATAGTCCCGACAAGTAAAGCCTAATCTTGTCACAACCGAGTGTTTCTAGAAATCCAGGTGGCTTTATGCTAAGGACAGAAATATTTATGTTTGTGGATGAACGATTTTAAGCACTTTAACCTTAATTTCATGCTTCTGGCGGTCAATTGCGGGAAGCGAGTTTTTAAATGGTACATGAGAAAACTAGGTTCAGCTATGAGTGATGTAAGTTCAATGATCCCACTTAGCTTTTGGATAACCCGTTCATCTGAAAAACCCTTTCAGTGCATGGCTACCGTACCACCTGGATAAATCACCCTTCCGGTGCCTAGGCGCCACGCCACCCGAAGGAAGCGCGAGGGCTAGGATACTGCCAGGTTGCCCAAGCCTAGAGGGGGGAAGTCGAGAGGCAGAGGTCGGGTTCGAACCACGGACCTTCCGGTCAGTAAATTCGTGCTCTAACCACTTGGGCCATCTCGCCCCTGGAGTAATCGCAAGGGCTGAGATACTGCAAGTTTGCCCAAGCCCAAACAGAATCAATCGAGATGCTGGGTTTGGGTTCAAACCACGGACTTTCCGGCCAGTAAGTTCTCGCTTTAAGCAGTGAGCTATCTCAAACTCATTAGTTTTTGGATACTTGGATCTGGATACCCTTATCGTGGTGGCGCGTTGTGGTTAGACGTGAAACCTCCCCACGACTGTGAATGTTCTTTTGCATAGCTACTCTGTGGTACGTGAGCGATTTCCTGTCCGCTGCAGTCTGTCTGATATAACATGAGATCCATTCTGTCCACTTCTGTCCGCGAGAAAAACAGCGGTTTGGAATGACTTACACACAGGCATACCACTCATTATCAACAAGCATAAAAGACTCGAAGAATTCACTGTTCCATCTAACTTAAAAACGACGTACACTGAGTCAGTCTCAAAACTAAAAACGATCTGTTGAGAAGTATTGAGATTCGAGCCCGATTAGAAGCACGCCATAAACCAAACGAAATTCTTGCCGTTTTTTGGGTTCCTTTGTGAGTATCAACTCCTCCGCGTGGAGGACAAACAGATTGATGAAACCATCAAGCTCATGTGATTCGCTTATGTGACTTCGTAACCCTGTGAATAAATAAGATGCGAGCGATACATGAATTATTGTTGGTAGCTGCCTGAATTTTCACCAATTTAGGTGATGGATGAGTCAATCGATTTGGCTTTGTCAATAGTTTATGGATGAATGTACTTTCATGGTTTTGTGGTTAAAAAAATCTGCATGAAAACGATAGTGCTTAACAGGATGGTTTAGGACCACTCAGCTTCAGCCTTATATGCAACTCAAGAAGGGTACTATTTCACAATTGCATTTCCATCGTCAGTATTAGGTTCAGCGGAGACTTCGATTCACTAGTTACAGCGGATTTATACAAAGGCATTCTGTTTGTCGACTGTCCCTTTTTGGTTTTCCCAATGTCCATTGAACTTGGTTCAAAAGTTTGTCCGGGCCTGGCGTCGCCCTGGTACTCAACTGCAGGTCTGTAGGAGCGTATCAAAGGTGATTTTTAATTTTAAAAAATCGCTGGAACTGTGCTACATCTAGCCATAATCAACCGATTTCTGCCAAATTGTTGAAACATCAGTTTGCATTGATGAATTTTAACTGCCGACGAAGTGTCCGTGGGACGTGGAACCATGCTGCTTTATCTCTGACTATTGACTCATTGCTAGTAGTGAAATAAATATGCTGGTCGTTTGCGAGGCAGACCAGACTCATTAAGGCAAACAACATAGTATTTCCTTGGTTCCTCACTATGCTGGTCGTTTGCGAGGCAGACCAGACACACAAAGGTAAACAACATAATATTTCCTTGGTTCCTCATTATGTGTGGGAAATACCCAAACTTTCTTCACATGGATACTGCGAACTTTAACTCCTAACTATTCGAAAATCGCTGTAGTTCTTCCTGTATTGCCGATCGAACCACTGGCAAAATGAGTTCTTTCGTGATGTTTTTTATGGTACCGCTGGTCATAAAAACAGGTTTAGATTCCGGATTACATTGAGAGGGACAGCTAGTTTGAAACTCACGTCATGCAACTCTCCTTTGTAGTAAACTCGAAGACCTCATTCAACTCCGGTGCTGTTATCACTCTTTCTGTTCAACAATATGGCGTGTGCACATACCACAGTTCAAACTATGATGAAACTGTTCAGCTTCAGAAGGTGGTAACAGAGAAGATTAACGGTGTAACGGTTTGGATTTATGGAACAGCACTTTAACTAAATCACGAATAAGTTGTCATCACCGTGGGCACCTATAGATTTCTCGATTCGAGTACATGAAGAAAAAAATTTGCTTTAAATTATTAGGAGTAGTCTGTAAACTAAATATATCTCTCTAGAATCCTCTCAAACTTTAAGCATTGGGTTACTGTCCTTTATTAACCTGCTTTTTGGTCACAAGCCTTGAGAAATACACGTCATTCGAGTTAAAGGAAACGTTTTCAGCTAACTAATCGCATCCGTTTCCAGCTGCCATATCAAAGACAACAAACTTCCTGTAAGCCACCATGCCGTTGCTGCTGCCCTTATGCATGTCGAAGCTCAACGAAACAGTTCTTTGCAGGTGCTTCGGCAACGTTTGCAGCAGCAGTCTTCAATGGAGGTACGGGAATACCCAGTAAGACTGCGTGTTTTGTCTCTACTTCTAGCAGGTTGATGATCCGCTTATAAGAAAGTTCTGCAGGCTGGTGAGTTAAAATTCCCCTGGTTGGTTGAAGAACTGTGTCCCTAAGTCCTTAAAATTAAAGCGTCATGCGATGATGATATAAACGCCTAATTGGGCATCAAACTAAAAATTGTAACAACTCGGATTATCCGTCTACCTTTTGGCAAGACGTGGCTGTTAAATATCCTGTTCATCATTGTCGATGAATAAAATACCTTTGAGTGTAGTGGCTCCTTGATTGAAAAGTTAGAGAAATGGACCATGAATGAACAGAACTTGAATGAGCCGGTTTTACAGCACCACAGCGCCAGTGAATTTTGGACGGAAATGATCACATGCGCCGTTGCAGAATCGGACAAGCTATTAGCTGAAAGGACTCAAATGACAACGAAGGTAAAACAGTCTGAAGTAGCTTTCAAAAGATTTGTTTGTGTATACTTCGAACGGGTGGGGAACAACGATCATGAGTGACAGAAATAAGCCTATCTCGTAAAGAAGCGATCCACATGCACGCCGAGTTGATATGTATGCTAAGATCGCAGCTGCATTTTACTCAGAAATATTCGCGAACATGCGGTCGCTATGCCCGTCAACTTATTTCGGACATGTAACGATTAGCCAGATTCGGTGGCCATTTGCGTGTCGACAAATGTTTCGATGTTGAATCCTCAAAAATCCGAGATGGAATTTTTTCACCGTGCTGTCGCTTGGGTGTATTAATCAGGAAGTTATGTGAATATGCCTTCCTAGAACCTAGACACATATCAATGCTGGATTTACTTAGGCTCTCATTCGACAACCACTTACAATAACGACGCGTATCCGACACATGTTTCTGCCAGATCCTGCCTTCACATTTGACTACAGTATGGGCCTAAACGGGGCTGATACCCTGGTTCTGTTTAATCAGTATTCTCTTGTAGTGCTGACCGGTGCTGAGCTACGCAGAAGAATAGGAATATAACCCGGCATTGGCATACTGTGGGATGAGAAGCTATGCAAAAATTTATGCCTAAAGCTGCCCATGATCGTTTGCCTTCAAATAGGAAGGTGACAAGGCTTGGAGATAAAGGCACAAGGACGGAAAACTTATGCTGAGGAACATTGATTTTGAGACCCCGAATTGGCCTGTCCTCTTCCGCTGTCCTTTTTTTTAGCCCACCCCGCCTTACCCTCAATAGGTCTCCGCGTCCAAACTGTACTTTCGTTTACCGATCGGTGTGTTTAGATAGGTCTCATTCCCCCACTGACATTCATTTCCGGACTTGTGCGCTAATGCCAAATGAACCGTCGGTGTCAGGAGAAAAGAGCTTGAAAAAACACTAATGTACAAACACAAGCCGGAAGAGTGGGTGAATTCACATCACGTCCTGCGGGATGGAATCAATTGTTGAGGCAGGCACACTTAAAGTCAGATTTCTGGACTAATGCCAAAAAGACCGGAAGGTGATTTGCTGCGAGAAACAATTAATTGTGTTGACACCATTTGCTCTGCATGTACCATGAAATCGTACGCCCATCCATGTTACGAAAGAATGCTTTTTAGAAGACAAGTGGATAAACGTTACTGCTTTAGATCAAACTGTCCATTCGTTAGCGGGTTTGGGGGATGCACATCCATTTACACAGGAATATAATCTGGGGGCGAGATAGCGCAAGTGGTTGGTGCGCGAATTTACTGACCGGAAGGTCCGTGGTTCGAAGCCGACCTCTGCCTGTCGACTTCCCCTGTCCAGGCTTGGGCAACCTGACAGTAGCCCATCCCTCGTGCTTCATTCAGGTTGCATGGCAGTTAGGCACCGAAAGGGTGTTACAGCTGAACGACTGTTATTATTATTATTAATCTGCGTATGTCCAAAGTGTGGTCCTACTCGATTAAAGGAGAAATGTGGCAATGAAGTGACGGACTGAGAAATCCAAAAGTCATCCTTACCTGATCACCGGTGTACCCAAATGTTCAACCCAGATCTCACTCCATATCCATCCTATAGGCCACCTTCAAGTGCCTACTACTCGTGATGGATTTAACCGGAGGAACATGTGCCAAAATTTGTGTTCCAAAGCATTTATTCTAAACAAGTTTAACTCAGCAAGGCAGCGAGGTTTACACACAAGGAAATTCTGCAAGGTTGTTATGCCTGTACTGCGTCTAGTGCTAAAGAGAACTTATCTCTCTAAAGCTTAACTAAAGCTGCTCTTAAATTGCAGCACAATTTTAGCTGTAAACATAACTTCCCTTGGAGTTGAAAGCTCCAAGTACCCTCCAGAAATTAAACCCACCGCGTCGCTTTTATTTCAGAGGCGATTTAGGCGTTATTTTTAGAAAGCCTAATGATGTCACCGCGTCGCTTTTATTTCAAAGGCGATTTAGGCATTATTTTTAGAAAGCCTAATGGTAAATTGTGAAAATGTGACCAATACTAATCTTTTCACTGTCAAGTGCAAAGTGACTACACCAAAATCCACAGATTTGTACATCCGTCTGGTTCGAATAACAAATCTGTGAAGACTTATTTCCCGGCGCAGGGGAACTGCGGTGTCATTGAATGAGCTATTTGGCTGTTAGGCCTAAGTTCAAAAGGCGGTTTCTTCTGCGGGCAACTCATTTGAATATTTATGCCTGCGACTTCTTTGAATGGAGTCGCAAACAAGAGGAAAACCAAATGTGACCTTATAACATATGCGATTATAAAGTGTAGGTGCCTCAGCCCAAGAAATACACTTAAGGCAAACCAATGACAACGCGGTTGACTTAAACAGATAGATCATATGAACCACAATGCATGGTTGGATATCTCCATTCATTTTGAACATCGGATTCGTTTCATTCATCTATTGTGGATGGCAATTGGCGGGCTTAAAGGTGAGAAAACTAGCAGAACTTCCAAGCTTTACGCGTTTTTTTGCGAGGAACACAATTTAGGAACCCATTTTCAACAAGGCTGAAGGGCGTGTTTTAGAAACGCTACCATTTTAGAAATGCTAAACTTAGTTGGGTGCTACGAGCTTAGAGTGAACTGAGTCCATTTCAGGCCTGGGTTTCACGTCCTCTCTAGAGTGTTGGCTTACACAGCTCTGGGCCTAGCGCAAAAGTTTCTTTGAAAACTTTCCATCCGTTTTCACAGTACAAAACAAGGCATGACAAGTCAAACTGAACCCAGCTACTTGGGCACGAATAAACAAAGAACCCTAAGGTATCAGCGCATTTTTTGTTCTTCATTCCAAATTTGTTTCGTGTATCACGATATGCTCAAAACAGGAGAAAGCTATTGGAGTGATTTAATCGCGGGATTGTACCAAGGAACCTGCTTCCATCCAGACCAAGCGACTCCACTGGAGTGAATATTCTACATCCTGGATATATAAAATCACTATTCGGGACCGTGGTTGTAACACATTCTTCTGGCATAAATGGGCAGGAAGTGAAACAGTCGAGCTGGCGAAAACAAAAAAAACGCCGAAAAACTATGGACCGGTAATCTCATTTCATGTGACATCCATGATCGTTGAAGCCAGAATGGCCAATAAAACAGTACAGCACCATGAAAATCACACTATTCTGGCCACAGAAAAACAAAGATTTGCGTACACATGCTCACCTGGTTGACAGACGGAATGGACCATACCAAAGTGGTGCATAGTAGTACAGAAATCGACAAAATCTACTGTAACCTCCTGCAAGACGTTTACTCGTATGGACAATCACACAATAATTCTAAGACGCCAGGCACGGATAGACCACCGTTCCTTCCAAAGGCATTCAGATAGTAAAGGCTTAAGAGAAGCTAACTGCCCAAATCCATATGAATGGGGCTCACCGACGTTGTCTGTCAACATTTGTTTATGGTCTTGTTTATACTTTCACTTCGCGATCTACATTGTTTTTCAAGGAAGTAGGACAATCCGGGGATAAGAAACTTCTTTGGAAAACATTTAAATTGTCTAGATTTACTAACAGTGTGCATGGTTTTTCAGTGAGGAATAACATAATGGAAGGTGGCGCAGTTGTTTCTCTAACCAAGAATCAGGTATTGTAATGCATTATCCAAAAAATTAACCTTGAAGTTTAGACCAGCAATTATCCAGATGTACTCAAACTGCACAGATTTGCTCTTAAAGCTCGATCGCCATTTATCAGCGCACCCTCACTCCCCTGAGAAGATAATTTTATGGCATCCAGTCGGTTTTGAAGACGGGTAGCTAGGGCATTTTGGGGCACAGGACGTCTATCCTAAACAGACAAAACCAGAGAACCTAATTAAAACTCACAAAAAACGTAAATGATTTCAAAGTTACCTGTTTCTCATATACCAGGTAATAAACCAGAAAAATCTGCCCCCTCCTATTTGCTTCAGATTTCTAAATTCTCACCAAAAATGAAGACCGAAGTGGACTGTTGAAGCAAAACCTCGTTCCATGGGTGTTAAATCTCAACAGCCAACAATTAGTTGTGGTTCGGTTTTCCTTGCAAATAGTCTTCAGTGAGCCCATGGTCGATTGTTTTTAGCGCTGAGATAAGAATATAAAAGCAAAAATCTGCGGGGTCTTTGAACACCGACGGCCCAATTCTTAGTGGGCGCTTTCTAACCCAAACTTCATGAGTAGAAAGCCCCACCAAGATAACTAGGAACGCCTAAGCTGCTGAGTTTGGTGGCTTATCAAGACCGCTTCCAAGCAGCATACCAACTTATAATCTTACAAGTAAATTGCTTACAACTTTGGTTGTTGAGTTGGAGGACGACGCAAATCTTAGTCCGTAGGACGAACAGAATGGGCCTGTAGCGTTTTGGTACTTCACAACCTTAAAAGCGTCTGGTCCAGTTTACCTTGTGGAAACGTCCTTATTTGTATAAAGTGGTTTTGTGAGTTACACTCCATTCTAGTCACTACCAAGTTGCGCACCACTTCACTGTCTCAGCACTGCTTTATTCGTGAAAAAATCCAGCCAGCTATCAGAGGCGTTCCAGCGGAGTACTCAGAAATTATGTCATAATTTAGTCGGGATTTTTTACTCTATAAGTAAAGTAAGTATAAGCCGAAAAAAAAACAAGAGCCACAGCAAAATTATTTTTCCGCTTTCTGTCACAACTCGAATTCACTTACGGAAGGAATGTTTGAAAACCTGCGGATGTTTTAAAATCAAACATAGTCGCCTAAAAAGGTAGACCTTCCCCAACCCTTACTACCAGGTAGTGCTGTGTTGGAATTGCTCCCTGTCACTCAGTTTTGGCGCGCAATGCACTCAGGCAATTTCCATATGCTTTTATCCCTATGCTCTTCCTAAAACTGTCCGTCTCACTGGCTGGTACTCCATGTCCCTTTTCCATTTCACCACTTCATCTACAGAATGCGCCGTAGAATTTTTAGCTCTTTTCTGAAAATTTACCCACCACAGAGAAGCGCAACACTATTCTTAGCTAGCAATCGCCAACTGGTTACGTATTATCCTCTTCGGGCTGTTCGTCTTGCAATAAAAATATGAAACTAAATTTAGAACGGGGAAAACGCCCAGTTACACTTATGTTTCTAAATAAAGGATTTGGAACAAGGGTGAAACCACTAATGGACTCTCCGGAAGTTTTCATCAACCCCACAAGTACTAGCATACCAGCGAAATAAACTCATTTGCATGCTGATTTGGTTCTGACGGGCGAGTCACCTGTAACATGGCTAAATCTCTTGTTTATGATGTTTTTAAGCAGTTGAATGTGCTGTACCTGGCCGCCTCACTTTTCAGTTAGCGCGATATTCGGGATATCACGATACACTGTATAGACGTAATACACTACTCATTAGGTTGCTGAAAACAGTTCGACAGCCCACTACCGGTTTCGCTCTTTTTGGGGCTCATCAGTGTTCAAGTAGAACCTACTGTTGACGGAAACTCGAGGAGCGCGCCTACCTGATGAGCCCCAAGAAGGGCGAAACCGGTCGTTGGTTGTCGAAGTGTTTCCAGCAGCCTTATGTGCAGTGTATTACGTCCGTACTAGCGTATCAAATTTAGAATACAGTAACTGTTGTTGCGAATCCCACAATCCACGTACGTTTTATCTAAAGCTCTCTATTTTGAGCAAGGCCACCATCAGCCTGCACGTTTTCTAACTTAACAGCAAAATATTGTTCCAGCTGAACGCAGTCATCCCATACGAAAACATACGACATTTATTCTCCAGACTAAGTGCTTTTTGTGGAAAGAAAATGAAAGAAAAACCTGTGGCTGACGAATCTACGGGTGCGTTGTGCATCCTTCGTAATTACTGTGAAGAGGTCCGTGACCTGTTCCTCACCAGGCTTTTCCACAATTTTGATTTCATTGATTGTGTAAAACCCTCCGAGGATTTTCAAAAAAAACCTTTTGTTGTTTAAGATGGCTCCCACAGGAGGCGCACATCTGGAAGACGATTATTTACGGTTAGTCACCAAAGAATTGTTTACCACAAGTTTATAGTTACTAGTATCCACAGTATCTGGACTGTGGAGCATCCTGTTTGTCCAGTGGTTCAGCCAAACTCTATCTTCGAGTGAAGCGTAATACCAAAACCTCCGAAAAGGCAAAACAAAGTCGGAGCTGGTTTCCTATACAGTACTATATACAAAACTCAACAGTAGATACTCGTCCAGAAAAAACGGTCCATTTGGACTACAAAAGCAAAAGCAAGTGCGCGAAAAGTCTTCCAAGTGAAATAGCCACAAGTGCATACGGTCCGCCACATAATGGCTGGATGATCTCAAGTTCAAATGAGTGACGTGGCAGGAACAAACAAACAGCAGTTCATACGCACGCCCAAAATATAAAGGTGGAGCAGAGTGATAAAAATGGGGATGGAAAAAAACGTGGGGAATTCCAAATGACAAAGTAATAGACGATACATGCAGGTTGTATGATGTGTCTCTGTTATGGTTGCCATATGCTACTAATATCTATCACAACATTTTGCGTCCACAACACAGAACTCTGACGGGAATATCGAAGATATGATTACAACCAAACTCCTGATGGATACTCAAGTTATGACACTTTTCCTTTATGACGACTGTCGTGTAATAAAACGCTTTTGCAAAGGCATCTTGTTTTTATCGTTTCTGTTTCTCTGTATCCGTCTACTAGCATTGATCATCTTTAGTACGATATGCAAGGTCAATCTTCTTGCAATCTTCTTGCTTAAGGAGCAATGCCGACAAACTTGCAAAAACCTAATTTGAAAAGCGTTGTTCACCGCTAGATGAATGATAAACCCTCAAGCTTTGAAGTATGCAACTACAGACGTGCAGAAATGTGACTTTTAAACCCTCACTGTACATCAGCTTGCGAACAAAGCACTCTCTTCACAACGTGAGGCCATTAACGCGCAGCAAAATTTGGCTATAAATGACTCGGGAATAATAAAGAGAACGCCGTAGAGTAATATAATCTTGATGACGTGAGAAATTCTGTTGTAACGTAAGGTGTCCCCGCAGGAGACTTACGAAAGCTTAAAATAACGATTAGGCGCAGTCCCCGGGACCCGTGCTTCGTTTTTGGTCCATCTTAGCTTGCTGCGTCCTATTTGACACGCCTGCGTCACTTTAAATTACCGGCATTTCCATTTGTATTCGCGTAAATTTTTGCAATTCTTTCATGATTGAGCCGGAAGTGTGTCCTGAATTAAGGGAAAAAGCCATGGTTTGGCCGCATTTATTCCATCAGAGGGGCCTGAAGTGCTCTATTTGATGGTATCTTTCGGCAACTTTTGTGAAGGGCCACTCAAATGGCCACCAGCGTACTAGGCCCCGGAATCATTTGAACACCGCTACAGGAGTCATGTGGTTTATGTAAATCTTGAATATAGACTCATTGAATAAATGCAAATTTTATGCCAGTTTTAATTTTCCAACAGAGGAGAAATTATTTTTTTGGAAAACAGAATGTTTAGAGCTAAGAATGGCAAGTGCCTCTCATAGAACCAGTACCGTAAAGATGTGTTGGTGAAAATGAGACTAGCATAACACAAATGAAATCAGCTGTGAAAACTGAGTTTAACGCAAGCTACTACCGGTGTAACGGTGAATACTACTGATGCGGCATGTGAGTAGCACGTCTTCTCGTAAATCCGCTTTGCGTCTCTTGAAAAGTGAGATCTGTCACGGAATTTGTGGAGTCTCTTTGTAGCATTTGCTTGCAGTTGAGTAGCAGTCAATGAATATCCAGAAAAAGTTCAGGAAGACGCGTTCAAGGAGAAGGTGGATATTCAGTTTTGTAAACGAGATGCATATGAGAGTTTTGCTCCCCTGTTCAATAGTCTGTAACTGTTTATTTGGCGTTCTCAAATAGACAACTCCGCAGCGAAGGCCTTCTTCCTTTCACCGGCACTCACTTCTAGATGTCAGCCCTTCAGTAGCACTGCAATTTCCGTAATACGCTCCAAATAATCCGGATTGTCCTAGTCATTCTAGCTAGAACTAGAAAAAATTGGTTCGAATAAAACCATAGCCGTCGCTGACGCATGTTCAGTAAAAAAAGTAAGAATTTACAAATTGTTCAGATAATTATCCATATAGGTATACCTGTACAACTCATCAATTAGGAAGAGTAACAACCTCCGTTACAAAATGTTTTTTGATTTGCGCTTTCTCTGCTTAGATCGTCATCAGGTTTAGGTTAGTACAGTGCGTGCATTTGCATAGGTAAGTGGATCCAAACTTAAAAATTACAGGGCGTTTCTGGCAAACTATCCTTGGAAACACTTTACTTAACCCATTTGTTATGTTCTTTTCCTGTCGTGCAGACTTTTTTTTACTTTCAGTGATCTTTCTGCACATACTTGGATGCCCCTTGCTGCATGCTTCTTGCTAAGCTATTGTTTGTGTTTGAGGAATGCAACTGCGCCTGCACCCACTCAGGTTTTACTGCTTGTTTTGATGCCAATCGGTGGAGGTTTTGACTACTTATTTAGGCGTCCACACGTCACTGAACGGAGATTAACTGATTTTGAATGAGACGGTCAGTAGTTTAGTGTTTCGCATTCGCTTGTTTCCAGACATTCTTGTTGCCTTTCTCGGAACCCCGAGTATGTGGACAGGTGATTCGGATTACCCATCGGATGCAGAAGAATAATTAATATCTGTCTCGGCTTGTGTTTTAATTTGTTCTTCAGTTATATTCAAATTTAAGCTGAGTTGTTACATGTTTGGCTCCCTTTTTATTACAGAACTGCAGCCAGGATAACAAATGATGCTCAGTGTCTACGTAAGTACGTAAGTACGTAAGTACGTAAGTACAAGTTAAAATGGGGCTGATGGAAGACCTGACTAAAGCTGTTCTAATTATTCTATAATGTTCTAGTGGATGATAGTATGTCAAGGAGTTTGAGGACCTTTTCAGCGCTGCCAAACTGAGGAAGGTCACCGGTTACTTTTAATATCTCAGAGCATTGGCCCACTTCCAATCTGACGGAAGGCATTAACAGAGAACCAATTTTTGTCTGTTTCTGTTGACTTTTAAAAAATAATATTCAGATTTGAGTAACACTATATCGACATGTATAATACTCAAAGAAAAAGCAATAATTCATTTCTGATGTACTGCTTTTAAAGACCATGCTTTCCGTTTTAGTTTCATTTCAGGTTCGCTTTTCCGTGACCATAGTGGACTGGTTTCTCGACGTTGCCAGAAGTTGTAAACGAACGGAGAAATGACTCTGATACAAGGAGCAGTATGAAGTTGATGCTGAACAACAAGGCTTCTTAAGTTGACTCAACAGCACAACCCCACTGAAATGCGTTGCTTCTCCTTCCTGCCCTCCAGACTGAAAACTTTCATAAGTCAAGATAGGTAGTGGGTCACTTGGCTTTTGCAGGAGAGGGTCGTGACAAAATGGAAGTTGGAAAAAATGGCTTACAGGACAGCTCACGTTAGATAGTAGTTGGGGAATTCAGTGGTAGGGCGGAAATCCCATATCGAAAAAGTCAACTGTTGCAAGCTTTTCTCTCTATTCAGAAGCACTGATTTGTAACACGCGTGTGACTCACCTGTGTGTTCAGATCGTACAACACCGCATAGCAGCGTTAACGAGATCACGAATCTGAATGCCTGAATGTGACTCTGAACAGTCTATGTGCGTAATTCGCCTGCATATTTGAAACGGAGTCATGAAAATCAGTGCCGTCCTTAATGACCAATGAAGTTTCCTGTTTCCGGGTCAGAACAGGCAACTTATGTTTCCATGTATCGTTTTGCACTAAAGCGAGGGGCATTATTGAATTTCGGTTGGTCTGGATAAGACGGAGATAATCTATCGCTTCGAAGAAAGCTAGTTTCATTCACACGATATTTATCAAAACGAAATTTGAGACTGGCGGTTAGACATTCACCATGGAAGGGCGAATGGGGATAGGAGGAAATGGGAAGGCTGGTGGGAGTAGCCATGTCTCCCTACCGGAGAGGATTTTCGAATTGTTAGAGAAGGTAAGTAGACTAACCAAATCGAACGACATCAAAAGAGGGTGCTTAAACCTATTCGTATCATTGACGGAAACGCATGCAGTCATCAAGAGTGGCTGTAAATTTAGTAAAAACCGAAAAATTTAAGAACTTCTGATCACAGATAGTGAGTTTATTCGATAAATATACGTGAAAACAATAAGTGGTAAAATGATTATAAAACTTTGTTCGTAAAGAGGACATGCGAAGTATAATGCAGATGAGTTACGGTTCAGTAACCTTCAGTGTTATGCTCTCTGACCAATGCACTGATGTTAGACTTGATAGATTAGGTTGAATTATTTTTACGTCTCTTCCAAATTGACACACACAATGATCACGAATACTCGTATACTGCTCGATATCCTGTTAGTAGCATTTCGGCGAAGAGTCGCCAACAACGAAGGCTTCTCACTTGATTAGAACATTCGATTCTAACTATTTTGTTCGTAAAGGCTTTGGCTAAGTTTATTTAACATCTCTGCAGTTTTGTTTGCCAAAACTTCGCTACCAAATGCACAAAGTGCCCGCTTCGCAAATTAGCCTGAATTAATTATCGATTTCAAGTAATTCGTGCCCCATCTTTCTTCGCAGAGTATGTCTGGAGTGAGTGTTTATTGGAAGCTTCAAATATTGATCATGTCTACGTTCTTGTAGCAAGGTAACTTGTACACAAACAATGACCATTTCCTTTCGTTTCCTGAACGAAATGGCGACATCCAGTCTAATACATTTGGAAAATTTATCGATCCGACTCGAACGGTTGCTATTTATACAAAGCTTTCTATATCAATGTTACGTTCGATTCGTTTGAAACGACCTGCCAAGGATCCGAATTCCCTGGTTTTCTCTCACGAAGCTATCTAGCCATCGTAAACTAACTCCAAGTTTTGTCGGTGTGTTCATTGAACAATAGGAAAGCATTGAAAAT
Source organism: Clonorchis sinensis (assembly GCA_003604175.2). Classification (NCBI taxonomy): domain Eukaryota; kingdom Metazoa; phylum Platyhelminthes; class Trematoda; order Opisthorchiida; family Opisthorchiidae; genus Clonorchis; species Clonorchis sinensis. Next base: position 3,647,602 of record CM030370.1, on the reverse strand, counting down.
GGCGGACGATAACCGGAGAAACTGGCAGTGAAAGTGAGGAAGGTCCGGTCTGAAGAGTTACGAATTCTCAGTGCGTCTATACTACCAAAGGCTTATATTAACGTTCACTTCTGTCTGACCTCGAAATTACATACGTGGAGACAATAACCATAGTGTGTTAGACTGTACAACCTTTGAAGGGAGCAGATTGTCTTCTGGTCATTAGAAAATTGGTACACCGAAATTCCACTATCCAAGTCATTACTTATAGAAAAAAGATGGCTCGAAATATTTAATAGTATCTTAACGCCCGGCTGGGGTAAACTCCAAAAAGTGAAGTGATTTTTCGCCCTAGCTTGGACTTCTCGGTCTGTCTTACATCAGTGCAAAATACCTAGTTGATGAGCGAGGTGAGTTCTCTAGTAGACTCTACAAATGGCCGTCAAATAACTTTAGTCGGTTCAAGCGTCCAAACCATCTGGTTAACAGTGATGTCACAGAAAGCCACATGGGTCATAAAGTGGACCGATTACTTGAAGAACCTCAATGGCATCACCGAGAGTGACACACTGTGAGTGGATGTATTTATCGACTGACTTGGACATAAAAACAGGTCAGATAAAACTACGTCTTCCATTATTTCACGTACGGAAACCAAGCACCCCCTCGACCTGATGACTTCCTCTCTCGTCTAATCCCGAAAGCATATCCTTGCGTTCTTAGTGATTGCTGATTAGAACCTGTCAATCTGTAAGTGCACAAGAGATTTTGATTCATATTTTATGGTTACCATGGCATTGCTTTTTGCCTAACCAATAATTTTCGACATTCGTCTTTAAATTATTTTTCATTCCTCAGGCTTTGCTTCTGCGACTGAACATATCACGGCAAATGTTAAGAAACTGCGAAATTAGTACCCACTCTAGTACATTTTCACCTTTAATATGAGTTCACAACTAATGTCGAACTACGAAACGTCACAAAATATATTTTGTATAAACCCATCCGCTGGGGTTAAACCGAAATCTTGCTTAAAACTGTATAGTTTGGATGCAATTTTTACGCTAAAAATAAGTACATTTCCACTCAATACAAAAAATTATGAAAGTTTACTGCTCAGCGCAACAAAGACCATCAGTTTGTGCAGTTGTTCTTCAACACTCTGTTCCTGTTTGAGGTCGCGTGATGTCTTAAAACGGTTCCAGGTGTTACAGGTGTGACCGTGTAATTCACAGGACACGTTTACTTATATTTAATATCAAAGTAGAATAAATGCTGTGAAATCAGGTAAAAACCATATAAAACCGGCTCTCAAGTCCATGTTTGTTTCACGCAGTTTTGGTGAAACCTGTGAAGATACACACTCCTGTTGCTTGAGAGGGTGTATGCTACGGAACACGAATACTCAGCATCCAGGTATCACCTAACAAAGCTTGATCAGTGAAATGGGATACAATTTGAGTGCTTGGTAAGACCTTAATTTCTCTAACACAGTATCGAAAATGACAAGTCATCCTCCGATGAACAGGTGAAACGAATGAAAACGCCTATATGGAAATTCAAGTGAGGCTTGGTTTCCGGTGCTGGTTGTCGCAATAAGTTTGAAGACAAAAAACAATGAATTTGAAAGAAATATTCAAGTCGATGCCACGCAAAAAGTCGAAAAATTCAATATATCCGTGATTTTCCACGATTTTGAAAGAAGAAAACAATGGAGGAGGACTGGATTAGACTCAGTAAAAGGTAGACGTTTCCATGATTTACAATACAACGACCAACACAAGCAGTTTCACGTTTTCGTCGGATGAACGCTTCATTGACTAATATCAAACTACCAGACACGAACAAGTAAATAGAGTTTGCCAGAGCGAGTTTTGGCTTAAAAACGTTTCGTCACCGATCAAAACGAGATCAGCCGGTGATTGCTTTGGTATTTCCTCCTTATAGTATTTGTAATCTTTTACGAGTATCTGGTATCTGCTGACGCAAATCACAGGTTGAGGTGTAGAGTACTGACAGCTTTATTGGCTGATGTGCGTTTCATTTTGCCCCATGGACAGTTTATTTCTGGACCTTTTAGGCTTGTTCTGATTGGTTCGTTCTTCATCTCTGTTGCGTTGTGGGCCGATATTCCGGCGTTTCACTAGCACGTGATGGTCGTCTGTCTGGAGCTTTTTTTAATTCTCATAAAGGATGCATTCGTTGTCTTTCATCGAGTAATTAGAAGTCTTCCTTTAATAGGTTCTTCATTCCTTGGTTACCTTGGCGTTTGGCTTATGGCCTGAGTGGCTATCCAAAACTATCTGACCTGCTGAATTTCGATTCAGTCGCCTTTTCTATTCCTCTTTTTTCTTGTTGCGTATGCAGTCATTATCTCTGCAGCTTCAAAACCCATCTGTCGTCAGTGTTTCCTGAACTGACTTCGACACGCTTGATAAAGGTACTACATTTCCAACAGTTCACCTCCTTTTTTGGACCAGCACGTGAACTCAAACATATGTCCGTCTTAATTCTCGTGCACGCGTGAGAGGGGAAATTCGCGATTTTTAGCGACACTTTTTTGTTCAGAATGCCTGATAGAAACCTCCCGTACTGTCTGTCCCACGTTATTATTGTCGTTATGTTTAGAATGGATTTGTATGTGACACTGGCTTACGTCATCGCATCCAGTTTTCCCTGTGTTTGTCAAGATGAAATCCGCAGGTCATTTGAGTGATGATGTGCTGGTTGAATAGATGTGGTTCGTTTGCCCGAACAATGTGAATTCTCGGGTATTAATTTCCTTGAAAAATGTATTTACGTATAGAAGGGCCTTTGCACTGCCATTTCTTCGACAACCTCGGAGACCCCGTTGAGACTCAGCTTTTATGTTCCTATTAGTGTGTTGAATTCAACATAGGTAGTTAGAGTGCATCAAAACCCCGTGAATAATTTATTGAACGGAATTGCTAAGCTCGGCGAACAGAACAACAACCATCTGGTAAACAACTAGGATCTCCTATATTTGCGCGTACCGTTTGGGCGTGTTTTCGCACAAGATGAAAAATCTTCAAATGTGGAAACTGCTTGATTAGCCAGTGTTCAAAGTCCAAACCTTTTTTCGCTAAGGATGGTAGATCGGCTGATAAATTTGGAGTTACCAACCCAGATATAGAGAATGGATGCGTTGGATGTCTGTGCGTTTAGCACAAAACCAAAAGTGCTAGTGAATGTGAGCCTGTGAATCCGAATGATTGGCAGACTAGCTGGTGGCCGTCAGCTGGCAAAAGATAATGACTCTAAGATGGACACCATCGTCTTAAAATACGAGGTGGTAAGACCACTCTTTGGTTACTTTACCATTCAGTATAGTGCTAGACATTCTGCACATATATATGTATACACATATGGTATACGGTACATGTTCTACCACTCGGGTGACGGAACAAAAGGTAAACGTAGGAAACATAAAACTTTGTTCACCTGCGCTTGCAACATGAGGTACCGTAAGTTTTATGTGGGAACTTTAAGATAATGACTCTAAGATGGACACCATCGCCTTAAAATACGAGGTGGTAAGGCCACTCTTCGGTTCCCTTACCATTCAGTATAGTACTAGACATTCTGCGCATATATATGTATACACATATGGTATACGTTACATGTTCTACCACTCGGGTGACGGAACAAAATGTAAACGTATGAAGCATAAAACTTTGTTCACCTTCGCTTGCAACATGAGGTACCGTAAAGTTTTATGTGGGAATTTCTATTCGATACAAGCTTGTGTGACAGAAATCAATTCACAACATTTCGAAAGACTGAATCAACTCGTGCATCCACCCAGCGCACTCCAATATCATAAAGTTGGCTGAAATTAGATGACAATTCAGCCAAAAAAGATCCACACTACCATGAAGTGAACTCGGCTGAAATTCCATGGAGTTGGACAAATAAAGCATGGCGATCAAATGCAGAAATGCGCAAACTTAAAACAGGCAGACGTTCAACCGAGTTGAGCATTGATAATTTCGTAAAGCTCATGATTCTTCTCAATGGCTCAAAGCTGTGTAAACTTAGTTTTATTTCAGTTTTATTTAGTTTCATTTTGCCACCTCACTATTGTTAAATAAGCAGTATTTTAGTCCACTTTGATAGCGCACTGCATAATGGTGGGCACGCCCAGCGCATCATTCCGAAAGATGCACCCACAAATGATTTATGCCTGCTTTTTAACGCAAATCATCTTTGCTCCTTCGCTGACTCTATCAAGCAAGAAATATAGCGCACAACTATGAGTTTGACCTAGTTCCATGACATCATTGGAAAGCCTGCTAAAAAGTGAGTAGTATATGTGTTTGTTTGCATGATTGATGCGCCCCAGTTCGAAGACCACTCGGCCGACTTTTCCGACTGCATTGTTTCCACTGGGATCCCACGAGCTATTCATTATTCCCTCAGGCCATTGTTTTTACTCACACAGTGCCAATAAAAAACTAAACCCCGGCTGGGATTTACAGGAATTTTTCAATGCTCCTTGATTTAACACGGGACAGTTAAATCCCACTGGACTGGTTGCTTGGTCTTACAGTGCCTGCATCATTCGCATGTGCATCTAATGATTTTTAAATGGTGTGAGTAGAGATTCCACTAGGATTGATCGATTTTTGATCAAATTTTCGACCATCGATTCTTGATGGTCAAATGTGACAACGACAGATAGGCCCTACTTTTGCAGGATATTATCCAAGTGAACATAAGTTCCGATCAGCTAACATGATTTAAAACACAAAAAGGTTTCAACAATCGGTTTGCTGAAGTGCATTGATATGTAACAAGTTTCGTTCACAAAGGGAATTGAGAACGACTTAGGCAGGACCATTGAGAGGCGGCCGTAGGATAATCTACAATGCAAATTGTGCGCTTGTGCAAAGATGAATTCTGGTTAAAATGAATGAAAAATGAAAGTTACTTTGTTTGTCTTGGCTACTTTTGGGCATCATCCGGTGGGCTCAGACCCCTGATGTATTTTAGTCTGAATTCTTAGTTGAACGTTAGATCAGAGGTACGTAGCTTTATCTCGTTTGTGATATTCTCCACGATCAAGCCGTTTGTCAATTTTTCGGGAGTTTGCATCAGCCTGACAGTTAGTGTCACCATAAAAAAGACTTTAATATCTTGAATATCGATCCAATCTTTGTATGGCCCATTTAGTTGGAGATTGGTATAAACGAAGCGGGAAAATAAGTACCCCATTAACATCATAATTTAAAGCTGTGTTTAAGTGCACAAAAAAGTCAATTTCCATCATAAAAGACAACCAGTAAATACATTTTTTGTGAAGGGCATATTTTTTCAAGTGTAATTTGTGGTTTTCTAGGCAAGAAATCAACTTGTCGACGTCTTTATGATCTATTATGTTGTACATTACTTCTGCCCCACACAGACATTCTTTGCTCATGTAAAAAGAATGGCATACTTCGCTACTGTATTAATAACGTTCCGATCAGATTTTCGCCTTTGATTCTTACTGCCGACTATTTGACAGTAACGACGGTCATATCTAAGTCATATTGACAGATCTTGGCAGTTTGTGGTCATGCAAATAGAACATTGCGAAACTGCTAAGACGGAAGACAATTACGTGATCGTAAAGCTCCATACCACAGCTTCTAAACTTGTTGACTGTTGGGTTATTCATCAGAATGGTAAAGATTCTCTGGTGAACAGCTTATCTTTTACTTACTGGATGACTCCAAACATCGCATAGTATGCTAGATAAGCCCTTCAAGAAGCTTGCACAAGTCTCTCATATTTTGTGATAGAGGCACTGTTAGTTTGCACTATGGTAGAAACATCTGGTCCATGTCAGTCAGTCTGCCAAAAAACTTTGCAACGTTACTATCCCGTTTAAAACGATATGAGATGCAACTAGTGGCGGAACCAATCCTTTATAAAAAGATAATATCCTATGGATTTCATCGTATTAACTGTGAGGACAGGCATGTAGGCTTGATTAACTCCCAACTTTCTGTTAAATTCATGAAAAATTTCGCTGAGCTGTCAGCTATCCGACCAGTAGCTACCATGATGAATCCTCATCAGAGTTCAGGTATTTGAAATAGCATTGCAAATCGAGTGAACTTACCGTCCTTCTAAAAGTTCCAATGAGAAACCAAGTAAAATCGCAGTCTCTAGCAGACGTTTTCTTTTATTTCGCAAACTTCGCAATATACGACCCTTCTGTGAATGTTTCTGCCTGAGGAAATGACTACATCACAAGTGTCTGATTCTATCAAGTGCGCCAAGTTTCCGTTTGAATTGAACGTCTACTCATGGTTCAGAGGTTTTTGTCTTGCTGTTTTTTGTAACCCTGAATGCGTGAGATCACACTTGCAACTCAAGCGAAGATTTAACACACACACACACACACACACGCAGTTTTGGATGTAATACATAAATGCACGTGAAGGCCGTTGTAGGACAGATAATTTAGAGAGAAATATTTCATTACTCATTGAAGCATCAACGTAGGTTAACTATTCATCCCTTTCGGTCTCTGTCTGTCTCGTTTGTGAATGATTCTAGTCCCCTGGGTTTTGCCCCGCTTTCTCTGGCCGAATATTTCTTTGCGCGTTACTTCCAGAAAGCAATTTAACTAAAACAACAATTTTTTTAATAACAGGCACTCCGATAAGGGCTGGAGTGCCCAGTCAAACTTATGTTTAGAATTTTGTTACCCTATTTGGACTGACATCGAATAAGACTACAAAACTCTACGCGAAAAGAGCTGCCAAAAGCATTGTTTTCTGCGATACTCATCACGTGAACGGTCAGCACAATACAGCAGTCTACGATTAGACCACGCGCACTTTAATTTGCTAGTGGGTATTTATGAACAGAGCAAGTTAAAACGGTCGGGGGTGAACCATTGTGCGATTCAGTATTCCATAGAAACGTAGCTTATCAAACTAAGCTCTCGTGAGCAGTTATCCGGGCTTGTGGGGTCTGTTTCTATAGTAAGTACGGTTTTCTCCCATTCTTGGAGCGATTACTTTGGTTGGTCTATAACAAAGAATGTGAGTAATAGACTCAAGTTCAGATCTCGGCGGTACGAGCATCGCAATAGCCTAAAAAGTTGATGAAGTACCGGAAAGCATATTGTCATGATTTTGGGGTTAGTAGAACTAATAAATTTGTGGTTTTGAGACAAATAAGTGATGGAAGTTCGGACAAGTAAAACGTGGACGATGGAGCTGGAAATCCCTTGAGTATTTGAACAAACAGTGAAAATATTCCATCGTAAGTAACTTCGTCACAGTGCAAATACCAGCCACATTTCACGGCATTATAGACGCTCTATGACTTCCACGACTTCTAGGGAGAGGACGGTTTTTGACTTTATTGTTTGCTTTCGTGATCCGGATCAGAGTTCCGTTCTTGTTTAAGGCAACCAAGATGCCGGGTGGTGGCGTATCTAGGGAGCAGCCAAAAATCAATAAAACGTGTGATTATCACTAGTTTGCTACTAAACTGTGATCGTTTAATTACAACATTCATTACTGAGTGGTAATCAAACTAAATCTGATGGCAGACTGGGTGTGCTAGCGCGTACGTGAGTGCATTAATGCATATTAATGCATAAGTCAGCAGGATCGGCGAAACTATTAAATAGACAAAAGGGTCGAAGTACGGGTAATCTGCCAGCAGAAATAATGAATCAAAACGCTACAACATTAAAGTGGCAACATTCACGTGACTCGTTTTTTGCCATTAATGCCTGATGAACAAACAGAAGCGCCACCAGTGTGAACACTTTCCATGAAGTAGCGTGCCACTGTTGACACGACTGTTAATTAAAGAGCTTAGTCCAGTAACGACAACAGTGGCATAATCAAGTGATTGACGTTGGTAAATGTCAGCGAACTAGGACGCTGATCATGTCTAACTCTTGAGGAACTGTTTCCTCGAGGGGATGGTTTGCAAGAAATTGATGAAACCCGAATAATCTCCTTGATAGGAACTTTCATTTTTGGTTGTTCTTGAGAGGGTCGATAATGTTCTTGTTTTGTGGGACAAAAATAACGTGATTTTAACTCCACAGTTATTTTGCCCTGGGACAGTCTTTCCAGATAATGGCTATTTTGCTTATCATTGTGGCATTGGGATTTTATGCAACAAAACTTGTGGCAAGTTCACAGTTCTATTACACATCTTTTTGTAGACTGTTCGTAAGATCTAGCTTTTTTCACTGGAGACTAGCTAAATTTACAGAACACAAACGGTCTTTGTTGGGTGATTGTCCATTTGCAGAAAAATCAAGGAAAAATACCCATAAAGGACAATGAAAATTGCACACGCACACATTCAGGCAGCTTTCTGCGTATTGCACATAAAAGACAAGAGATACCAACCATTTCGATGCAGCCCATAGGCATTCAGACAGAATAATATAATGGTTCACCACTGGTTGAGTAGCTGCTTGAATAAATCAACGATTTCGTCAAAACTAGCCTCATATTTCAGCGGAAATCAATAGATGGGGAAACCGATCGTCAGTCTTTGAGGAGACTGTGCTCTATATAGCTAACTGACCAAAAAGCGAAAGATCTGTGTTTGAAAACCCAAACCAGTTTTGCGGCTGTTCCAGTCTATACTCCTGTAACCTGTTAGGATTAGAAACATGTCAAAATCTTAGCAGCTTGGTTGCATACTTGGCTGCCAATTAGGTGACGATTGATCTGTCCGTCCGGCTTCACAATGAACCTTCATTAACTTGCAAGTTAATTTAACTAGCTTGACCAATAACTAACGACATGATAGTATTTAATTTTGCTCTATGTGTTTCCACGGAAGAAGTGGTCACGGTTGGGTGACTGTTATTTTTGTTTTTCCAGAGACCGCAATTCTTGCCAGAGTGTAACTTTTGGGCTTTCGACACGCACGATAAAGGTGTTACAAAACACCACAGTCCCGCAACATACTGAAAAACTATGATCAGCCTTATCAGTGGATATTAACCACACAGTTTCATTTTAACTGTCCAGTTCATTGTCAATTTTAAATAAAAACCCTTCTGTGCATTCGCGGTGATCAGTATTCTGCGTAACTCACCAGAAAATGTACATGGGCCGTCAACTACGGATTTAGATATGTTGAATTTTCATTAAAGCGTTTCCAACTTCATGTAGCCGTACGGATTACGCTCAGATGAAGTCCTACTGCTAGCTTGTTTATGACCCGTTGATGAATTTGCAAAGTGGGCAGTGCTTGGTCGACCATGCTGTCAAATCACATCAAATTATTTAAGATCCTGATGTTGCGGTTTTGCGGTCGCTATAATCCCTTATGGCAATCCCCGGTTCTCCGAGAGGCCCCGACCAACTCTCACGCTGGACCGAGTTGTTGGTCCTGGATTCATCCTCGTCGGTTGCACTACAGAATCATCTGCACTAACATATTTTTTTTGGAATTTTGAATCAATCTGGTGACCACTCAGTCCGTCGTAATATCTGCCGTGGAAAGGACAAGTGTAGCTCACGTGACAGACAACCGGCAGAAGGGAACTAGGCCAATCGGTACACAGAAGTTCAGTATATTACCGCCTTTCTACGAATGCACGGTAAATCAATGGCTAGGTGGCTTCTAAAAAGACCGTCATTACCTCGAAGATGAGGATCTAGGGAAGAATAATGGAATAAAAGTTGTTTGTGTTGTTGTGTTCAGTTCAGTTAAACTGAGATTCTTGCTAGAGTTTGCATACATTTTAGCTCAGTTCGTGCTATTCGATGGTTTAAGGTCGTTCAAGGTCGTTTTATCAGCTGACAAGACGATGAAGCACATATTAACCTGTTTTGAGAGGCTTGTAGAAGCTAGCTTAAACTTGACCTGATACGCACCAAGGTTCCTGGTTTACTCACAGGTTCGTCTGACATGACGAGGTAACCAGTGATCTCAATTTTAGCAGTCATGTTAGTTACACACCTAGATAACGGATCGGGGGTCCATATGGAATGTTATCCCATCCCTAAGTGCGTCCCAGTGAGTTGCGGTTGGCGCGGATTTTTGTCGGCGAATAATGCAGTTTAATGGGAACGAAATTCAAATAATATTGGGAATCCCTCGGGCGCAGTGCCAGTGAAAAACAATCAAGACATTTTCGAACATAAATCATGTGCGGGTGAGTTTTATTAGATGACTTCTCCAGTATAACGCAAATTATTGTAAACCGGACAAAAGTTCGACGGTTAGACTTATTCACCTGTTTTAAAACAACCGTATAGTCCTACATGGAATGCATACGTCTCCCGTTATTTGCGTGATCTTACGAATTAGTTGCCGGTGCAGCGGACGCGTTGCTGAGCCTGTGCGTGTTATCCCAGTCACTAGCCAGGTGCCAGCAATTATCTGACCGGAAATACAAATAGTAAACAAAGTTGATATTGTTGTCAGGATTCCGGTACACTGTGGGAACCGGCGGGGGGGGGGATAGATAACGGCACCACAATTTTTGTCTGACTTCATTCGCCTTATGTCCCTCTGAACATATCCGTAACATAACAATCATTGTTGGTGGGGATTTGTGTGGTATGTGAGTTTGGCGGCGTGCTTGAAACTTTTCCTCACCGTTAATTATCGCCTTCGTAGTTTCATGTTGTGTGTGTTGGAAGGTGCATCGTACATTTGGAGAGGAATGATGAGCACAACATAACCCGGCGATATTGTTTTCCATCGGTTTTGAACAAGAACGATTTCTCGGTAGCAAGATGCTACAGTTGCTACGTGATCCTCATTAACATTTGGTCTAGATACTTCGTGAAATTATATTAATGACAAGCCAGTAGCTTGCATATTAAACCATACAGAAAGCAGCTTGAGGATAAGATCAGGTCGCTCAAAGATTTGTGTGACAACACTGATGGCAATAGGCAGGAAGATCGCAAGTAAGAGACAAGCGACCCACGGGACGGCGACGTCGGAGGTCACGCAGCTGGTGGCACGATGTATTGACTGACTGCACTGATCGATAGATACAGTGTCATTTGTCCTTGCATCTGATATTCTTTGGCGATTATTTGCAATTACTTTTCGACTACTTTAGATGCACTTTTATGGTTGTCTTAGTTGCACTGATCTTCTTAGAAAGCTGATGACTACCAGTCAGCCCAGACAACAGATTTAGTGGCAAAAATCTGGCAGCATTATACGCTACAGTACATCATTCAAATACCCCAGTAGCAAATGCGTGCAGGAGCTCAGTTGGTTTTAAAAACAAGAATTTGGAACAATGATCGCTTAGAAACAATTGATATGAAAGAAGTATAAAGTAGAGACTGTTTCAGGTGTAGAACGAAACCTGGTTCCTATGTTGACTAGCCTCTCCAGCAATCCAATAATACTCTGTCGCCATTCTATGGGACATTCAGTGACTGACTTGATAGGTGTCTCAAGAGAACATGGGTATTTGTTAAACAGCCGTCTTCTGCGTACCTTTTGTCCTCTAGTCTGCCCTATAAATTATGTTTCACTTCGGCCTACTTCAATTCTTAGCTTTACCTACCGCATTGGCAGCTTAAACCTGGTATTGCATAAATAAACATATGGACCTTTTCCCAACTACGTTTGAAAGTCAGAACCAGAGAGCGTAGTTGCTTGTACGTCCATCGGACAGTTCGTAGTTGGCACCGGTAGTGCGTTCAACTGAAGAGCACTTATGATTCCCAGTCGTCAGTTATCTGTACACGGCTCATCATTAGAGCCAGGCAAATAATAGCGGCTTCACCAACTGGAACAGTGGGCCCGAGGCTCCTACATCTCATGTATCCGGTCAACCGGTCGGTGCAATGACAACTGTATTCCCTCCCAAACGGACATATACAGCATGCTTTAGGTGAGAAACCTGCTTTTAATCAAAAAGGAGCAAAGATAACATTTAGAGGAATAAACACCGCCTCCACGAGCACTTCTTAAGGACACACGGCAGGCAAAGAACTTTGTGACAACTGATGCAAAGGAAGAATTGAGAAAACTTGATGATCTACGCAATCGTGCAGAATTCGCCTCTCCTACTAGTTGGAGGACGTTCGTCAGACACCAGTATTTCAGTTGAACTGCTCACTCTCAAACACTTCTTTGTGATCCTGTTGACGTTCTTACATCGAAGATATCCTCCATCACTGAAAGTGGAAAGTCGCTTTCACCTTGTTTTTCAAACATATTTTCCGGTAATTACGTGCAGACCCAGGCTCTTGAGTACCATACAACCCATTCTAGCTGTAAATTTATGCATCAAGTCTAACTGTTCCTGAAAACAGTTAAGCTGGTTTCACGGTGAATCCTTTGAGTTTTGGTCTGTCACAGAAATTTCACACATTTTGACCTAAACCGCGAAAGTAGTTTCAGTAACATATATGGTTAACCATGCAAAACGAACACAAGCTAGTCTCGAATATGCCACGTCAGAAAAACTTTTATGTACCCACATAGACGCAGTGACTCTACATACATCGTATCAGCGCATCGTCAACTCTTTACCGAAGCTGTATTCCAAACTGAACAGTGAAACCACAATCATCATTTAAGACGTCAGTTTCGAAGGCCTAATTCCACTAAGCGTCCCCTATTTGGGCCATGGAAACTACTGTCTTCAAAGATGGTAATCTATCCGTAGACTTCGATATGCTTTCTCGTCACTTGGACTTTTGTTTGGTTTATCGTGAGAAATTCCGTTACGAACGCCATCAGTTGTTCCACCTTACCATCCAAAACAGGTATGTTCATCTTGACCAAAAGTCGATAAACCTTCATGTGAACGAACTTGGCCTTCATCGAAAGGCTGCTTTGTCGCCATTTCTGTTCCATTTCTGCGCAGACTGTGAAACTTAAAGGAGAGTGCAACTTGATAGAAGATGCGGATGCCATTGCTGTTAGCACTACGTGTCCTGCAAGAGCGGACGGCGATTCCTTTAAACGGTACATTAAAGGGTAACTGAGTGGACACAAGGTATGGCACTAAAACCAAACCCGTCCATATGCACTGACGTAGCGTTGACCCTTGGGAAGGTTGTTTCACCTATTGCGACCAAATGTACCACTGACTACCACAAACTAAATTCAGGAATCATCTTACCACGACTGCCTACTCTGACCTGACATACTGTAAAGACGCTGAAAATGTCACTCTTGAAACTCGAGGGCTAAGTTATTTCGTATGAATTCTTCGTCTTCAGAAAGCTGCTGACAAATTTATCAAACCTTTTACACTTGCAACCAGGCATTCTACGTTGTTCATCCACCGTTTTAAGCGGACTTCTGAAAAAGGCTTACTAGATCATCGTAAAACGGCGCTTTCTCCATTCATGATATTTTCCTTGCAGCCTCCTTATAGACACCAATTGAAATTGATACATAAGCTAGTAAACATCTTCTGAAGACTGTTCATGGCGCAGTTTTTTATCCGTTACATTCAAATCCATCCGCCGCCTATCTAAATGTCCCTTGTTCATTACTGTGAGCGTAAACTGTCAGTTCCCAGCTCTGTGGCGCCTGTTTCTGCCTACTTGTCCTATACGTCTATGTATCCTAGGCAAAACGATTTTGCCTAAAAGTTTATCAGGAACAAAAACAAAACGAAAATTTTCTGACTTGCCTTATCTTGCCGTTTATACCCAAAGTGTACAGCTGGACAGGCGGTGTTCTGACAGTCAAACATTGCTCGGAATTGTACACCGTCTATCTACTGCAGTTTGTATCTTCAGCAATTTTCGTTGTTGTGACACTTTTTTGTGGTGGCATGCTCGTTAGTCATAGCTTGGGAGTTTAATCAGTTCTTCAACATGTTGATCCTCAGCCTTTTAAATCACAACAAATCAAACTTTGCCAGAATTTCACGTTCTGAACTATTTGATTCTTACTCCAAAAATGAGTCCTCATCTATGCGATGTTACTCAGAACACTGATTGATTCGTCACTTAGGTTGCTCAGGAATTTGGAGAGACGACTTGCGTCGTACGCCAATGTTACGCTTTGCCCTGCTGGATAGTCTAACGAGGTGAACGGATAAAATGTAGCACCTTATACTGGACACCAATTAAATAGCCTAACATTTCTTGGTTGAATGCGGTTGAATATCTCTGCCGCCTACTTATCTTGGTTCTGAAAGTAACTTTGTCCCAACCTGATTCATCTCAGCACTGCGGTTATCGCCTACTACCCAATCCTTGTGGTTCAGAAACTTCACCCAGGATTAGAGCTGAATAAAACCAGTATTGCTCAAGAAATTTGGGGCTGCTGGTTCAGTGAGGGATGTGTGCGAGAACGGTTGGATGTTTGGATAAACAGAAAGAATAATACCCGTTCTAGAAATACACACTTTTGAAAATCAATTTGGTTTTTGCGAGAGACTCGCCTGGAACCCAGCTGAATCTCTCGTTTGTGATGTTTTCAGGCAACTGAATGTGCTGCACCAGGCCGCCTCATGTTCCAGTTGCTACGATATTCGAGATATCGCGATACATGTATATACGTAATTCCAGGTGAGTCTTTGATGTTTCCAGGCAACTGAATGTACTGCACCAGGTCGCCTCATGTTCCAATTTGGGTTCAAGTAGAACATAAGGTTGACGGAGACTCGGGAACTGCGCCTACCTGATGAGCCCCAAGAAGGGCGAAACCGGTCGTGGGCTGTCGAAGAATTTTCAGCAACCTTATGAGTAGTGCATTACGTAAATACCCGTTCTACTTTGGTCACCGCAATCTGAACTGGATGAATGTTCATTCTCAGGTCCTATTTTTATACCTGCTGATTCGCTAATCTGTTGTAGCTGACTAATGACCCCGCTCCGGTACCTAGTGCTGGAGAAATAGACTCACCGAAGGGAACACAACAGCTTTATTCCCAACAAGCGAGTGCGAAAGCGTGAGTCCCAAAATACCAACTGCCTCAGGCCACTTCAGCTATGAAAAGCAGCTACCTGGGCAAACCGGAGAAAACTGTCAACGCAGATAGTGGTATGGGCATACCAGTGTCATTTTCATTGCCTAATATCCCACGAGTGAAGTTGGGAAACAGCACCGCTAAATTCCGCCGAATCTGACAACTATTTATCGTCTCGATGAAGCAGTCAATGATTATAACCCACTGTGTTCCCCAGTGAAACCAAATAAATTCAAATGTGTTAGTTCTTTTTAGGTCGAGTGTATCAGCGTTCATATATGCTGTGGATTTTCTGTTCCTGTCTATGCCGTGTGGATTATAGCGTCATGAGGATCGTAGGTTTCCCTTTTTTACTAACTAGTTTCAAAATCCCGTTTTACATAATAATACCAATACATTCTGGAGGGTGAATTTGAAAGAATGGTATAGCTGGAGATCAGGACTGACATAACAAGGTTAGACTGAACGACTCAATTTCCGGGGGATTACTTCACTGGTCTGTCTTGAAGGAAAAAATAGCTCAAAATTAGAACTCGTTTGGGTATCGCGGGTTCAGGTTAGACTTGTTTAAACAGATATGGTCCTCTGGTCCACCTAGAGGTAGGTGTTTATCGATTTGTCAGGTAAAATATAGACCAGTTCAGCTTTCTTACTCTGGTGGCTTTGCCTTTCGGTATTCCTCAGTTCAGGATCCTGATGACCTTTCTCTTCAGGCTTAGTCGTTCTCGCATTGTCCTAAATAGCTCATACTCATGAGCTATTCATATGAGATATTCTTCTACGACACTACCATAAATACATGACATTCACTCAGCACCTTATATGACGGCTGTAGCGAGAGGTAAATGAAACTCTGCTAATTCAGGCACATTCAAGCCTTTATTGTGTCCTTTCAATCCGCTCTTATCCCTCCTGGATCTTGCTCATCTATATAACAGTCAAGCATCAGTAAAAATCACCGGTTTAATGCTAATAGTGTAAGGGGAAAGCCCTCCGCCGCGAATTCGTTTATTAGAAAACAACAACTAAACAGTTACAAACTACTGGACAGGAAATTAGACATCTCATATGCACCTTTTTTTTTTAAAACTGAACGTTCTCATGTATCTTCTTAAACTTGCATGAATATTCATTGACTATCATGCAATTATAAACGAACACTGCAAAGTATTTCCACAGATTCTGAAATAAACTTCATCTTCCATTGGATGATGGGCGGAACTTCGACAAGACCACAGACTACTTGCACACCTCATCAGTAGTATTCGCCGTTACACCAGGGTGAGGTTAAGCATAACGTACTAATGAGAGTGAATATGCACCAATCAAAAGATTGAGTACCTAGCCGTAAGTCTTCATGCCATTCGAATTTTTTTGGATAGTCTTACTTACCTAAACTTTTCTGCTTATGCTTGGATTTCAAACAGGTTTCACCCTTTTTAACACAAATGTTTGGGGGCCTTAACTATGAATCGTACCAAATGTGTTCGGTAAATCATAAATGGCCTTATAAATAGGAAATTCAACTTCATCTTTAAAGTCTATAAAAACGTCTATTGAGACATTAGATTTTGAAAAAATAGCTTACCCCGGAAGGACACATTTCTGGTGCAGAATGAAGCGAAACTGACATTCATTTCAGCACTGTAATTATTCAGATAGTTTCTTCAGACAGCCAGTTCCGTCTAGCTCGGAGAAGAATTACGAAATTGAAATTCCCATCTAAAATAAAGGCCATAAAACAAGGGAATATTTTTCTGATTTCGAACAACACTGGCATACTGAATCAACTCACCCAGATGACACGAATGTTCACCGAGTGTAACAAGCGTGCGTCACTTCATATTTGCCTCAAAACCCACTTTTTATTCGAACCCGTTATGTGTTTTACCTGAACAAATAAATTTCGTAATATGTTATTGGATTATTCCCACAAAAACATTCACTGGTTGAGTATTCTCGTGTTAGTTGTTAACATTGAATATTTCGGATCATCCATGCGGGAAGCGCCGCGACTCCGTTTACAGCCAAACCACGAGCCCAGTCCACTTGAGCAGCAAACTAGTGGCGTTTTTTATTACGGCCAGTTTCTGTTTAGTTACCACAACTCCATGCTGTTGCGATTGAAAAATGTGACCTATTTCAACGCTAATAAAAACGTATTTCATAGTGGGGAAAAGTGTTTATTATGAAACATTTCTGTCTGCTTTCTGATATTCTTTGTTTATCGAGCGGTATCCCAGAGAAAGCTTTCTTTGATACGTTAAAAAACTGTTAAACGATTGCTTTTGGAAGGAACTGTCTTTACTGCGTAAAGCCAATTCACCAAAAACTGCGCTGTAATTTTGTCTGGTGCAAACTTACTCCGGGAAACTATCTGAATAGAGAAAGGGTAAGTACTGACACAAACAACGATATAGAATGTGGATAGACCTAACCCTAACCCTAAACCACTGGATTAGTAATATACAACGTGTCTATTCTTCAGGTCGGTCGTGAAAACTGCGTGCCACGGGAGAGCTTGTAACCGTTCGCATACCACGTGGACACACAGCACGTGACACTAACTGGTCATTTGAGTCAAATCCCTTGTGTGGTACTTGGTGATAGAGGTATGTCCATGGTGTTCGAAGAGCAGATTAGATCACTCTCGGAATACCGTGATTTGATATTTAGACTTTGGATTTTGATTCCAAGATCGCGCAATGGAAAGGAACCCGTTTATCTTTCTACCGATGCCGATTCTTTATTGAACATCAGTCCAAATAACTTCTCTTAGTTCCACTGTTTAACTTTTCAGAATTTGATCAGTTCTGACGGCTTTCTAGCGTGACATCATATAGTCCAAAGTGAAACACTTGTAGCCACTCCGATTGATGAGAAATTTGTTGTCGTATGTATGAACTTGTCGAGTTTGTAAGTCCCTTAGTTAAAACAGCTCTCAACAGTGCGACAGATGTTGTGGACCAATTCAAATGCTTGAAAATTAGATTGGCTGACTTAATCCATATATCGCTAACCGAAAGCTCGATGTATGGAAGTTGTGGATGGAAACAGAAGAGGATGCTGAGAAACACTCACTGTCAAGTGTTTCCATATATAAATGATTTCTATTTGTGTAGGACCGACCTAGCTGTAGCCCGATGGACTTGTGAATACAAGCATTTTGAGTCACGGCATTGCCCGTTTACGATGTTTGAAGAGACTTGCCAGGACACACTCCTAACTACCAATAGCGCATATAACGTATAGCGTTCCGACTAAGCATTCCTTACACGTGAATTTAAGCCTTACAGTCAATGAATATTCACGACGATGCCGACTGGTCTATTGTGACTGCTCCGCCGGTGCGACATTATCTGATAGAAGAATTTGAACGGTCGCCCTCCTGTTCTGGCGTAATTATTCCGGTGAGTCCACACCAAAGGGAAGCACTGGACTCGGGTATCGCTCTTATTAGAGCTCATCGGCAGTGCATATCCAGTGGCCGTGCCGGGATTTGAACCGGTCGTCGTCCGATGAGTCGGACAATCACATCGCTCAAGCGTGAACACGTTCGCCTGTTCAGACGTGAAAATCCAGATGCGTCCAACGTGCGTTGGTGGAGTAGTGGTAACACGCTCGCCTCGCATGTCAGAAGTTCCGGGACGGCCACTGGATATGCACTGCTGATGAGCTCTAATAAGAGCGAAGCTCGAGTCCAGTGCTTCCCCCGTTTGGTGTGGACTCACCGGAACAATTACGCCAGAACAGGAGGGCGACCGCTCAAACGAGAGTGGTGTGAATATGAACAAAATACCTATCCCGCAAAACCCCAAATTCAAAGAAAAATTTGAGGTGAATACATGGTATGACCTGATGGGCAATCTCACCTCTACATACCTTGAGAGTCATTGGACATCTTGGGAATAAAAAACTACTGTTCTATGTTTATATTAAATTTTCAAACTTCTATGCTGGATTTCATCGTCTAAATATCATTCAGAAATCCTAAAGTGCATGAGGACCGGTTTAATCGTGCGCACACATTGTGCAGGCTAGGGACATGCTGATTGGTTGTGGTCAAGAATATATTCCTATTGCATCAGTTATCAGAATAATATCTCTGAAATTTTGCATGATAAATTTCATGATCAAATGCATGTTTCTTTTTAGAAAAAAGGCGGAATATCCGAGTAGGGTTGCCATGGTAATTGTTCGGTTTACATGGAAACGCATTTGGCACTACGAATCTCCTTTGTCCACCCTTGTATTTGACTAAGTCTTGAGGATATACTACGCATAGAAGTTTTGCGGAAATCGTTAAAATGCTTATTACGTTATGTAATTTTCAACCAAGGAACAGCTAGAAAAACTACATGAAACGCATAACTCCTCAAATGCAACTGGAAAACCTCAAACTCGGAACCAGTCAAGCCGGTTTTCAATGGAGGTACAAGAGATTCTCATGCAATATTAATTGTTTTTAGTCAAATTTTCTATCAAGGTTGCAGTGTAGTTTATCCGGGAAGCAGTTAAATATAAACCCTTTTAAGTAGACACTGAGCGACTTGAACGAATCACTGTCAGTCTAATTTATGACTGATGCTGGGAACTAAACGCTACTTTGAAGTTCATAGGCATTTGTTTACCAACTATATATGGCTGAACACCTGTATACTTTCAAATTTTATTGTGGGCAAGACAATTCGACCAAACAATTACTTTCGAAGGCTGGAAATTCTATTGAGTTATCTTGATCGGAGCCAAAAGATAATTTTGTCTTATCTAAATTAGTTTTCCAGATTTTCACTAGACTATAGGAGCTCGCTATTTAGAACACTCAACACTGTCACCACTGGTTGAAACCAGCCATGAAAATGAAGCGTCTAGTGAAAATAAAAGAAATTTCAGACATCGGTTCTATTCCATGATCTTTGCGGTAAGTAAAAATCGCATGCTCGAAATTCATGAATTATTTAAACTTTTGTACACAAGTTTTGAAGTGGCTTCGCCCAGACATGTACTCATTCGGATGTGTACATTGCGAAACCATGTGCTTCGGTTTTCCGGATGGGGGAGTAGCCCGGATTGCCAATTCTGTCGAGTTTGTTCAGATCCTTGTATACCTAGCCAAAGTTACAACTGCTTTGTGACGGAAACAAGACTTACATTTGCACTGTGCGTGAGAAGATAAGATCAACCCAGTCTTCTTTTGATTCATGAAATATGCACAGAGAAATGGAAATTCGGGGTGGATTATTACTCCCGCTCCCATAAGACCGTACGTAGTAATTCTTGGTGACATTTTAGCCGTTTATTGTGGATGTTTTTAGGCCAGTAATAATAGAATCGGAACTATTTCTTGTATAAATTTATTAGCATCAAAAAATCCACCTAACTGAGAGTAAAACAGTCGGCCCAATTCCCAACGTTGTCTTAAGTGGTTCCCATTATGCTGATAATGACTCCCGTCTGTTCCAAACTAACCGGCTTCTCAAACGTCCAACAGTCAGGCTATGATTAGACGCTTAGCATAACAAACATTTAGCGCACTTTCCAACGTGTCGTGAACTTTGGGGGATAGTAGTTCACCACAAACCTTGAAAATCATTCAGTACTGCCTTGCTGTGCTCAAACATCGTCCCTAAATAGCATCTGGGCTTTGATTTCATAGTTTCGCGTATGCATAACATAATAGTAAAATTAATCTCGCTGCTCATGACTTTATTTATTTGTTTCAGTTTATCTTTATTTATTTATTTAGCAGTTTATTTATTTCAGTTTATCTATTTATTTCAGTTTCCAAAGTACACCTGTGTTTACGTCGTTAGAACAGTCTGCAACAGTCTCAACTACCCCTCAATAAAAAAGATTAATTTCTCCCAAATACAATCTGTGTTAATTTTTATAGTAGGAATTCAAAACTAAACTTGGCACAATTCGGGTACAGTAGGAAATGTTTGTTCTCTTTATAGCTCGTTATTGGACTGGCTGAAATCGACTTGTTGCCCGAATTAGCGTGATGTCGATAAACTCGAAATCAATTGGAAGAACAAAATTATCCCTTCAGTTCTTACCGCAGACTGACTAAAGCTCGCTATAATCGATCTTTCTCGTGCAGTTTAACACACTTGAGTAGATGAATTCATAATTTTCGGAATGTTTACACTACTTAAAACTTCTATCATGTCAGTCACATTCAGCTTGAAGACAAAGCACGACTATACTCAACTTCTAGAATGGTTAAAAAGGAAGGTGATGAAAAAACACGTTCTCTCCGCTCGCTCACCTTCGTTGTTGCATCAGAAGTTTATATGAGGTTGGACATATGCGTGGGTAAAAACATTAAAAAAACAAAGATGTACACATATCGGTGAGTAATGGAGTGAAATCGAAAACGTCGTAGAAATAAAGTGGCTAAATAGCATATCATAAACGATAAATTCCATTGCGTCTCTCGTGAGAATCAAACTGATAAACAAATGAGTGTATTTGTCGAGAATAGCTAGTAGTTCAGTACAGGTTTACGGTTCACAAAAATTCATTTGTACATACCTCCCTAAAACACAGTCGGAATGTATTGGCCTCTAAAGCCTGAAGTTGGTCACCGTCTTGGGTGTACCCACCATGTTATTTGCAGGGGACAAGGGTTGTTTTGGTCAAATGCGACGCGACTGAACTCAAGTAAGGCTTCTTCCAACTGCCACTGGGAGTATATTCATTTCGCACGACGAATAGATGACGTTTGAAACCAGCACACGAATGTGCACACACAGAAGCTGGTGGTATACTTTGGCAGTTTGAATTTCCAAAAAATAAACCTGCAGCAGTTTAAATCATGCCCGTCAGTCAGACGAAAAATTAAAAAAGCACGTTTTTGTCATCTGTCGGACAACACATCATTCATTCAACACGTCATTCACAGTCAGCATGCCCATCTAACACAAAGTTTCTCAAGTTTCTGTCTTTCCTCATTTTAACACGCAAAACACGAATGAATTCAATTGTTAGAGCATAGTGGTCCACTAAACTGATGCATCGAACGTTCGGTAAATCGGTCACGTCACGCGGTATTTCTGAAATACGGTAACCTGTCGCCCTTACACTGACGGAGTTATGCTTGTCTCGCTGGCTGGTAACTGAAACATCACGGCAGATGATGTGAAGAGTGCTTGCATTTGGGCCAGCAAAATACTGTAACATGGTGTCATGTAGCTGTTTTGAAGGGACAACTAAATTCTAAGGATGGGGCAGTTGTTCTGGATAATGCAAACAGCTGCACTGTACGAATTTCGTTCAGTTTCTGGCTTTTAAAGTCAAACTCATAACGGAACTTGAATAAAGGGAAACGAAATTAGATAACCTTAGATATTGCCAAAACATGTTATTACGTAATCCCACAGCGACAAAAGTGTTGAACCAATTGCTTTTCTATCACTAATCAACCCACGATAAGTGGATCCGAATAATATATTGTCGTTGCCTGGAAAGTCGAAAGTTGAAACACAGGGCGGTGAAATAATATGTTACGATTTGACCTTTCGGTTGCACACGCTAACCGAAACATCTGATTCCAGTAGGCTTTTTTTACTTCAAACGTTTCACACTACATACCATATGACCCTTAGCAATATCCGAGCTGAGTTTGGCCCGGATAATCTAAGCCTTGTCCAAAGTCGGACCATGTTGTCAATGAATTATGCGAATTGGGTCAATCATCGCGCCTTCAACCAGCGACGTCTTCCCAATAACATCATTCTCACGTCATTGCCAGAAGAGACATCAGATGGCTCTCTTCGAAAAAAACGCAGCACTACTCATAAGGTTGCTGAACATTCTTCGACAGCCCATGACCGGTTTCGCCTGAAAATCACAAACGAGAGATTCATCTGGGTTCCAGTTGAGTCTCGGGCAAATCCAAACTTTGTTCATATTCACACCACTCTCGTTTGAACGGTCTTCCTCCTGTTCTGGCGTAATTATTCCAGTGAGTCCACACCAAACGGGGGGAAGCACTGGACTCGAGCTTCGCTCTTATTAGAGCTCATCAGCAGTGCATATACAGTGGCCGTGACGGGATTTGAACCCCGGACATCTGACATGCGAGGCGAGCGTGTTAACACTACTCCACCAACACACGTTGGACGCACCTGGATTTTCACGTCTGAGCAGGCGAACGTGTTCACGCTTGAGCGATGTGATTGGTGTGCCCGACTCATCGAACGACGACTGTCCTGGTTGTGACTATCGATTAACCCGCCAGTCACGACTTCCCAGCCAGGTAGCGTGGTGTGATTATGAACAAAACACCTATCCCGCAAAACCCCAAATAAAACCAAAGTTGTTTGCAAATGAGTGTATTTCGCTAATTTCGCGCAATTTGGTTTCAAGTAGAACATAATGTTGACGGAAACTCGGGGACTACTGTCCAGTAGTTGCTCATACTGAGAATCTATGACAATTTTGCTCCCTAATGTGGACCGGTGATTTCACTCCGCTACATGCGGCTCCTTGTATGGACATTCGTTGATGGGGCCGAAGATAAAACAGGGGAACATGACCTCAGCCGTGAAAACTCTCTCAAGAAAAAGTTCACTTTTGGAACTATCGTCTATGCTTAACTGCCTCTGTTCGTGTTTGTCAGGGTTGAGCAGCACGCATCATAAATAGACTACCACTCGACAGGTCTGCGAAATAAATTACAATGTGTTCTGGGTGAGGTTGAATTCCTTTGATGCCGTTACTTTCTCAGACATCTGATATAGTATATGCACATATATATAATGTGGTTTTGACGGTCGGTTTACTTCTGCCTTACGAAGTTGGGAAAATTGCTAATTAGTGCACTCGGAGTAGAAGTACTAAGACCAGTCACCCAGGAGATTTTTACCACATACAGAACCACAGTGCTTTTGCTATCTCATGCTGTTGAACCAGCAGAAAACTTCCTTGTCATTCTAAGTGTTTTGTAGCGGACAAATTAACTGATACTGGTTTCTTTGTAAACAGGTTAAACCGGACTGTAGCAGTCGAAATGATAGCTCAACTGATGACCAGACACTTGAGACCAGTTCAAACGGTTTTGTGAACAAAGCAAGGGAGATATCGTTCAAACTGAGCAATCGCGCGATTACCATTATTAATATTCGGCATTATGTGGCGGTTTTCTAAAAGCTTCGGCTAAAAAAGTGACAAATAGTCGTGATACCTGTCAGGAGATTTAGTCCAGGTTTTGAAAGTTAGGACACTCGAAGTTCTCAGATCACAGTACGACTTCACGTGCTTCAGTTTTAATAAAACGTGAATCTCTGAACCCCTCGTTTGTGATCTTTCCAGTTGCCTGCAATCTGGTTTCAAGTAAAACATAAGGTTGACGGAAACTCGGGGACTGTGCCTACCTGATGAGCCCCAAAAATGGCGAAACCGGCCGTGGACTGTCGAAGAATTTTCGGCAACCTTATGACTAGTGGATTACAAATATATATGTATCGCGATACCTCGAATATCGTAACAACTGAAACATGAGGCGGCCTGGTGCAGCACATTCAGTTGCTTGGAAACATCAAAAACGAGAGATTCAGCTGGGTTCGAAGTGAGTCTCTCGCAAAACCAAATTTGTTTGCAAATGAGTGTATTTCGCTAAAAACGCAGTAATTAGAATTTTACTTTAATCAGTTGGTGTAATAACACCAAACGGTAAAATATCAGCATGAAAAAATGTAAAAGCACCTCAAGTTGTCGTCTCCTCAAGAGAGATTTCGCTGACAAGTTCCGAGCGTTTCGCCTCAAAACGCTACTGAACGTTTCCAAGTGTATGAATAACATGGCTGGCACACTAATTACCGTTGAGTAAGACTGACGTGTATATTCGGGCATTGGAATGCTTCCTTCCCACTTATAGTTGCTTCTGTGAGTATACAGAAGCATGGGATATTTGAAGTGAAAAGCGTAGGACTTTAGGCTTTCCATATCACCCAGGACGAAATGGCTTGTGGTTATAGTACAAAATTTACTAACCGGAAGTTCGCGTTTGAACCCGTCCTCGACTTCTCCTGTCTAGTCTTGAGCAACTTGAAAATACCTCAGACATCGTGTGGCATGACTGTTAGGCACCAAAAGGGCGTTGAAGCCGAACGATTATTATTTAGTTTTGTGATATCACTAAGAGGTTGTTTAGGTCCTGTTCTATGAAGCTGTTGTGCTCTATAACTTTAGTACAGAACTCAACCCAAGTGAGATCCAGTCGAGCATAGCAGCACAATAACCGTGTAGTCAACATTCGTTTGATGGCTGCCGCTGAACAGGTCCTACAATCGTTTTTACATTTACACCAGGTGATCAAAATATTACTCTTGGTAATTCCTGGGGGGGGGTTCCGATGTGGTTAGTTACTTAAGAACCAAGAATCACTTAATCCCAGTTACTGATAAAAAGCGTTATTGGTCCGATGAATCTGTCACTGTTGCAGGCAGAGAGAACTAATTCAACCTACAAAGGTATTGTGAAATACCGTATTGCAAACATAGTGGTAGTCCAGTCACTGAAAGCTGAGCACTCAGCTCAAATCATGAAGCCATGCTCCTCAACTAAAGATGAATTAAATTAGGGCTTATTATCGTGTATCCCTTAAGCTTTTCCTAAGCCAAACCAAGCCAAGCCTCTTCAATACTCACAACACAAAGGGTAATTTACGCTGGGACTAAATTTCGGCAGTTTCTCTTATTGTCAATATACAGTATGCTACTGAACTTAGTTGGAAGTTGAGTTTTCTTACTCAACTCAATCTTTTATCCTTAAATGTCAATATACCCGTCAAGACGCAATTCCTGGCAAGTCTGACATTCGACCCGTTTTTCTGCTTGAGCAAATATTTCTCTCGGGACTACATTACGCCGAATTTTCTCTCATTATCCACAGTCACGACAGAAAAGTTTTATTCTGGTAAAAATTACTTATATTGTACATACAGGTCACGTGGTCAGTTATTTGCTTCTAGCCGCAAAAGATGTGCACAGACAGCCAAACTCAGACGTTCACATTGAGCGAAATTCATTTCATCAATTGATATTGACTATATCCAAAAGCAAATTTTTCCGAGCCTGGTTCCGTCTGCCCTGCACTGTTCCAATACAAACTGAAAGGACAGCAACATTTGGATCAGTGTGGTGGAAAATTTGGAACAATTGGGTTCACGTTCTTCAAAGTCAGTTGCACTGCATACTCGTATTTATCTGCATTTAAGCTTGTATGTAACTATCGAAATCAGTCATGACCTGCGAAAAGGACGGGAAGGAATAGGATAAAATGAGAAGGATTGTGCCTTCAGTGTCCAGTCTCCGATGATGGAACACTCCCTTAGTGTGCGAGACAAAAATGTATTAGAATCGCGGAACGTGGATTTCAGTATACTAGTCGAAAGCCTATGGAAGCCAGCTCAAAAGCTGGCTGTATCCCTGGATTATGTGTCCGTCGATGGGGATTTAGTTCCTTCATCTCGAAATGTTCCGGTTAATTTGACATTACGAAGTAACTACGTCATCCGGATGAAAGATACATAGAATTATAGGACAGATGTGCTCTACAACGATTTTAAGGACCGTAGTCTGACAGTATGTCGAGGAATTTTATCGGATCATCGTCAAATCATTCAGTTCCGCACCAGTACAGCAACACAAGGTCTCGATGATTGACAACATGCATGATATGAGCAAAAAACTATATAATTTTGTCACCGTTATCATTAATAGCGGAAATGTATGGTTTTGAGTCTTCCTGTGAAAAATACGCTTCCGGTGAATAATTCAAATGGGTGAGCGTCGATCGATCAGAAATCCAAAATTTTGGCTGTTAATCTCAGACTGCTGAGCATAAGAATGTCTGTCTGAGCTAGGCATGTCCGTCGCGAGCAAGTCATCCTCAGCGAAGTGGAACCTATCAAGTGCTCTGGCTCCGCGAACGAACTAGCTAGGCTGTTTGCAGCGTGAGCTGATAGCAGTCACCTTAGTAACAACTGGATTCTTCAAGTACCTCACTTGTCATTAGATGAAGTGCAACGCAAGTCGAATGTTCCAATGCAAGCCATATTTGAGACCTGTACTATGACAATGAATATGAGAAGTGGGTTGGTGAGTCTACAATTTGTGATTTTAATAGAAGAGTCCACTTGGTGTTCACTGTAGTTTTCATATCGCATCGGATTAACACAATATATAGACAACAAAATCTTAGCATGGGCAAAAATTGTACTTGTGCGGAAGCGTGCAAGTTCCCAAGAATGTGTCTGCTGCCATATTCAGGCCTTTAATCCGACACACTATCGGACATTAGGATGTGCACAACTGCGACGCATCACAAGCCATACACAAAAGTAACTAACCATGAAAATTTTCTTATTTCTTTGAGAAGAATTTTCTGTGTGCTCTGGGACAAAACCTGAATTGTGATAAGCTGGTTGCATGTTAGTCACATAAAAGGTATTCACTTTGTTCAGTACAAGATCAACACCATAGAGTCAATGGGGCTCGGTTGGCTGCTCCCAGTCTTCACATGTTGAAGAGCATTCATGATAACTGGTGACGGAATGGTTCAGTTGCATGTTGTTTGCATCCAACACAGGAGAAGCTATTAATCGACTGAGAATTCCGTTTGTTTGATAGAGGGCTTGAAGCACACGAGAGTACATGGTTAAGTCACCAAAGTGTCACGATGTATGGAAACACGAATAACAAAGCGTGCGCACGTCCAGTACCAAAGCTCCATTGTGGTTGGGTATAAGTGATGTGCAGACTCGCTTATTCGAACTGGGTTCGTAAGGTCCCCTTTTATTTTCCATCCATAAAAGTTCCGTGACCGTTTAACTTCGGAGGATCACTCTCTTATTGTGCTTCCGCAGGGTCTATTAGACTTGGTTTACTATGGACAGCTTAAACGAGAAAGAATACCTTCACGGCAGCAAAAGACATGGTGGATAATCTTCAATGCTGACACGAAAACATTCAAAACTTTTCATCCACTCAATTTTTGTTGTTTCAAATAAACGGTGGGAATTTTCTGAGCTACCAATTTGCACTAATGGATGTGCCCAGAAACGCCTTACCCCAAAATGCTTACAAGAATGCAAAAAGGCTTCTTTGAATAAGGGTTGGAGAAAATACCGACTGCATCACATTTGGTTGGAATCGAACATTTCATGACAAATAGCATGTCTTCCAAGTGCTATACCGAGTGCCTCTGAACGGATCAAGGTCTGTGCATTTTTGATTGTTATCGACTGTAGAGGCCGCTGAACGTCTATATGACCTAAAACTCAGGGCTCAGAAGAAACCCGAAAAGCCTCTCAACAATATTCGCCCTACGAACTATTTCCTTCCAACAATTTATTCAATAATGGTATAATTTCTTTTTTTCCATGTCCAACTAACCCTTGTATCCCTTCACTCTTGTTTCACATATATATCCGTGAGTCCGTCGAAGTGTACATGTGATTTCTGGTGATAATCATACGATTTTTATGTGCTAGCCAGGAGAGTCAGCCATGGAAAACAAAACATCCTTATGATCATTTTTTCAACATGAATTACCGTTTTTCTGATCTTCAGTAACAGGGGGGGTTACTTGTTGTTGAGTGGATTACTGTGTGCGTGAGGGAGTTTCATAGCGTGTTTGCCTTCCCACAGGAAAACAGCTACCCATGAATCTCGATAAATACACTCATTTGCAAATCAAGTTGGTTTTGCAAGAGACTCACCTGGAACGCAGCTGAACCTCACACGTACTTTGTGACAGAATTTGTGATAAAAACACTGTTCACAGAATTATAAGAGTCGTGACAAAATACTTGCCGAATTACTTGTTTATTTTTTTATTTTAATTTTTGCTGACGACCAACCGAACAACCAACCAAAAAACGTCACGGAAATGGATACGCGGTAACAACGCGCACTCATAACAAATATATTTGGAGAATAACTAATGAATTTTCCGGTGTAAAGTGACCTAACATAAGTCATCCTGGGTGATTGTCTGCAAGAAAATACGATGGGATTTTCAGTCCGTCCTATTTGATCAATTAAATCACCAAGGCCCATCCCTAGACAACTGCTAGAACAGGGACACGGTATTATGACAATTATTTTGTGTTGTTTCGGTAAGCCAATTTCAAATCTGTGAACAAGAAGCTAAGAAAAAAGTCATTCCACAAGCTTAATGTATTGTATCGCAAAAGCAAAATGAAGAACAAGTGCTGAGTAGCTCATTGCGACCAAGCTTTTGGTATTTACGTCGATACTAGCTAAAACCAGTATTTTGATTCTGTGTTACACTCCCAGTGTGACGCAGTCAGCATATTTCTGGATACACTTTCAAGCAAGATTTGTGCGGGGACGATGTAACACCACTGTTTGTGACATAAGCAGTGTGACTTTCTGGTTGACGAATCACCGTCAACTCGAGGTTCGAGTCAGGAAGACCTGGTACTATTTTCTGTATGACTCTCAGGCACCCGTTTACTCCGCAGTTACGTTAAAATTTAACAGGTCACTTGAAGATGACACTGTTTTCAGACCAAGAAGTTAGCTGTTGTGATCTAGTCGTTAGATAACAACATCCCTGTGCCCAGATGATAAGGTGCCAACAACTCAGTTCAATCCAAAAAACGCTTAGGACATCAACATACTATATGGAAGCTTTTAGAGTCATCAAACGAAGAGGCTACAACATCGTCCGGGGATAACAAGGCCACTTATCGTTTCCTGAAAACAGTCGCACAGGTGTTTGGTTAATAAATCATCTTGTCACTGTAGACCGACCACTTGTTAAGTGGCGACCAAGGTACAAGAGAATCGGACTGCTTTAGTTCCATGAAAGTCTGAGCCTGAAAATTTTATATAGTGACAGTTGACCAGACGTTTTACATAGCTGCAGGAAAGCAGATATCAAGAAGACACTGTTGATCACGTGGCACGGTAAACTGGTAACTCCAGTGTCAGACACTTTACCGGGTATATTCCTTCTAGATGCTGTTCTGATTATCTAAACGGAGAAAATTCAGTAGTGCCTAGACTCCAAGCTGACTTCGCCAACTTCTGAAACGTATGTGTGAATACCAGCATACGCGTAACATATAAAATCCAGATTTCCAAGTTTTAGATCACATTCGACAACTAATAAACTGTAGTTGGTCAATAAACTCACGACAGAGGGTGTCCTTTTTTCCTGGACAACTTGGACAGTTAGAAAGAAGATTGAACAGCGAATTCCGCGGAACGGTAAACTGATTACGCAAGAAAGTAGAAGATCTAGGATAACTGCTCCATTTGGTGGTATTTCGCAAAGATAAACATTGCTACCTCTAGTGGCATCTATTATTTGATGCCTATTTTAGAGAAGTGCATTTCAAACCGGTTGAAATTAAAGGAACACAGTTTGAACTGAGAGTAGCATACCTACTTGGCACAAAGCACTTGCAGCTGTCACCTGAAACTAAGTAACCGGTCAGTACCTACGACTAGGAACCGTTCGGAAAAGAAAAGGTTGGACTGGATTCCCACAGGAAGTCCAAAGTATCAAGAGACATGGTATTCCCTGAGTAATTACGTTGGCTAAAATGTGCCGAAAACCAGAGTTTTCAAAGTTCAGAAGGAGAACAATAATGGACGGGTGAATGTAAAGGTATCTTGGGTAAAATAAACACTTAGGGACAACAAAACGGATCGATGCCAGTCGGCAGCTAGATAGTTGATGTCAGTTCAGATTTCCTTCCCCATTGGGAGGAACTCGCAAATGGGTTGCGCGAGCTTTATGCGTCAGTGCTACCAATAAACCACCGAGCATCCTTTGTTAATTATTAATGAACCATGGATGTGGTCATTAAATTCAGAGCTCAAGCTGAAGAACTGTGATGCTTTGCCGTCTCTTTGAACCATGGATGTGGTCATTAAATTCAGAACTCAAGTTGAAGAACTGTGATGCTTTGCCGTCTCTCTTTCTGATCAATACAAATCGAGAGTTAATTACACTGAAGCTGATCGATACGAGAAATCACATTAAAGGTAGAAGAGATTATATGATGAAGAGCGTGAAGACAATCCATGTATAGTTAGCGGCCAACAACCAGACAAAGAAACTCATAACTTGCATAGGAAAGCTTTTTGATTCAAATGCACAAGGTTGCTGAAGCAAACCGCAAGCTTTTAAGCAATGGCCAGATTTCAACAATTGTTGTTACAGAACAAGTTTATTCACCAAAAGCTCGTTAATATGGAGACACTTCAAGACGCTCAGCCGCTGGTATACTATTTTCACCTATCCAAATAACTGAAATTGGACAATGGTTCTGCGGAACACTAGCTCTTGCTACCGGAAAGATGCAAAAATTCCGAAGAGGACTGACGAAGGCAAAACCAGTCAGATGGACTATTAGGCTATGATCATGTCTGCGCGACTCAGGGTGTATTTTTCGGTGACATCAAAGTTTATCTTCTTGATTAAAGAACTCCATTGACGGTCTATAGTCGGCCAACCGAATGAGGTAGATATTAGAGCGAAGTACCTCCTCATTTTAGATGTACTTTTTGTTCACTAGAACCCATCTCACAGAAGTGATTTGCTATCTTTCTGGTTAGATAAAAGAGGAGTGAATCATTGAATGTTCAACAAAAAATCAGCTGGAAGAACTAATTCTGCAGTATGCATTGGATGGACAGTTAAAGTACAACGAAAGGGTGCATCAGTGTTGTTAGTGTCGCTTGAGGTTTTCCACCAGGTCAACACCTCTCCAATGTTCTTGTGAATAGTCCATACAATCACCCATTCTCTCGGAGCTTAGAAGGAATGCGTTTTTCTCGTCGATACATAGATGGTATTCTTTCTATCGTAGACATTTCCTCACAGCCGCATGAGTTTTTATTGAATAGCGATGTGCAAAATCTAGCAGACAAGTTCATATTTCAAAAGGAAACGAAACAGAAGGTTCTAGGCAAACATCCGTTGGGAGTGTTCGAAGTACGGGGAAACAGCTGAAAAATGACATTTACCAAACTTAACGGGTTCGTTCCAATAAAACATTATTTAGACGGCTGTATGACGGACACAGAACGGGCACTCTGCTCCGAAGTCGCACTGCAACCTGAAATTCTTCCACGGAGCCATTGGCCCATGACTGATCACATCAAGTGATCAGGGAATGGATTTTGAAATGTCCGAGTTGCCTCACAAGCCAATATTTCGGAATGGACTACATCTGGTAGAAAACGTTTGCAAGTTTTCCCCCTTGAACTGATTGGATTTCTGCCAGCAGTAGTTGGCTGAAGTCAACAGCTTGACAGCTAGTAAAATCATGGTGCCGTAAGCATCTGAGAGGTTGGAGAAACTGCGAGGCTTAATAGAAAAGAACGATCTGTCTATGAGATCCTATAAGATATACGCAAAAAACTGCGTGTGCAGGGGAGTGGAATGATTTTTCCTATACAAGACATGTTCATTTTATTTCGCATCAGCCACCCCTCAGAGAAGCCCGGCTCACAGAAGAGAATACTCCCCTTAAGGTTGACTCTCCAGAACGTTACGATGTTAAATTTATAACTGAAACATTTGCAGTTCACATGAGGACTGTTCAATCAATATCATCAAATTGTGCTGCATTCATCCTCATAGGAACCATTTCCTTGTTATTCCTCTGAAGTAACTTCAATGAGCTTCCGGATTCCATCAAGTCCCATTCAGTGGAACGAAGTGTATCAAGCATTGATTCCTCAGTGCCTCAGCCGGATAGGCATAACGACCGAATGTACCAGAGAAACTCTTTAAAGAGGCTGAAAACAAATATCACAATTTAATTAGGTAAAAATTCGGTCAGCCGGACTCTTACGGTAGACGGCCGCAATAAGAAGGCGGAAAGCCGTTGAAAATCCTGTGCTTTATTATGGTTTACTCTACACTTCGGTATCACATTGAGGGCGTTGTGCAAGTTATCCTCTCGGTTCCCAGTACCATATGGCGTCCATGACATTGTACAGGTTTCCGCCCACCCAGGAATTGCCGGCAATTGGACGTTGTAGCCTGGTATCACGTGACAGCATTAGCTCACGTGAGCCAATTGGCTACTTTACAGGCCGTTGTCTGGTTGCATGAATCGGAGGTGGCATCAACACGCGCTTACACTGCAACTGATTCGTCTGAAATTCCCATAGTCCAAAGCCACATCATCCCAACGCCGTCCTCCGGGTTTGTTTCTTCCAATCACAACTGCACAAATTTTCGTCCCATCTACGCCAATCGAACCGATTATCATGCTGTAAGTTAACATCAGTCTGCTACAGATCTCACCGTCAGAAAAACAATCTCACCGTGGGAATTAAATTATTACACATTGAAGCTGCTGTTTTGACCAAGTTGGGATGGCAAGCAAAGCAAAACCTGACGAGAGTTCTGAAGGCAATAGTGATGACACCGTGGAACATTTCAATGTACGCGCGATCGCATTGAGAATGCAAAGTCAAATGGTCGGAAACGTGCCTAGTGGTATATTGCGACTGTTTCTCGACGAGGCCTCAGTGCGCTTGTTTACCAACATTTGTAAACTTCTACGATTGTACACTGGGTCCAACAAGACCGCTGTTGCATATACAAAGCGAATTGTGAAAATGAATATCCGACTGACAGCCTTCTCGACGGCCGATGTACTGAATGACGAAGAGGACGACATGGCCTGTGATTTTCACGATCGTTGTCATTTGGCGGCAGAAATTCTGCTCCGATTAGGCAGACCCAAGCGACGTCTGTTGCCTGGGGTGACACCTACAATAGACAAGCTGGTCGATGCCATTCAGAGTGCCAAATCTCTTGCACTAAAAATCACCGAAAGACATCTTAAGCAAACAACTCGTGACAAATTTCGCGAAGCGGTTGATTTCTTCCTGAACCCACAGTTTTTCACAACTGTTTTCAGTGAACAGGAATGTTACAAAGGATTACTGGAAGATATTTACGATTCGATTGAAGATTTAATCGATCGTGGGCTATTTTGATGGAATAACAGAGCAAAGGAACAAACAGATTCACACACCACACTACATGGTGCTTTCAGGTTGGTTGTCAATATCCGTGCATCCAAAGAAATTCAAGTAAAAGCTGTCAACGTTCGTATCTGCTGACACATTCTGTTTTTTAACTACCCATCTGTGTATGTTGCGTTAATTCTCTATTCAACGTCCACCATAATAAAATTAATCAGTGTACGTTTTCAGGTAATTGGTTGCGACTCATTGCTGAAAGTTCACGCTTTGACACAGAAGGATCCAACTGGCCTGGTTTACTATTTATTTAGAAGACATGACGACAGTGATGAACAGTGAAAGAACTGAGAGTGCACCTAAAACTTGGCTATTAATTTGCAGCCTTCCCCCTCCCAGTTGCTCATCAATTGCGAAGAACCGAACGTTCTACCACTTTAGTCATCTATCAGTTCACGTGACACGGGGACAAAACAGTGTTGTGTCATCATTGCAACGATTGCACCAAGATTTACATAGCACGAATAGCCCGGGGGACTGCACGCCAGAATTGGTGAGCATAAGAAAACGGTAAGCAAACCACCGGGGAATGCGGAGGAATACTAAAAAACAGTGCGTCCACGCTTCGTTACACCGGAACACGTCCTACCAGCTCACTACTGAAGACTTTGGATGATCAGTAGTTTTAGGGGTGGTGGTCGTTGGGTTGTTCGCTGAGCTGGGCAGTTTGATTGCAATCAAAGTGCAATAAAATTGTCCAGCTCAGCGAACAAACCAACGACCATCTATACTATCTGAGCTACCAACATTCCCCTTTATAGTTTTAGGTGTATCCACAATTCTCCCTTTCAGGTAGAATTAATAAGCTCAGAACCACCGCTTTAGAATGTGAACGTTGAGAGGTCACTTAATAAACTTTTACGAGGTTATGCTACTCAGAACCATTCAGTCGTTATCATCAAGCCAACTTTTTTGTGAAATGGTCCCGCTCTCTTGCTTACTAATCACTTAGTCATGATGGTGCATGCGGTTTTTTCGTAGTAAGTCATTCCTAAAGCGATTGTATTGTCAGGTTCCTGAAATCACCTATGGAACTCAAGACCTACTGCACGATGTACCACATTCGATTTTAAAAACCGAATTCTCCAAAGACTCATGTGACGTACGCCTTGTTGGCGCGACGCATCAACAATAACGTATGGGAGAAAAGTCTGTTTATCGTTACGGAGGTGAGGTTGGAGGATAGGCAACTTCGGGCTCCCCTTCTGTCATTCGTTTGTTTCAAAAAGAAAACTCTGTTGCTTGTGTCCCACATCGGGCCACAAACATGTCACTCTAGTTTCATAGTACAGCAGAGCTTCAGTAAAACTTATGAGACCACGGTCAAATGTCTTTTGCCTAGGCAACTTGGATTCCACGTAGTTATTTTTCAGATTTATTCCAGCAATACCTTCAAACGAAATCAGATATATGTATATAAAAATACCTAGACATTTCCATGGCACCGGAATAGTCACTTATTCGAACAAAGCTTTCACGATTCACCACTGTATTAGAATGGTCAACCAACGGAAGACCGCCAGTCACTGGAAAGGCTTAAAACAGGAGGCGGTATTCAGTAGAGTTTGAAATTATAACAGTCAATAACTTATTATTATTATTATTATCGTTATCATAGTCATAATCAAATGGAATAGTAACATTGGCATTGATATTGAGGCGTCAAAAGTCCATTTAATTATATTTAAAGCCTTAAAGTGAAAATGGTGGATAGATACGGCTTGTTTAGCTAGGCCAGTTAGTGAGAGAATAATAAACCAGCAGGAATAACAAATGCTTATGTAGATATATATATATACCTGGAACTAAACAGTGTTCCTCTTATGGAATACAGCCAACAACATCGCTTCTCTATTCCCTGGTGATCTCACTATCTCCTCAGTAGAGCATACCACGAAAGCACTTGACACTACACTAGAAGCCACATGATTGCAACGTGGGACCGTTTCATGTGATGATCTGTATCCGGTCACAACGAGGCCAAATGTTGACCCGAAACGTTGATCGCAACATATCTTGACAGCGTGAAAGAAACTACTCATAAGATTGCTGGAAATTCTTCGACCTTCATGAAAACATACTGCGACATCTCGATATCCTACCAACTGAAACATGAGGCGGCCTGTGAGCAGCACATTCAGTTAAAGAACTTCAAAAACGAGAGATTCCTTTGAGCCTCCCGTGAAAACCAAATTGATTTGCAAATGAGTGTATTTCTCGACATCTTGACACCCCATTTATTCACTCCAATGAAAGAAGAGAAACTGAATTTTACAATGTACATGTTGTAAACCTTGAAAATGAACGAGAGAACAGCAAGGGAGGCCTATGAAATACGCTCGCAACTGCAACCAAAAAATTCAATGAGACGACCATTCATTCAAGGGGTAGCTTGCAAGGCAAAACTGAGTTGCATATCACATAGATTCATGTGGTGATCTCTAAGACAACCATGTAGCTCAATCATGATTAGTCTCGCCTGTTTAGACGTTATAATCAGGTGCCTCCGAGCTGCATTGGTGGAATAGTGGTACCAGGCTTGCCTCGCCTGTCACATGTCTGGGTTCAAACATCAGCACGAAAAAAGATACGCACAGCTGATAAGCTGTGATGAGCAGAAAGCTCTAAAAAATTTTTGTGAACCCACGAGAATACGTGCACCAGGACAGGAGGAGAACTTTTCAAACAGGACTGATGTAGACGTGGACATCGTTCCTGATTCAGCCAACTCTCTATGTCCTCAGCGTCCTATCGATTTCAACCACAGACATTAGAACGGCAATTGGAAATTGGGCAAGTAAATCAGTATGTAAATCTTTGCATAACTCGCCTTAAAAATATTATGCGAAAAAACAGGGGTTCTCCAGCGTCACATGCTCATTTCGTGGGGAAGCCCGTGCTTCACAGACATGTTGGTTTTGGAAACCTCTATTGCACCACTCACAACCCGGATTCCTTCAGAAAGCCCAGTCCAGTAGAATGAGGTTTTGAGGGCTCTATTGTATTCCTGGTAAACCACATTAAATAAATGAGCTTAAGCGGCCTCGGTGTTGCATTCTCACTTTTGCAGGGTAAATTTGTGAGGCTCCTAGAGCATTAAAAGTTGCTATTTGATGCATACAACAATAAAATACATAATGTACTAGGCCCCATGTTTTACTACGTTCAAACAAACCCAGCCCATAGTGCACGCAACACGTACATTTTTTCAGAAATTTCTTCGCTGGCTGAATAGTATGCCACATGGATTCTCCTCAGTTTGACAAACGTTCAACTTGTTTTGGCGTTAATACGGCTATTACGGTTGCACATCAGACGTTCTATCGATTAGAATTATTCTTAGCAGTGATGTATTAACGAGTCCAAAATAGTGTGAGTTAAAGTAGGCGGGATTGTGGATAAAGCTGGAAGTTTGTTGGCTTTGCTTGAGTTTCTATCGCTACAAAAAGCAATAACGATGATCCGCTTGTGGGGCTAAACTGGCCTATGATAGAATAGCTAGACAGTAACGTCACACGCAAGAAACGAATATTTCTGCAACAGATACTGCGCGAGCAGCATCTAAGTGGTCACTCCCCACCCCCACTATTGTCGCGAAAAGAATCAGATGCAGCACATACGATGTTAACTAGGCCGTAGCCCCAAATAAAAATATCAGGAAACATTTTTTAGTTGATATCGGTGAAACATCGGTTCGAAACCTAGAGGGAGTATGCAACATGATTACTCTGAATAGCTCATATACTGGGAGGAGTCTAACACACTTTTGAAACTGAATTGCTCCCTTTACTTTATTTTGGATCACTTTTATTCTGTAAGCTCATACACTACCCACTGAAGCACAATCAAAAACTTTTGCGTCACTTTCAGGACCGTAATTATTGAGGCCATTCAAAAACACCTTTGTCACACTCGGAGTAAATGCGTAAACTACCAACACCTGAGGGCTGTTCTCATTTGTGGTCACACGGAGGGTGCGGAAGACAAAGCGTCTAAAAAGGCCTGTCCAAGTGTTCAGTTTCATTTGAGCGAGTAAGGAAGGCGAGGACTGTTTCACGTGTGGTCCACTTACTGTTCATTACAATGCACCGCAACGAATAATCCAATTTTTTTCGACCATGCCACTTTGTACATGCTAATCTCGGGATCAGCTTGTTTCACCAAGTAACTTTCTTAGTCACCAGATATACATCACTCATCAGCTTGAACGAGCGGATCAAGAATACAGTACCAACACAACAAATCAGTTTGTTTCAGTGGTCCTCAATTCTCGAGAAGAGATTTATAACTAGGAATGCACAGCATAAGCACTTTCCCAAAGTCTATGCAGGTGTTGAAGACTCCCAGGTCACGAACAGTTCCGTCTGTCTATACCGACAATCAAAGTTCCACATAATAGGTTTTAAGTGGCGCTCGTGTTACTAAGTTCCATAAGTGAGCGCACATTAAAAATTTGGATCCAGATTTCTCGGTTAAATAGAGTGGTTCGCCATAATCGAGAAGTAATTTGCATGCAAACCCCTTGATTGCACTAATTTTGATGGTCACTCGGTAATTTGTGATGTTTTGCTTACTGTTAACGCTATGCTAACAAACGGTGCATCCAGTTTTCTAGAGAAAATGGTTTTGGGCGGAAAGAGCCACTTGGTAGGAAGTGGTATAGACCAAAATCTCTGTGAATCACATCTATATTTTTATTGAATGGCTGGTGCTTACCCATCAGCGTCTCAGAGCATTTGACAACCACCTGGGGAGAACAATCAAGTTGGCACCGGCGAACAGCTGTATACTCCTCAATGAGGGCTATAGGCCGAAGAGTTCAGTGTCTTCGAATGGCGTGAAAGAAGCAACTTCTTAAAGGTGTGATAGGTATGAGACCGCATGTCTTTTTCCGATATATAACCTTTCAGTTTTTCTGTTGCAGCCAGTGTTTATAAGTGTCCCAATTTCTGAATTTACGCATCAGTGCCTTATCAAATATTCACAATTATCATTTCGCTTCAAAATCCAACTGGGAGTCCATAAAACCCAATAATTTAAACATTAATATCAGCGCTGCCAGTAGACATGTTCATAAAACACGTAATTCCTAAGTGTCTGCAAGTAAGACGTATATTTCTTTAAAACAATCCCAGATTCAGTGGCACCTATCCTGAAATAAATAGATCGGCCTATGGCCTCAGGAACTTAGGTCCAGATTTTGTTCATATTCACACCACTCTCGCTTGAACGATCGTCCTCCTGTTCTGGCGTAATTATTCCGGTGAGTCCACACCAAAGGGAAGCACTGGACTCGAGTTCCGCTCTTATTAGAGCTCATCAGCGGTGGATAGCCAGTGGTCGTGCCGGGATTTGAACCCCGACATCTGACATGCGAGGAGCTTGTTACCACTACTCCACCAGCGCACGTTGACGCATCTGAACTTTCAAATTTGCCGGACGAAAACCTATTGACGTTTAAGGCCCGAGTAGACGAAACTACACTCAAGAAAGTCACACTTCGCTTCCGAGCGACCAGACGAAAAGTGAAAACCCAACAAATATTTTAAATTTTGTTATCGTGATTAAATGTAACATGAATTCCAATGTGTCCGGGTCTTGCTCGAAATTTTTAAGATGATGCGTCCTCGTCACCTGGGGTAAACAAAATATCGGAGACAGTTCTTAGAATTTGGATTGTTAAGTTCATCGTCTCTGCGGTTTAGTTATGCCGGTGGCCTTGTCATGAGTCTTCGGGAAGGCACATACAGCTCCGTAGAAGTGAACCAGAGGGCTACACGATAAGTAGTAGGCCTCGGTTGAATATGCCAGAAAGACCAGCAACACACGTGGTGCAATCACATCATAAAACAATATCACCCATGCAGTTACTGTATTCGGCTTATCCAAAAAGGTCTCTGTTGTGTCCATGTTGCCAGGTAAGATATTTGGCATGGGATTTCGGTCATATGAAGATTTGGCGCACATTCAAATGCTGATCTTCAAAAGCATGATCTTTAATGTTGGCAGAAGTAGAAAAATGGTAACGAAAGATTTTGTTGTTGTTGTTGGGGAGCTTGCAAAACTACTTATGCAAAACTCCCTACGCCAACCGAACTTTGAATAGACATTCAGTACCAACGAGTCAGTCTGGGTTAAGTCTTCCGTTCTTCGTTACCCGTCACCCTCCTCCGTGCATTTGAATAAGCTCAGCAAGACCATACGATGGAAGGTGCTGTTTCACCTCAAACGAACTCCGCTAATTCTTGTGTGCCTTCGCGAAAATTTGTCAATCTTATCCTAAACCTATATGACGAATAGAGTGTAGAGATGAAAATCTACCGATCCACTCCAGTGACCTGGGAATTATTGTGGAATTACCCGGGGTTGTTTTCTTGAAGGTTGTCTCTTTGACCAGTTATTGTGAAGTCCACAGTGAAAGTAATCTCCGCGAACGGCGACGAAACGATGATTCACGGAAATCTGTTCAACTTTACATGGTTCGACAATGGAGTCCGGTTCACCAGACATTTTGGGATGACTGTATACTGTTTAAGCACATACCTACCAGTATGTAAAGTCTAGCTGGGGATTCCACGACCGCCATCTGACCTACGCATTAACTTGCGAATCTTCGCCAAGTGGAAACTGCGACCGTCCCACGAGCATCAAGATAATGACAACATTGTGAGAACCTGTACAGGATCCTGCAACTCCGCTAGCATGGTAGCTGATGGTCCTAATGCTTGTATACTGTGAATTGTCATCTCATTTTGTGAAATCCAATAGAGTTATTAGCACTCTCGAGAAACTTATGGCTACGAATGACAACAGTTTAAGGTTGGCCACAGAATTTTGGTCCGACTGAATTTGAACTGATTGCGGCTAGTTTTTTGACTGGTCGTCTTAGTAGGTTATCAGTCAACACTTCGGCAGACAAAAGTTGTTGAGTGAATTCAAAAGTTCTGCCTCTTTTACCTAAGGATACCAGACATGCAAACTTATGAGGGCACTGTTAGCACCCTTAATGACCACGGACATGTAGATTAAAGCAAATCACATTGTGGCTAGCCTTTATGTTGTAAGGCTGCAGCCACGTTATCGAAACGAGCCTGTAGGAAAGAGCGAACGGACGCCATCAACTGCAGGAAAATTGGACTATGCGAAAGGAAGCAATACGATCCATAGTGTCAACAAACGAACCTCAAAATAAATAAAAAAACAATTTTGGACATTCTGTCACTGGCGTTAAGAAGGACACGCGGCAGTACTACGGCTTGACAGAAGGAGACCAGCGTAGCAGTCGAGTGAATATGTATACGTCGCGTGTAACAGAAGTTAGTGATGGGTATGATGCCAATTCGAAATATGACACAAATTGGATGGCAAACGAAAATCAGACACGTGGCCATAGCTTTTACGGGGAGGATGCTAATGCTGCTCATATTTAAGACTGCTTGTAAAAGCAGCTCAGCTGGAAGACAGTCTCTTCATTACAATAACGCATCATACGGGTCTTACTTGGTTATTGTTTCCAGTATACAAAAACGCAATCGTCTTCCGCAGTTAACCTATCCTAAGGTCGAAAACCCCACTATAGTAGTGACATTTTGTGACCAAGATGTGCAGGCTAAACTTACACTCACTACAACCGGCTAGCCATTTATATTCTTGCAGCTGGTCGGAACATACATCGCGATCCATCTCGACTGTGCACGATCTGTTGGATATGCTGACGAGTTCAGATCTTACTGCTGCTATTCACTTCCAATCCGCATCAGTTCTTCTTGTCGACACCCACCATGCACGCAGTCCACTGCGGGTAATTTTGATATGAGTGGCAGCTCTAAAAACCAATGTGTGAAAAAACGACTTTCACAGTTCCTGATCGTACATTTTAACTGCAATATAAAATCTAGTTTAAACCCTCCAAGAGATTTTAAAGTTTTCCGGGCTCACTCATCGAGAACTGTGTGCGTGAAATCTTTGTAGTCATTCTTTTTGTTCATCACTGTTTATTACTTCATGTAGCACCCGTCCAAAGGACATCAGATCATCACGAACGCAATGTCCCAATTCATCCAGCGCATCGGCGTGCGCATATGACCCATGTTTTATTTCCATCCCCTGTCATCCGATGCATTAGTTTGTTTGTGTGCATTCACGGATGAAATTGTTTCCTTGCTACATTTTACCATCTCAGATCAGTGACTTGCCATCTGTCACAATGTCCTCAAGGCGTCTCTGGTCAAGCCAACATTTCCGACCGCGTGATTGTGAAAACAAGGTGTTCAGAAACCTATCGTCCTCATTGTGATTTATTTGTTTTCGCAAGAGTTTTATCCGCTGATCAAAGCTGTATAAACACGCTTGCTTGAATAATTTGTCATATAACGGGCGTGGTTGTAAGGCAACCAAATTAAACCCAATATATGTGGGCATTTCAGAAACACACTTCTGGAAACAAGGACGTGTTTTTTGCAGAATGAAAACATTCTCTTTTCTCAGGGCAAATCGGAGTCCGGTGACTCGTCCTCTGAACGTACTACACAGTGTAAAGAATAACTTCGGCAGCCCATTGATAATACTCTACCAGCAAACTTTAGGTAGCTTAGAAGGGAGAATGATTCGCAGGACGGATGAAGCTCTCAACTGAGAAGCCGTCGATCGAGAAGCCACCTAATTTGGCTTGCGTGTTTGAAGGTCAAATGACGATAGATCAGCTGTTCGTCACCGAAATGTTAAACATTCAAACCACCAGACTGGAGGCCGCGGGTGCGAGACACACTGCTGATGATTTCTAATAAGGATGAAACAGCTGTTTCTCGACCTTTCGGAACGGACTGGCCTCAATTACAGGGTCTAATAAGGATGAAACAGCTGTTTCTCGAACGGACTGGCCTCAATTACAGGACAAAAACTTCAAGTAAAAACACAGCAACGCTAGTGTCTAAATCTTAAAAGGTAGAGTTTTCGAAATCACCAGGTAAGTTTCTATCTGAGTAACGGGTGTCTCTGGGTTTTGATGTGACTTTTTGTTGCACAAAACAAGCCAAGTCTGCCCTGTAGTGTACGCCCCAATTTCTGAAGGTCGCAACATTAAAAACAGTACACAAATGCAACGTTAGACAGCCAGGATCCAGCCTACTGAACTAGGGGACCATTTCTGTAAGTTTGCATTTTAGTTTATTGCAACCGCATTGTCATATTTAGCCAGTAGGTGCCTGATTAAAACGGCTCTGCATTTCGCTCAAGAGAGCTACAGTTTTCAAATAGAGTTACATACGTTTCCAAAGAAGTCGGATGGATTTGAGTGGCAACCGGGATGGTCTCAAGTCTTTCACTGATAATGCTAAAGCCAGTTTACTTTCCCTAGGCCGTTTGCCGCATACATCCCCTCTGTTACTCCATTCTAAACTCCCAGGCTGACTAAAGCATAACGGCAGAATCCTGTCTGCTGTGTGTAACCCGATAGTGTCAATCGGACCATGCAGCACAGGCCGCCGGACAAGAGAGTTAGCTGTTCATTATGGAGTGTGGGAAATGTTGAATCTTGGATAGGATATGTAGACGTACGCACAGCTCATCTATGGAGCAAGCAACAGTGGAACGATAAGAGACGGGGACACCACCTACTAGTGGTCGCTGTGTAAGCAAACTGAAAAAAGGGTCACAAACAAGCTACACACAATCTGCCAGGTCATATACTTTT
Source organism: Clonorchis sinensis (assembly GCA_003604175.2). Classification (NCBI taxonomy): domain Eukaryota; kingdom Metazoa; phylum Platyhelminthes; class Trematoda; order Opisthorchiida; family Opisthorchiidae; genus Clonorchis; species Clonorchis sinensis. Next base: position 3,603,966 of record CM030370.1, on the reverse strand, counting down.
AGCTCAATGTAGGCCAGACCTACAGACGCTTGCTTTTAAAATGAACCGGTCAGATTTTCATCACGCCTCGGGTGACTCATCTTTCAATCCAGGGTAGAGAAATAATGGCCAAAAGGCGTTTCCCTAGTTCTCTTGACTTGGTAAACATGTTTGTGTCCCATTCATTCATACATTCGTACGAGTGAGGTGCGGAACATCGCTACACACAACCAAAAATATCGCAGTGCAATTTTCTAGTTTTTATGCAGTTTCCGTTCTGCATAGAAGTTCAGTCATTCGCTCTACAACTGTCATACAGTGCAAACAAACATAGTGACAGCCATCGGTAAGACAAGTGTATCGTCCTCCTACTTCTTCATGTCATAAGCTACGATTATATAACGTAACCTTCAAGATCTCAGTATTATTTTCACTGTTCCTAGCTTCGGATTCGTGCTCTGCGTTTTCGCACGGATGTGAGCATGGACGCACCTGTTTGGTGCACATGTGGGAAGCTATCGATCCCACTCCAGCCTCAGAGTTGCCGGTGTGTGAAAATTCAATACAAAATCCGATGAGTCCTTGAGGAAACATGCTACTCAGACCAGTCTTGTTACTCTTCAGGCAAGACAACATAGTGGTGCACTTGAGTCAGGTAGTGAGAAAAGTATCTTGCATCTGGCTGACTTAGGGATGTGACACAGACAGCAACCCTGAGCTGGAGCAGGTGGACTACTGCTTTAACGACGAAGGGCACAGGCAGGGATAACTGAGGGAATCGATTTAGACTCGCCGACAGAGTAACCGACAGCTTTCGGTGATCTTTAGTGGAAATAGCAGGTGTTTCTTGCTAGGGCGTTTCTTGCAAACAGCATTTTCTTTATAGAAGAATTCCGAAACACGAAATGTATAAATCATTTGAAGAGTTGTTCTAGGCAAGGAGCACGGTAATACCGCCTTATGATTTGAAAGAATACAATACAATACAAAAGAATACAAAAGTTCACTTGTCTACCAGTTCAGGGAAATTGTATTGCTTATCACAAAGTTGTGTGTTCAGGGATCCGAAATGTGATTTCATTATTCGAAAATATGCGCTCAGCTAGGCACACCTCTTGGCTTCGTGCGAAAGCAAATTTGTTTTTAAATCAATGAACAGTTAAAAAGCGTGCCGAAACAGTGGTGGTAAATTTCTCAAGCTTCTCCAATATTTCAAGTTATGAGGAAGTAATATATTTATTTCAGGTAAAGCAACTCTGTTATGTGGCGGTCTGGCCCGTGAGCCACCAAAGCTACAAAACCGGGCAGCTTCTTGGAAGATCACACAGCTCTAAACAGCAATGATGTTGTGTAAAGTTCTGAAGACAACATTTCTAGTGGTTTGGACGTATGAACCCTGAATATGCTTCAGATGCCAAAGATCGGAGTGTGATTTCCCGTTCTAACAAGAATTAAGCTCCTACTGACCATAAATTCTTTGTTCTCATGTTTATACAAGCATGAATGCTCGTTTTTGTGAAACACGCCCCACAAGCCAAGTATGTGATGAGCTTCATGAAAGCTGAGTGACTTAGATGGCCGCATATCTGCTATTCGGCGTTGCTTGTTATCAAGTCCACCCGTAGAAACTTTGGAACAGTCGCTTGATTTTGTTACCAACTGCATGCAGAAATTCTGGCGATTTTACTTGTTGTATGAAACTGCCACATGCAGACTACAAGGTAAATCTAAGCTCTGGATCAACCTTTTAGAGGACCGAGCACTTTCAGACAAGTAGGCTTCACACAGCCCGGAATGATTAGTGAAAGTGCTTCCCTAAAACGACAGAGCACACATTTGAGCAAAAAATCTGGTAGCTGTGGGATAGCAAATCTTAGATGGATAGAATCGGGTGCAACCAAAATTCAACAGAGTCGAATCCAAACACTGTTATTATCGAATCCAGCGATATAGTGATTGTAGTTCCATTGTTTGAAGTTTTCCAAAGACGTGTCAGTGGGTTTTCTTGATTCATCACCACTTCTGACTTTCAGATGAACATTTCAGCGAGGTTTTAAAATAGTACCAATACAAGTCGTGCGCAGAACGATCTAATGAGTGAGGCCGTGGCAAAATAAGAGATGTCATTACGGGAAAGGCATAGAGCAGTCCAAGACCTTATAATCAAGCTCAGTCGCTTTCTACGTGGGCACGCGAGAATACAGCATAAAATACCTCACTACACGTATACTTATGGCCAACGGTTGATGATCATTATTGGGAGTGACTTTTGGGAACCATTCACAAATCGGCAACGTCTACGTGCAAACAACCTGGGCGCACTTCAGTTGATCTGTTTGAAGGGAAATACCCTGAAACCAAGAACAAATGGAATGTTGAAACATTCAGAGGACACCGATATCATTAATGTGTTTTATTGCGTTGAAACCTAAAGTGGTTGTGTAATATGTGAAAAGATGACGGGTGAAGTAAGCTACACGTATTCACAGTTGTGGTTAATTTTTCGCCGCCAGTCCGTGCATACTGCTTATACTCAGTGAAACAGACATGTAAGGCTAAAAGAACAGGTCGGAGCTTGTCTGTCCCGTGAGGTTCTCAATGTATTAAAGCGTGGTCAGTTTGATGGGAGCACCGCTGCACCTGCCAGCATCACCTAGAGCTCTAAAAGGTTAGTACTTTTGGCAAACAATTGTTTTGTTTTGTTAACACACGAATACATGCACCTAGAGTCGCCCTTCCAGGCTTGCGTGAGTCTAAGCGTCAGCGTCTGCAAGGCTGTGAGCAAGGTCGAAGTGCATGAAACAGGGCGGTATTTGTCGGAATCACCCGAAGAACAGAACATTTGGGTGTGTTGTTCTGGAGGTCTTTTCATCTTTTGAAGACGTGCAACTTTTTGAGATCATGCTAAAAAAGACGTTAGATGAAGATGAATGGTCTTCCGGTACTGTGTTTTAAAGGCATTGGACATACACTAAAAGATCCACTTGTTTTATACGTAATGCCACTGGTGCAATGGGTTCGGATGTTTTAGTTGTACAGCGTGTGAGTAGTTTTCAGTATTTGAGACAATCCAGATACAAGTTGGAACCACTTGGTGAGGTCAATAAAACCAGAAACAGTCAGGTATTTCAGAAAACTAAATTCATCACTTTGGTTTTTGCGAGAGACTCACCTGGAACCCAGCTGAATCTCCCGTTTGTGATGTTTTCAGGCAACTGAATGTGCTGAACCAGGCCGATTCATGTTTCAGTTGCTACGATATTCGAGATATCGCGATAGATGTATATATGTAAGGTTGCTGAAAATTCTTCGACAGCCCACGACCGGTTTCGCCCTTCTTGGGGCTCATCAGTTAGGCGCAGTCCTTGGGTTTCCGTCGACCTTATGTTCTACTTGAAACCAATTTGCAGACAACTGGAAACATCACAAACGAGAGATTCAGCTGGGTTCCAGGTGAGTCTCTCGCAAGACCAAATTTGTTTGTAAATGAGTGTAGTTCGCTAATCCACTTGCTTTGTTTTAACAATAGTCTTTCAATTCGTTGCGTACCTTACCCAAATGACCCGCGCATTCATATACTGGTTGACCACATGTAACCAAACTATCAACTTTATCTGCTTCAGAAACAAATGAGTTGTCAAGCCGACCGGTACCTACCAGGAAATCTTCTCCATGCTTTTTATCCCCGGAGGAGTTTGACCGCCTTTGTGATATTTGTGTCGGGTAAAAGTCATTTGGTCCTAAACTCGTGGGCGTGATACTGACAGAACAGTGCTTCGTCATTGTCTTGCATACCCTTTCCATATCTTGACAGAATGTCTTCAATGCAAGTGACGTAAAACGATCTGTGCTGTCAAGTAGGGCAATCACGTGAGCAGCGGACTGCAGCGGACTTTAATCCAGAGTAAGGCCTTGGGCATTCCGACTCCACAGAATATGTATACTGTACAAGCCGTCTGGCTTTGTAGGGTCACAAAACGTTTCCATTTAGACAGTGGATTAAGCAAAGTTCAAAGCGATGGCACTGTGAAGAGATCCCATCATTTCCGATTTAGCATTCGTCCTGTAATGAAGCCAATCTATGCTGAAAAGCCAAGAAACGCTGTACACCCGTTCCATCCTTACTGGGACTAACTAGCGGTGTGCAGTTGATGAAACTCCAGGAAGTCTCGAACCCGTAACCTCCCGGCTAGTAGTTCGAATACCTGACAGTTCAACCCCGAGCAATGAGAGAGAGAGAGAGTTCAAACCTACTAACCTAAGCCAAAGCTGTTCAGATCTCTAAGGAGACATATGGCATTTTCTCGTGCATACCAACAATGGGCTGTCCTACGGGTTTCTATTAGCCATCATCGGTTGTCGATCGTCTGGTAGAGTGCGTTCATTCACTTTAATATGCAGCATTTAAAATACCATGAGTATTGAATGAACACTGCTTGTCGACACATTGTGCGTACCCTCCAGTATTGAGTGTCTATGCAAGGCCAGTCCTCTTGTTGGCGAGTTGACGCTTCGGAAAAGTCAAGCCTTAGTCGTTGGGTAAATCCCCAGATGATGATCAGAACATAGTCAAATGTTAAGAAAGATAACTTAACATTTCCTCGAAATTCCCAGGTCCCTTGTGTACTGCACTATTTCGAAATGTTCGTGTAAATCATCTAAGGCTTGTAAACAAACTGCGGTGACTTGAACATTGGTGCACATGCTTGCCCCATCATTCAGCTCTCTGATTTACGTTACTGCTAAACTGGAGGCGAGTCACCCTCTTTTTACTAAAGTTTCCAGTACTACGTATTGCAATCGGTCGTTTCAATTTCAGCTTAACAAGCACGAGATGGAGCTCGAGATGGTTCAGTTTTTAAGGCGCGAACTTACTAACCGGAAGATCCACGCTTCAAACCTGATCTCTGCATCTCGACTGCTCCTGTCTCGACTTGGGCAACATGACAGTATCTCGCCTCTCGTGCTTTTTTCGGTTGAAATGGAAACTAACCACCGAAATAATGCTACTGCTGACGCAATAAACGCCTTCAGACTACTACAACTACAGGCTACTACAACCTTCCATTTAGGGCCCCATAATTGCCATCATGAGTTGTGATACAAACTATGGGCATCAGCGGTCCGTGATACTTCTATCAACGAGTCAAAGTTAGTCAGGACATGCAAAAAATATGATTTGCTTTTCTGCTCAACTCAGTCGAAGGACCCCAATTCGTCATACGCTTCAGCACCATAAAATCAACTGCACTCACAAGTCGCATAATTGTCCCGTCTCGCAGACTGCTGATCAGTATTATCAACTATTATTATGATACGGACGACAAGATAAGATAATTATGGGAGAATGTTATTATCTGAGAAAAAGTGGAAACGATGAAGTAGCGTATCGTTTTTTTTAAATTAACAATAGGATTCAACTAACTATCAACTGACTATAAGGAAAAAGCAACATGTGGGATAATAGATATTCAGAGCACGCGGCATCGGAGCGAGTTCGGATCTGGAAAAGTTTTCTTCAAAAGTTCGATCATAGTCCCCCTGTTTCCTCTCCTTTACTTGTTTCATGAAAAAACGTCTAATCTGCTTGAATATCACGTATTGATGATTCGCGGACACGCCGGAGAGCTAAAATTCATTCTTTAAACGCACCAGAAAAATTGAGAATCAAGGATGCGTTTGCTGGGAACAGAATATTCGTTGGTCACCAACCGGGATATTCATTCAGTGGAAATAAGAAATTGCAGCTTAGGTATATTTTCGTGTGGCACACGCATCAGGCATTCGGCAGACCGGGTATTTCGAAGGAAACCGTGTTCAACAGGCCAATGAATGCCGAAGTTTCTTCCCGCCCGGCGGACGTAGCCCACCCACCAATGAGGCTCTAAAAATCCTAAACCATTTATTGATTATTTTCTCCTAGCAGAGTGATCGGCAGAGGTAGGTGGTTTCGCCAGGGAGGGTCTTATTAATTACCTCCTCTTGGGAGCGAACTTCTCTAACGTTGACATGTTAAACAGCACAACTTCTTCTCATTGCAGTGTAGAATGAAATGGTCTGAAAAAAATGCCAGCCTCATAGAGGGTGTATTTCCCCCTTTATGTCCCCTGGTTTGCCTTACCTAGTAACTGATTAGAAAAGTCTGAACTGGTTGCATCCAACACTGTCTTGGAAATTTTCCTGTTTTTAACAGAACCTTAGTCTAGGTAGCAATGATTGAATGAGCTTGGCCCCATACGGTGTTGCTTTTACACTGGTGAGCGGGTTAGCGAGCTTCACTCATTAGCTCCCATTTATCGATACCAAAAACAAGTGTAAATTATGAAGTCATTCCCCATTGTTTGTTTATTTGTTCCACGTGAATCTAACAAACTCCTTCGTATTATTGCACGCAACCAAACCGATTCCAAGGTGCACAAAGCCCTCAAACCTTAAGGAACATTCAGACATGGGAGATCTATTGACCTCATTGTAATCATTAAGGCCTGACATATGGGTTCACTAGGACGTTGAAATTAATTGGGCCTTATTACGATGATATGTCGGGCTAGGAAAGATTGCATCCACTCTTAGCTCAGGGCCGAATTGATGGCTTCTTAACAAGTCCGGCCTCGTGTGAGGAAGCAGGCATATGTACCAACCTGACATACGACCAAACCCACCTCACTGTGCACACAACGTTTGCATTTTACGGGTCTTCATCAGCCTTCACCAAAGCTTGACACAGATTCTTTTCGACTGCAGGAACGACTAACTTATTAGGGCGTTATTTCTGCTATTACAGTGGAACACCAAAGATTATATCTATTCGCCAATTCACAAAGTAATGAATTATTAACGACTTCAAAATCGTATCAGTTAGATTCTGGAGGAATCAAGAGGAGCTGACCGTTCGTTAACCTTTTTTGAACTGTTGTCCTCATGGGTGGAATTTACGGCTATTCGTTTGTGGAGTTGAATTCACATACCGTCACACTTTTATGCGTGTCATTTGTAACAAGACATACGTTTCATTTTGTTCGTGTTTGTTTTGTTTTCTCTTTCATCTTGATGAAACGGATTCCGTCATGGGATTGGTCACGCCCTGTGCATGACGGTGTTAATTTGCTTGGTGCAAATTCAGGTCACAGCCTAAGTAAAATTGTTTCGTGGAGGACCAGTTGGTCGATAGATGTTGGAACTACACAAGCAGGATAGAGTAAGTAGCAACCACGTCGTTCAAGCGTGAGCATGCCTCTCTGTTCAGGTGTGATAATTGTGATACTTCCGGCGTGCCCTGGTGGAGTAACGGTGACAAAGTCACGTCAGATATCCAGGGTTGAAATATCGGCATGGTCGAGAATGTGCATTGCTAGTAAGCTTCACTAAAGACAAAACTCTAGTCCAGTGCTTGGTGTGCGTGATATGGATGCAAATCCTACATAGATTTGAGTTCAGGAAGAGTTTGAAATAGAGTAGGCAGACGAAAAGTTCTCATTTACTTGAAAGTACATTGTGTCCGGAATCCCTTCGAACCACACTTGAATTTAGTTTGAAGACTCCTGTCAAAAACGCGGCTAATGAATCAGAACGTGAGGCAATGAGAGGAACAACCGTCCAGCCTACTCAAAAGCAATCAGGAGTAAATACATTACGATCGCTTTTTTGTCACATCATAGTCATAGAAGTTCGGCCGAAACTAATACCGTTTTGTTGAAGAATTCTTCTGCCGTGGCTGAATAACCGTTGTACTGGGTCGGAATTGCTTTCGGTGAATCAAATCAAATAGCGATGGACACTCATCGCCCGTTAGAATAGAGCGGGTAATACGAATTAATCGCTAGACGACCGGTGCTAAACCTAGAACGCCGTGTGGACCAATCACTGATGAGAAATGCTGACCTCGATTACATCTTTCTAACCACATTACATATCTTACACCCACCTTCTTTCCCGTTTTTCTTCAGTTTTGGGTTACCCGTTTCCGTAAAGTAGATGTTCGGTATCAGCCACGTTCACGTAAAAACCCAAAGCCTACTTGGAACACTCTTCATCAAAGAGTCATCCCTTATTCTGTCTTTGAACTGAACCTGTCAGGTTCATAGGGGCAACTTTCGTTCACCATAAAGAAGGGTATAGTTATGCCTGAAAAGTGGTTCTTCGTGGTTTGAACTCATCAGATGGGTGTTTCAGAATTGGTCGCGTATCCTCTTCGCCCGACAATTTTGAGCACCACGCGTCCACTAACCTTTTGTTCATATTCGTCAATAACGGATCCCGTTCCGCCATCGTCTGCTATATTCTCTACGCTGACCACCATATTCTCTTACAGCATGTTCTCAATTTCAGCTTCTGTAGGCTTGTGGGCTCCCAGCCAAACCCACATTCGTTTTAATCTGATGGCGACAGCTGATGGGTGAAGACACACAATTACAATCCCCTCTTTAAACTACGCTACTCATAAAGTTGATCAAAAACCCCTGAGGGCAATCTCTGGACAAAGAGACACTTCCTATCAGTCGCTTAGGTTGTTTTCTCCAAGGGAGCAAATTAACTGTGAAACCTTCAAAAATCGGAATTCTCCATAATCGCGTTTAATGACTGCGATATTAATGGAGTTGTATTCAGCTAAACAGTGGATATTTCTTCCTCATTTCTACTCGGCATTTTACTGGTTGTCCTTCGAATGACATTCATTTCTTAGGTAAATAAAAAAAATTCTGTGAGATGGTATCTTTTATGGAACACTCAACCGATAACATACTATTTACGTCGAGGCAATGTTTCCTATCCCGGAAATTGGTCCCCCTCGAGGGACTGACACCTATTCACTTCTGGGACGGGCTGTATCAGCGAAATGCTCTCAAAAGGTCCAACGAAACTCGGCCCTGCCTGAAAAACGGTCTTTCCTGAAAGCGATTTCTCCTGATGATGATGAGGAGGAGGATGACTATGATGATGATGATGCTGGTGATGATGACTAGGCATGATATTTTTGTTCACATTGTAATTTTTGGGCTTTAGTGTAGGTGGCGGTCGCTGACATAGAGACAGATTCTACCGTTGTACCTGTATATTTGCAAAATAATTCTTCCGCATGGTGGTGACGGAAATAGATTGGATTTCTTAAAAGTAGTTGCTACGGCGGTTTTTGGCCGTATAAAAGTATTCCTGCGCACTTTAAAGGACTCATTGTGACTTATTCCAAAAACACTCTAACTGTCCATCAATCCAGAATTACTTTACAAACATACTGACGAGGTCTTAACATCCCGCTTCCCCTTTACATTGTGAAAGTCTGTTTCCAGAGTCATGCTGCTTCATTCGCGTTGTCTTGACCGAGCTGTACCATCACAGGACTGCTACTCAAAACTGACTGAATTTGTGCTAAGTAATTAGGTAGCTTCTAGAGCTTTCAAAGTTCCTACACGGCAGGGATCTTACAAGGAACGGTAGCACGTATCCTCACGAAAGAGACCAATATGGGATAGAGATATTTGACTTTCTCTTGTGACAGAGTAGCCTCCCTCACGATGAGTCACACACTAAATCGCACGTGACGGGTATTTCTGCCGGGCGCCCTCTACAAAAAGAAGCCTATCCTCAAGGGAGGTCATTCTTGAATGGTCACCATACAAAACTGGTTGCCTTCTTTCATCAAATGAAACATTAGTGCACAATCTTACATTTATCCCACCTAAACAGACCAGACGGCGACCTTATCTATCATTCAGGATTATGTGAATAAAAACTTCATTCAGTCAACATTACAACCAGCTGCCATACCACTTGCGTCCGGAACACAACGGGTCCTTGAACGTATATCTCAAGATAGAAACTGGGTTTTTGTTCATAAGTAGTCTATATGCAAACATTTCGCTACTCAATTCCAAATGATGCAAACAACTTTCCTCCCCACTTTCATCTGCGACTATCTAACTTTCTAACCATTGATGGTATGGGTCCGTAAGAGTGACCTTGTTCGTTCATTTTCGCACAACCAAAACACTGGCTCTTCTGAGCCCCGTAAATATGGTTTAATTGTTGTGAGCGAGTCGTTTGTTTCCATTTTGGTACTCAACAACCTATTTGCCACCGTTTGATTTGAGCTTTAGGAATGATACAAGCCGTTAATGTGTAACTCCACATGATCCACTGCTTCCGGTCACACATGGTGACGTCTGTGAGCTTCAGTTTTGAAATCCTAGAAACCTTTACTGACTATCCTATGTCATAATTACAGCTATAGAACTTAATGTCAAAGTATGACCTACGGTTGAATGAAACCCGGTGACTACGGTCCAAAGAAGGGCGAAACTGGCAGTCATTTGAAGCAAACTGACACCATTTCATAAAGGTTTGGTAAACATTCAATGAATCCATGTCCGAGCAACGTTTCGCTTTGGACCAAATGAGTGGGTGATTGTACTAGTTTTCCTCTTAACCTTATAAACCGCTTGTCCAGACTAAATCACACTCAGTCCCATCTATCCTGCATCTCACAGTCCGTACTGATCGCACTAGCGGATGTCAACGTATTGTTTGTGACACAATGGAAACATATATTTAGTACGTGTACTTAACATGTCATCTCCAAACTAAAATTAGACTACAAAACAGGCATCTTGTATTTCTATTTTCTTCCCAGCTAGGATATTGAACTATCAGACAAAACACTGTTTCTACTGCCCCGTGAAAATTATGGGGAAATCGCGTGAAAATATTTTCAACAATCAAATGCTTCGGTTGTCAAAGCATGTTATGAGATGGGATGTCTCGGTGCATCTGGAATTCTGCCAAAACACCGCGGATTTTCAGTTCACCGTTATGGTGAAATGCAAGTACCGGGTAATGAAACCTAACAAAAGACGCAAAATAATTCCGAACCACGTCATTTATCATAACGGATTTTATTAACATCATTGGCTCCTAGACAAGGCATGATACGAGTGAAATTAAGACTAATTTTTTCGACTTTTTAACTTTCTTTTTACCAGACAGTCTCTGCATTCGTCAATCAAGTAACAAATGGATGCGAGATTTCATGTTTTTTTCTTAAACAATAGCCAAACAATACAGACAGGGACGTGTAATGTATCTTCATGGTGCAAAATCCGGTTGCCGTTGGACGTCGATTCGGTCCACAAAAGGACCTTCCTAATGTGGACAATGAGGTAATTGGCAATAAAAGTACGTGGCAACGTTCGCAGTGTTTTATCTCCAACATCATGTCCCAGAAGTATTCAACTTGACCTTTGGGTGGGCACCCGATGAAATAAGTAATTGAGAACAACCACCAGGATTGTATAAGGTCCATCGACCTTTTCGGATTGTCACAGACCCACCTTCCTCATCGGCTATACAGGGAAGCGGTAAGGTAATGATCTTGGTCGCGTACGTTGCAACAGACTAGTTGGTTACTCTCGTTGTCCGAAATTTCTCACCAGCTAAAATGGTTGCTTTTACAGCCATACAACCACCATTGTAGGTTTATCCACTGGATGCTTGCTATGGACTCCAAACAACAAACCAGTAGCACGTCAATCTATGCCACAATCTATGTCACTTACAAGTGTAGAGGTTCACTTATATTCTCCAATTTATGGCTGTAGGAGTTCAAAAATCTATCGCCGTCGTGGTTCCTTCAATTTCTGGGAAATGCTGCTATAGAATGCAGCTTTTGTACCCCGCACCCCCTAGTGCGTGCTTGTGGCCACATAAGTTTCGTTAACATGGATGCATACACCATTCACTTAGACACGTCTCAATCCAGCACGTTGCTTTGGATAACACACCCTCTACTCGAAGCCCACCCAGGAGTAGACAAAACTTTGGATATGGCCAGGTCTGGACAATTCTGGTTCTTTGCACTCACGCAACCACTCAGTCTTGCACCTCTGTTGATGGTCACATAAGTTCGTTCAAAAATTGGATAGTGATATCCCACGCACCAGCCAAATAGATTTAGTCGTCCGCAGAACTGTTTTGTGGAGTGCTCCGTTACGTGGCATTCTTAGTATGCCAGTTCTTATTTAAACACCCTTTTCCCAGCTCGTAGAGTATCCCTACTAAAGTATCCCGCATTTTTGGAGTTGAGGCTAGTTTCGCTGGGTGACCAGCGAAACAGTTGGATTTGTTAGCAGTTTCTAAATCAATGACACGCTTCAACGGAAATCTACATGTGAATTTTTATACCACGCTGGTTCACTTGAACATACTCCATACCTACGGGTTGAGGGAAACACTAGAAGTTCGTATTGTACGGCAATATGTAAGCGACACATTGGAAGTTGGAAAAAACAGAGCTACCGATCAGCTGACCTGTACGGCCTGTGATCTGTGTGGACGCTGAGCTATATGAAAACAAAATGCATCAAAATTTGCAAACAAAACCACAGTAACAGTCCCAATTGGAGGGTGTCCAAATCCGTTTCGAATGTGCCCATGTGTGTTTATATTGTGTATTTTTATGTTCATATATGCCTGTGTGTGTATAGATATCTATCTGTGAGCATTTGTGTATGCGCATGTGTGCGTGTACATTCTTATGTAGATGCCGGTATATAGATATCCCTATCTGATAATTCCATGTTGTCGTAATCGCCTGGCCTCAAATCTGCAGTGACCTTCCGAACTGCGTCAGCCAAGGCACAACTCAAGGCTCAACCGCATCAGAAAGATTAATGGGGGGCAGTCGGACGAGGAGCTGGGAGTGTGCATACCATGCAAAATTGTATCAGGAGGCGACCTAGGAGTGAATGCTTACTGTGAAAGGAGAGCCAGAACTGAAGGGTTTCTTCCAGGCTATCAGCAAGTCCGCACCTATTCTCCCCGTAGAAAGACGGATTATAAAAGATCTGTCCTGAAGACCTTTCATTCAGATGACTTCACTGTTAACCGTTACAACAGGCACGTTATCCAATACAGCTGAAATATTCCGAAAAATCTGGTGTTCTGTGTCACTCGAGTGAGCAGTAAGTCAGTGTCCCAACCAGCCATTCACAACCTGGTCTCGTCCTGTAGATAACGCAAACCGACTGACAGTATCGGAGACAGTGGCTTGCCAAATTAGCTGAATTAGACTAAGAACTTTTTACGCGTATTCATACAACACCTACTGTATCACGGCTTATTTGTGCATGTTGGGGGTGTATCTAAAGGAAGAACGAGAAGAAACCTTATTGGGGAACGGCCATGAAACAACGGTGGGAAGACCGAACAACGGTGGACGAAGCCAGCACTCCGAATGAGACCACGAAAATCCCGACTTTCTCTGAAGCTTAAAAGTGGAACCAGTGTGTGGCAGAAGTGTTTTTAGGCAATTCGTAATGTGAAATCAGGTCCTCAAGAATCAAAACTTATCCTTTTTAAGGTAAACAAATTCAGGCATCTGATCAGATGGGATAATTTAGAGCTGTCTTACTCTGTTTCAAAACGCCGCTATTTAGCTGTAAAGTTGCAATGGCTCATCTCGAAGAAGTACGATCTGAGCTGTAACTTGAAGAAATTGAGTGATGACGCCAGGCCTTATCATTAAGTCATCATGTTCCGGTTGGCCGAACACGCTTCTGTGTTTACCCAAAGTTTTACATTAACATCGGTGGCTCGTGCGTGGTGCCACGTGCGGCTCCTGTCAAAATGCCTGCAGTTTACTGACTAAACTTAGAGGGTAGTGATCAAACCACTACATTTAGGATGCGAGAAAGTTGTATGTAGTTCAGTCATCCTGGCTAGCCCAGTCTTAAAAGCATCCAAAATGGTTTGCGTGTGTGGACTGGTACTGTCCAGTAACCGTAGAGTCGAAGGATGACACCGTATACCAATGTGCAAACAGTACGGTCAAGGAAAAAACACGTATGCTCAACTGGATTTTGGAATTATCACGAATGTTATACTGAATCGGAATCAGGCTTTTTGGCCGTTTCATGCACCAACTATAGTCAAACGAAGCAGCTGTTGTGAAAACCACGGTGGCTGACATACTCTTTAGGAAATCCCACTGCTTACTGTGGAATCAAGTAGGTGGCACACAAAAGATGAAGTTCTGCCTTCGGTTACATGATTATGTTTCACATTTTTCTATGAGTCGTCTCAACGGAAAAGTAAACAGATTGCGGAACAAGATAGAGAATTCTTTGCCAACTTCAAAATCTAAGAACCAGCCTGCTTGTTTATTTCCTTTCAGTAGACGCCTGCATAATCCTATTTATTAGTTGTTCAAAAAGTGACTAGGAAGTGCGTCAGGGAGATTTCACAATTCCTAATTATAGATATTCTCTAAAACGAGACCGACTAGCTAATTCATCACCAGAGGCTAAACAGTCTGCATCGTTTATCAATTAGCAAACGTCTGTCATTAAACAAAGCAGCACATACACCGCTGGAAATGATAAATGCCAACTCACAATTTGGTGGGCTGCCAGTTTCTACATAACGATCACTCTAGTAAATAAATAAGATTATGTATAGTTTATGGACGTCACGTGACGTGGTTAGGGTATGGCTTTGTGGAGGCAAATGGAGTGTCCTTTTGGAGTCATACCGGGTGCATGGCCAATTCGCAAGGACCCTGTAGGCGACTTTGGAAAGACAGTTAACATTTATCCGGTGTTTGGTTTTAACCTGGTTAGCAGCAATACTTCCGGAAACATCACCTGTCGGGCACCTTCCAGGCCAAGCCGGATGATGCTTTCAAACTCATCTTACCAAGTGCTTAGTTTTCAGACCAACATACCTGCCCAACTGCAATAGGTGAAGGAGTGCACAAGCATAGAGTAGTCTCACATAAGGAACTTGACCTTCATGGAACTGTCCTCGTTGAACGGCAGTCATAAATGTCCGGTTTGGGCCACGTTGCACCTATTCGCCTTCATAACATCCATTTAAAGGGAGTTGTATGAAGGTTTCTTTCTTCTCTACACACGGTATCAACGTAGTCACAAGCCTCTGAGGCCGTACCGGGTTCTGCATTCACCGTCCACGGTTCTACGTCAACTGTTGGCTCGAGATGAGCGGCGGCTGGTGGCCACGACAAATGTTGTCCGAAGTATTCGGCCCAACGGTCGAGGCGTTCTTCTTTATTCAACATGGTCACCCCATTCTGATCCTTGATGGTTTCCCTCACAGGCTCCCATGGACCGGTCGTGCGGGCATTCGCGGCTTTCTGGGCCTCTTCCATTTTCTCAGATTTCCGAATACACCAGATTTCGTGATCGGCGCGCACGATCACTCTCCCCTGACGTCCGATAATTCTTCGGAACAAGTTATGTCCGGGACCGAAGGAGATATTTCTCCACTGATTGGTCTGAAATACAAGGCTTTAGTGGGTCGGGTAGCGTTGCATTGCAGCAAAAAAACTCCCAGTACTTTGCAAAGAAATGGTGATCTCGTCCCATATGATGGTGGAGCAGTTGGCGAATTCGTCATCCGAATATGCTGGTTTCTCAATTGTAAAGCGATTTTTCCACATCTAACGCGACCCTGAAAAACGAAGGGAGAAGCGATTCCGGACTAGCGCGTGGTCAAAATCCACAAACATGCCCCAAAACTAGCGGCAATCCGTTATTGATCCGCGCCATCAGTAACTGATGGCAATGTGATCAACCTGAGCTCGTAGTCTGCGCCCTTTTTGAAGAACACTATGTGGCCAGACGATTTCGGTTATTTCGGAGCTTGGTACTGCACAAAAACAGCCTGCGATCAGCACACAACTGAAGCAATCGCTCGCCATTGTCTGCACTTATCGAGTTCAATCCACGCTGATCATCTAATTGGGTCTCAGATGCGCTAAGCCTGCCGACTTGTGCATTAAGATCTCCGGGAACCACAGTGACATCTGAGATTTAACTCACCGCACCAGGGCATTCAAGGTGTCATAAAACTTGTCTTTAGTGTCAAACATACAGTCGGTTGGGCGTAAGCAGGCACGACAAACAGACAGTGGTCAATTGTGAGGTTCCTTCACGGAAGTTGCCAGACAAACTGCAAAAATGGAGACTATCAACGATTATCCAGTCAAGTAAGGATCATTTCCTTATCGTGTGACTTAGGACGATATCAATAGCTGCACATCTTGTCGCAGCAGCCTCTGCATCCCTAGAGATGTGCATCCGGGAGCGAGTAGAGAGTGATGGTGCAATTAGCTCACCCACTAGTCTTGCAACTTGAATTCTTGTTTCTGATACACAGCACACATCGATGTTAAGCGAGTCCAGTGTGAGACCAACAGCAGTTTGTTTTCCTGCTTGTTTCAGAGTGCGAACATTGAAAGCAGCCAGACAGACTAGGCGCAATGGCTTACAGATTGATTTCGAAATGCTTGCTAATGTCAGCGTCGGATGACACGCAGATGTTGTTTGCAAAACCGATGCAGGACGAACGGACTCATCACTCCTAAGTGCTGGGTCAACAAGGAGAGAGTTATGCATGAGGTGGGGTGAGCAGGAAGAAAAAGTACATGAAAGAGGAAGAAGAGAGACGTCAGGAATAGCCTGTTTTCGCTAACCCACTGTGCTGTACGCAGCGACTAAGGTGACCCAGCTTATGGCACTACGCGACGGCCGATGTGGCAAGAGTTTATTTGCATGTGTACAATTTATGCTTGTACGTGGGTTGGGATACTGCCAGGGCTCCCACACTAGACAGGAAAACCGTTAGGGTCCACAAACAAACCTTTTGGCTCAAAAGCATGACCTCAAGGTAGCGACATTTGGCAGGAAATGCAGGTGCACTTCAAGTTCTGCAGGCAAAGTCGCCACACATGTTCTAAACCTCAAACTCTAGGGTCAGGAGACTGTGTTCGTCAGACCTCTAACCATTGACCAACCTGGTATGAGAGCCTGTACACCTCCCAACATGGGTCAATGAGTCACACCGTCACACTGGGGTAATGCCCAGTCTCCCCGTAATGGACTGGATACTCAACAGATTCGGAGGATGTGGAAGTTTTGAGGCTACATAAGGTAGCGATGCAGGCAAGCGAAAGCGCCAATTATTCCTGTGTAAACCAAATGCAGAGGGTAGTGTTGCCAAGCGGGTGAGGGGAGTTTTTGATTAGCCAAGTTCAGAAGTGCCGGTTTGTGGTCACCAGTGAGGAACATTCTGGCTGTCGATCAGATGGACACCGATCTGTACGCCAAGTTTGGCAACTGGTTTTCAAACGTTTTATCCCAACATGAGGAAATGAAGTGAGTACATGCTTGGGTGAACAATAATTCTGCGCTCATACACTTTCTAAAGTTTAGCGCGACTGGTTATTTGGGGATTGGCTGAAATGTTATTTGCTCGGTCCTTTCGAGATTTGTCTTGAGTTGTGATCTGATTGCTTTGCGTCTGGCTGGTTCGTTGAGCGTTTCTCTGTTTTAGCATTTTTATTCCTTTATTCCAATTGGTCCGTTTCGACTTTCTTGTGTGTTGCCTTTAAGCAACACTTCCTATCACTTTATTGGCCAGTTGAATAACTTCTATTTCTAGTAGTTTTCTTTCATCTATTCGAGTACTCCTTCTTCCACTTCTGTTGCATTGTGGCTCTTGAACGGCTCATAAAGTGCTTATTTGCTTAACACAATTTCCATTTGTTATTCTGTCAAGTTTTCTAACTTCCTGATTACTGTTCGGCTTGAATGTACGTTGCAGCTGTCTTGATTTTACTGGAAATTCTGTATCTTCTTAATAGCTTCCACTGACTTTTTCTCTGGCTTCTTGCACAGGCTTGAGTTTGAGTGTTTCGAAGTCCATTGTATTTGAGAGACCGACGGAGGGGGGGGAGCGATCTCATCGCTGGTGTTGGTGGCTTGCTCAGTTGATTATCGCCTCCCCCCCCCACCCATTCAAACTAATCAGTGAGAGCTACGATTGACATTCGGCAATGATTGACTACGCTAGTTGAAAGAAGCTTTATCAGTTGATTCTGTATCTGCCACAAAACTTGGTAAACACTGTTACTTATTCGTGTGAATTCTGTCACAAGCGAAGCGTTACCTAGCCTATACCCACTGATTGTCTGCTGCAACCAACGAAGGTAATTTAGGACGGCAGAACTGATGGATGACGAAGCCTAAGTTGGTAACTGGGACATCACCACGCTATTCTTGTCAGATTAGGAAAAAATGGGTTGGGTATAACTAAGCGAATACTGAAACCGTCCGCACCAAAAATACAACCTTTTGGAGTACCAAAGTCCTCCACGGAACAAGAAAATACCTAAGAACTGAGCACCAAGTACTTGGTCAGCCGGGTATAAAAACTTCAATAAGGGTAAGGCATTTGTACGGTGCTTTCAGGCTTTTCAACATAGGCTGGCTACACTTACAGGAAATCTCAACTGAAAATTAGCAATTCAACTTATTACTAACTCAGAAGAAGAATAATTCCACAATGTGAGTGAAACTTTCAGCTGAGAAGTCGTCACTCAAGGAACCAGTCAACACGCGACATGGTGCTGTGAACTTCGTGGTTGAAGGATGAATGGCGCGGTATCACAATGCGAGTTAATCCCACTGCCCACTCAACGCCGAATTTTTCAGGCTTTAACCGTCAGTCTGGAGGTTGATAGTTCGAATTTTCCCCCTGGCTGTCGTTCAGCAGTAACACCCTTTCGGTGCCTAGCTGCCATGCCACCAGAAGGGAGCACGAGAGCTGGGATACTGCCAGGTTGCCCAAGCCTAGACCGCGGAAGTCGAAATGCAAATGTCGAGTTCGAGCCACGGACCTTCCGGTCAGTAAATTCGCGCTCTAACCACTGAGTCATCTCGCTCCCACCCCTCCGGCTGAGGAGAATTGGAAGTGTTTACATCCGTACCATATGCCTTTTATCTGTGTTAATGGAGTGGGCAAAAGGGGCCAAGTGCACTAGGTGCAAATGGTCAGTCAGTATTGAGAATACAAGGATGAAAACCATACGTCTGTGTAGCAGCGCATTCACAAGGGATATTGTGCAACCAGTCGTAGGGAAGCGCACCAACCTCAGGTTTTGTAAAGGTCTTCAGTGCTCACAGTAATTTGCATCTGGGCGACACCTAATTGCTCTCCTCGCTCATGTACGACTGAAAAGCTCCGGTCACTAGATGCAAAAACAGTCCAGAACAGGAGCACGTTTGTAAATAACTCACCGAATTCAGCACGTACCCTGTTCACTACCAACGAACTTCTCACAACTTAAACGTTAAATTTGGTGATGTCAGTCTACTAGACACAATGAAGGGAATAGTCCATAAAGTTTGAGCCGTAACCATCAGGGTTGTTACTGTTCCTGAAACAGGAAAACCTATATCAAAGTTGGCAAAGAATGTAACTGGTGATATGCTTCGCACATTATGACCAGTAGTCTCACCACAAGAGTGCGCCAGAATACGTGAGTGAATACCCAACGAAAATTTGGATTCTGAACAAGGGAGTATCGATCGCTGTGCTTGATACAGAAAGTGCGGGCTAAGGTGACCTTATCGACCCACGCTATGCTGTTCAAGCTTCACATTTGGTTCGCGTTTTCAACGTAACTGCTGGCCTCAACGTGTTACTAGAGCACGAGAATGACTCAAAACATTCGGTCGATTCCATGCGACTCTTGACCAATAATTCAAATGGTAATCAAGTGATAATCTTCTTTGTGAGTATAGTCTACCAGTTGAGTTGTATTTTGCTTGCCTTGATCATCGCCTGTTTTCTGGTAGAGATCGCGCGTTTGAATACTACTTTAACTGGTTCAAGTAGTTAAAAAGCTTGATGAAAGTACAAAAACCACGAATAGGTCTGTCCACGAGGAAAATATTTGAAACTCGAAACGTTTCACAGAAAAATGGGATTGTGGGAACTGTATGGGATCGGAGCCGATACCGTTCAATACCGAACTCCAACACAGGATACCCAGGAAATCTGCCCAGATTTTAGAGGGTAGAAACACGTTCTTGGTTCACACTGATGAATGCAGCATGCGTTATTCCGCCGAATGCTCCACTAAATCTCCAGCCGCCACACAAGAGTTCACTGAGGGAGGACTCTGTCCAGTTGCACTAATGGATGAAATAATAACTCCATTACCAGATGTTCTAGCAAGGTGGCTTCTTCTTGAAGGTAAAAGCAAATCGATCGCTCTGATGACGCAAACGTGGGAAAACCTCCAAGTCTAAATGCGAAGAAACTTCACTGAGTCGAATACATACGAACGACTACGAGGTAAAAATTGAGTAAATTTATTGTTGGATAGCGTGCCAATACAAGGGAAGTCAAGTGACTGGAACTTAAACGTTGGTTTATCACGCAGTTATTTTGTCGTTCACGATAAGCCTGAGTGTTAGCATTCAAGCAACTCATAGAGAGGTGGAACAATGAATGCGACTAACTAATTCGGGGCCACAGATATAGTATCAGTCGTAGCAATTCTGCTACACGCAGTTGTAAATATTTGGCATCCAGACCCAGGGAAACAAGCGAGTGGTCCAACTCTTCCGTAAATTTGACTGCCGCAAAAATGCTAGGTAAACGTGAACCATGTTTTTTGCCAACCTCCAACTTCCGTACTGAAGCTGACTTTAGTGAGCGAACGAACTCGATTTATGCTGAATGTCTATGGGCAACATGCATCTGCTTTACTCCTGTTGGAAATCATCAGCAGTGTACATTGCACGAATTTCTAGGACCATTTGAACCAAGTGAGCACCATTCGGGTATAAGTGGCTGGTTAGCAATGCGATCAGTTATTGGTAATGTGAGGAGATTTGGGAATTTTTGTGGAGATTTCGTCCTGTAAGTGAAGCCAGTCTATGCTGAAAAGCCGAGAAGCACTGTGTACAGCTGTTTCATCCTTATTGGGAACCATCAGCAGTGCGCATCTCACGGAGAGTCTGGAACCCGCGACCTCATGGCTGGTAGTTAGGACACAAGCGTTCGGCCACGAGCAGCTGATCAGCAGTGTGATTAGCTCGCACTTAGGATGTAGCGCCACTCATCCTTCAATCACGGGATCTACAGCACTCAGTCACACGTGTTGACTGGCTCCTCGAGCAACGACTTCTCAGATGCAATTAATTTACACTTGGACAGGATAAAGCGCCACCACACGCCACACAATTCGTGTCAAGTAGCTCGATGTTTACTGGTTCCTTGAGTGTCGACTTCTTGCAAATAAGGCCCACGCGGCTTGTGGGATCTTCTTCTGAGCAGATTTCTTGCGGTCTGTGGGTAATGAAGAGTTTGAAGGTTTCAGTAGAAACATCAAACTGTAGGTGAGGTCGATCTATGGTTAAAAAGATTTTACAGCTATTTCATTCTTGTCGAGCGGCTAGAGCGCAAATTTAATGACCGGATGGTCCGTGGTTCGAACCCGACCTCTGCCTCTCGACTTCCCCTGTCTAGGCTTGGGCAACCTGGCAGTATCCCAGCCCTCGTGTTACTTCGGGTTGCATGGCAGCTAGGCACCGGGTGTTACAGCTGAACGATTTTTTAAGAGTCATCAGCGGTACTTTTCATTTTATTTGGAATCCTAACTGAAACTCAAATCTCCTTGCTGTCTTAAAAACTGAAAGTAATTTACTCAGGAAGGAAAAACCATCCCTCAAGTTGCATGGGCATTCCTTCAAACAGTCGTCATTCACGGAGCTAGCCAGCATGGAACCGACTGACTGAACTGCGTGACCGAAGAACAGTGACAGCATTATATGCTGTCTTGGTGCGAGTTTTACTGTATCACCCAGCCATTTAAGGCAAAATGGCAGGAATTATACAGCCAATTGACAACGCACTGGTTCTCATTCTGTTACCACGACTGTTTTTCTTTTGTCGCGTGAAACTAAGCCACCTGATGGGGAAGAAAGTTGAGAAACGCTGCGAAACTTTATCGGCTAACCATTCTTAGCCAAGGCACGGACTGGTTCGAATCTACCTCATATTCCGCTTTCGTCCCCAACAGAAAATAAATAGCCGCACAAGCCTTACCATTGTTTGGTGGTGGGAAAGAAAAACTAAAAATATCGTAAAACCTGCCTCATAGCTTTGTAGACTTCACTTGAGTTCCTGGACAAAGAAACCCTCGTTGTGAACATCAACAAATCTTGGCCACTAAATTCGACTGTTACCGACAAACATTTATCAACCAAGGGTCGTTACGTCGCTGTAATCGATTCTCTTGGTGTATCATCGAAGGAAGGACTCTATCGATCTCATCACAGTTCTCCAAGCCCAAGTCACCGACAGAAAAGCTAATCACCCGCCAGCTTGAGTACATCAAGTATACGTCCTTAGTTGTGCATGAAGTTCATGAGCAGCTGAATGTTGTGTAAAATAAAGCCTAATTGATACCTCATTCCAAGGTCAAATCATTTGAAGACTGTACAATGAAACCTGGCTCGCCAATAGCTGAGAGTGGCGTGTAGAGTCTTTATGGTAAGTGCAAATTTGTGCCTTGCCTCAGACCCAGAGTCCCAACCAGTGTGCGCGTTGCGACGGGCGTGCCATCATATGCTATCTGCACGGGTTTTTGTGTTTTCAGTCCAGTTCAATTTACACAAAAAGTTTACTTACTCAGAAAGCCCTGATTGAACCTTCTTATTCAGAACTCGTAACCTCTGCACAACTAAGTAGTGCTCCACAAGGGATGAAAAATCCAAGAACCAGCCACGAACACTCGATTGCAATGCGGAAGTCATCTGTGCGGTTCTTGTAACGTGACCTTTGTAACCGTTCGTCGTAAATCGTTCGGAATGCACAACACCGATGGATAACCTTCGTCAATATGTCCTAACTACAGCTGAATAACTATGGATAGCATCAGATATGTGACTACTTAGCTGGTACACAGAACTTTCGTTTGAACATACTTTATCAGACTGGTTTCGGATATCACTTGAAACAGATTACTGGTATACGAGAGCGCCTACGTTAGAAAGTTTATCCAAATAAACCAGAAAACAATGCTGCCCGTACAACAAATAATTGGAAACGAATAGCTGTCACAATTCAGGCCAAACTTGTAACACACAGGAATAAACCGTACTGAATAAAATATACATTCTGTCATTTATTGTCCGATGACCATATTTTTAATTAATAGCCCCTCATATTGTCGTTCGTTACAAGGTGGTCGAAAAAAGTACACGTGGTAATAGATGGAGTTAGTATTCTTCAGGGAATTTCTGAAATGAGATAATCCAGCCACATATCTGAATTTGTAGCTAATGTGAGTAAACCTAGATTTATTGAGTCGATACGTACTAAAGGAATCCCTTGGATGGTCTGAGAAAATGCATTCTTGTCGCGAACAACCATCTGATGAGTTTAGGCTAGCAGATCCGGAATCGAAAAACCGGAAAGAAATTCGAGCCTCTACGCCCAGCACGAAAATTTGGCTTGAATGGTACATAGTACATGTGCAAACAGGTGTTCAGTTCGGTTTACCAGCTGTAAACCATAAACCGTGGGTACACTGGTTCTACCAACTAAACTAACTAACTGTTCAGCTGTAACACCCTTTCGGTGCCTAGCTGCCACGCCACCCGAAGGTTGCACGAGGGCTGGGATACTGCCAGGTTGCCCAAGCCTAGACAGGGGAAGTCGAGAGGCAGAGGTAGGGTTCGAACCACGGACCTTTCGGTCGATAAATTCGCGCTCTAACCACCTGAGCCGTCTCGCCCCCACACTGGTTCTAGCTACTACGGTTGCGATCACCGGAAAGTGAGAGAGTGTAGGACATAGAGCCAAACACTTGAGGCGACGGCATGTTCAGTTAGTTCAGGAACTGGGTAGCTACGCACTGAAAGCGGTAGATTTGATGCACCAGTGCCACTGACTGAGCGATTAGGACATTTCTGCCAGTTTCATTAACCATTAGTGAGTTGAGTCCCGGGATCTCTATTTACGGATGCGCCAATTATCGGCCGGACTCATTTCATTGGTTAGTGTTATCATGCTTCTTTGTTAGGTCATACACTGTTCACCTCTTGGCCGCTTTCACTCAGCACAGGGTCGGACGAGAAAATCTCTGCGAGGCAGACGGTCTTCTGGCATGCGGAGTACATGTCCGAATCAGCGTAACCTATGGAACGTGAATGGCTCATCCATTGTAGGAGAGTTCCTTTTTTCCTAAAACCATGAGTCACACCTCAAAGTTGCTAATCAGATGTTCCCACCAGACTCAGCCAACACTTGGGATACCGATCGTCAAACACTGACATCATTCGTGTGTCCTCAGTCGTTCAGCTCTAGTAACCTTTCGGTGCCTAGCCGCCATGCCACCCAGCACGAGGATTGGGATACTGTCATTTTGCCCGAACCTCAACATGTAATTGAGGCAGTCTGGACCGCACTGCCGAGAATTATACTCTTCCCTTGACAGACGAATTGGCGTCCCCTAGGTGCCCCAAGTGTGGGTGGTTGACAAGAGCTACCCTGGCCTTACCCATTCAAGAAGAAATTCTGTCTCCAGCAAGTACACTGTAACTTATACAACCACCCAAGTAACCACATAAATTGACTCGTCTGCAAACATGAACTTTGGGTTTTGTCCCAATCAGTCTGGTAGCAGCACCTTACACTCACTCCTAATGCGGCTGTGCACAGTGGGTTCCTTTTCAGCAGCCCTGGACTCTTTGTTTTTGAAGGTATTTCGAGCGTGTTGAATAATGCACCCGCGGTCACGGTCAATCATCGGGCGATTAGAGTGTGCGGTTTTTCGGCCGATTTTTCCTAACCCGTGAATCCTCGGGGGAGGAATTGCAGTATTGCTTCCGTAAATATGATTACGCTGGTCGCCTGAAGGAAACGCATTACTGCCTTCACATTTCTATCACAGAAGACAGTACGACTTTAACTCCACACCACCTTGGAACACGATTACTCGCAGTAGGGGGACTCGCTGTTCTTCGTCGGGCTGCTGACCGGTGGTCTTCCTGGAGTGGTTGAACCCTTGGGAAGTAAGACTTAAAGAGTATAGCCAATGGGATCATCACAGCACCGAAGCCCGGCCACCACGAAAAGGTGATGGCTTTAGGTCGGGCCAAACAGTTGAGCATGAAGGTTTAAAGTTGTCTGTTTCTCTATGAGTTAGTTATTTTCTGGACTACTAGCAAGTAGGCACATCGGCGTATCTGATAGGACATTATTCAACTTTCCTAAGTATTCACCTCTCTTCATAATGACCGCACCCGATCCGTTGTTAGGATGAATGAACAGCTGCTTCATTTCTCTTGGTTCTTTGATTACCTGATAATGCTAAGCTTCCAAACACCTCTGCTGTCGTACGGAAACGGATAAATACTTTTGCAAAGTACTAACTAATTTGGCACGGAACCAACCAGCATCATCTGCTGATTTGGGTGAGAGGTTCCGTGCCGACGTAGGCGACACCAGTTGTTATCCGCTCCGGCACAGCGACAAAGTTGTTATAGGATGTTACTCATCGTTTTGTCCTGAGGAAAGGTGAAAAATGAAATTCGTTTGAGAACGTATGTTCTTCAATAGATTGGCGTTTTTACACGAGACCAACCGAGAATCGCGAATGCCGTCACGACAACTAAATAATCACTCGTATCTAATCGCATGGAGGCTACTCTAATTCTGAATAACGACAAAGCTCACCTTCATCCTCATATGAGTCTAGTTTAATCGCTTAAAACGCACGCATAGTTCAAAAGCTGAATTCCGGATTCAAGCACGAAAAAACTGGAACACAGACCGACTATCGACCAGTCATTGAGAGCAGTATTTGCATCAATGTCTTCAAAACTAATAGGTTTTGACGACGATATTCAAAATCGTTGGTTGACCAGTCTTGGCACGATTTGCTGCCTAAGAAGGGTCTGGGAGACCATCTGTCCTGCAGGCCTCAAACGTTGCTACAAGAAATGGCTCGTTACATCAGGTCGTGATCCAGCGCTCATTTTTAAAACCTGCAACAGATCTATTCATGACCTAACGGTGATAACCTTAAAAGGTGCGTTCATAGATGAGGTCCTCAGTGCTTTCGCTTAACTGAACAACGGCATTCGTGTAGCCGCGAATGGAGCATCTGGTACTCTGAGGGACAATCAGAGTGATGGCATTAGGGAAACACTAAATACACAATAATACCTGAAAACTGATAAGAGAATGGTTTCCCTCCTCTACTATCCAAAAAGTAAATAGCCAAAAAATAACCGATGCCTAAATCTGTTTTAGCCAGATACCTCCAAATCGAGTATTGCTTCGAATCATCTCTAAACAAGCCGCTCAGTTCATTCTCCAATAACATTACCACAGAGGTTCAGTGGTCCTGCACCATGGTGTGGAAAGACTAGAATTACTGTCCCAGGACACGAGAACTGTTCAGAAAAGAGTGACGTGAGTGCAAGTATCATTTTTATCGCTGCAGAAAAAACACACATCACACAGCGAAAGAAGCCCCTTGTTCGTCATTTTAAGGTGTCTGTCACCCTATGGTACGGGCGGCGAACGGTTAACTTTTTGAACCACTCTTTGCCAAGGAAGCTATAAATGTACCACCCTCACTAAGAGACCGTGTCCAATCGTGGTGTGACGTGTTGGGTACTTCATGGACCCATCGAGCCACATAGGGTGCCCGTACACCATCCAGGGGCTCGCCTATCAGCTTGACCAAACCTGACAGCCTCTAAACCTCTATTTTTATCACAATAATCAGCAACAGCAACATCAGTGTTCACTGCCGTACCACTGTAAGACTTACTGAATCATATTTAGAGCCATGAAGTGAAAAAAGGTAGTGGACGGAGAAAAGTACTGGTGGTAGTCTTCCTCAAGCATTCCTAGGTGCCCATGCTTCCGAGTACTCAATCAGACAATCCGGAAAGTAACTGACAACGCTAACGCCACTAACATCTGTTAGTCACCATGTCTACAAACGTCTCCAGCCAAACGCACGGTCCATCACGAGGGTCAAACACTGGGACGTGGAACGCGCAAACGGCACCTAAACTATCCGTAACCCATTTCATACCCAAATACGTGTGAACGGAGCCCACGCAAGTATTCCGGAAGGAGCGGCGACCAGCGATCGATACTCCTCACCGGTAACTGATGGTAATGTGGGTTCGGGACCGCTTCGCAGAATTAAACGATTCCCAATGTTCTGGAAATGGTACTGTGAAGAAACGGTGTGCTCAGCATAAATATGCAATAGACGCCCCACGTAACCAATATCTCGTCTCACTCAAGATGACAATCCAATGGAGTATCAACAGTGCTAAGCCTACCCACATAAGAGTTTTCGGTCCGTTCCAAGAGAACACCTAGAGTGTCATAGGGATTGTCTGGCAGATTCAAAACAGCAGTCCTTTGGGGCATACGATGATAAACTACAGAGGGAGCGATCGACACCAGAATTTTTCACTTGTCAAACGAAGTGTGCAGCTGAGACTATCAACGATTACCCAGTCAAGTAGACACTCCAGCTCAACGGGCTCAACGCAATACACACCCGTGCAGCCGCGGTGGCCTTCGAGTTATCCGAGGTGCCCTAACTGGAAGCGCAGAGAGCGAAAGAGAGAAGTTAGTTCACTTATTGGTTTCTCGTTTTTGCCAGGAAGCATACAGCAGTGTACATGGAATGCAATGTACGACCAAGAGCCCCTTGTTGTCCTGCTTGCTTCAGGATGTGAACCCTAAAGACAGCTAAGTAGACCAGTTTTCGGGGTTTGAAAACTGACTTCAAGATGTTTCATTTGGTTGCTAAAAAGCAGGAGGTGCATAAGCAGCAGCTGAATTAAAGGCGGACAAAGCGATCGGTCCTACTGCTGGGATTCTCAGAGACCGCTCACAACGGGTTGAAGGAAGGAGAAAGGAATAAGTGAAAGTGTATGAATGGAGGCGTCAGTAGTGACATGTTTCGGCTTACCCGCCCCGCTGCAGGCAACCCATCTGTTTGAACCACGAGACAACCGATGTCGTACGACAGTATACTTGGTTGTTCACGGTTGCACGTGTGATGGATAATACCACAGCGTCCACACCTAGACAGGATGGCGATTAAGACTATCAGCCAAAGCTTGAAAACAATGCAGTGGGTGAGCACAAGTGTGGTACCACAATAGTACAATACCGTTAAAGAACTAGCCGCTTTACATGTTCCCATCCACCAAGATGACTAGAAGGCCCAGTTCTCAGATAAACCTCAAACAAAAAACTCTGTGGGCGTCAAATTAAAACAAACCAGTATACCTCAACGAGCAATAAAGATACGAAAACCTGCAAACACAACCGCGGAACAAACGAGTAAAAACATCTTCTAACAACACAGGAAATCAAACGCTGACACCGGCCGGGTCACGTCATTCGCTACATACAGCAAATTGGGTAAGCGCATATATGCGACCTCCGACGCCCCCCGTCTTTATTATTTCGTGACATACCCTTGCCTCGCTTGATAAGCACTTTTCTGAAGACCGGCACTTCGGTTAAGCACCTAGAAAAGTGGCTTATTACACGCCACAGCTCAGATCTACCGGTCCATATAAACTGGTCAGGCCTCACCCTCCTGTTTACATTTCACCCCTGAAGCAAGCTGACTAACAAGTTGATCTCGTGTATATTCTTGAAATTCTACCGATAGACGTTTGCCTTGCTCCAAAAACTCGAATGGTAGATCTGAGTACAGTAGTTGAGCATACAGTGCTCCCTTTGATTGCATACCATCGATTAGGAACTTCAAACAATAGTGTAGCAAGTGCGGCAATGTTCACCTAGTCATCAGTTCGCTAGCGGAGGCTTCATTACTCAACTGGTTGCCTGTAAACAGTAGACTCTGTACTGTTACAGATAAACGATTATTATCGTTAGCAGTATTGCTAGTATTATTATTGCCTAACTTTCCACTTTCAGAGAACCTCAAGCTGGTTGGAGTACTGGGGGGGTCTTCGCATGTCGTACCAACCTACGCGGCAATTACCCATAGATCCGATTAATCAAAATATGCCTTCCATTGAGAACTAACCAGTCTTCTAGTAAAAAGTGATCTCTCAGCTGTGACACTCATTTGAAGCACAGCCACCGTGCCCAGCTAGGATACTGCCAGGTTGTCCAAGCCTTGCCCACAGTGGACGGTTCAAGTGTGGTTCCAATGGCACATTTCAATGCACAGGTAAGGCATCTCAGTTCATCAAAAGCATGAAACTTAACCCCCGAATTACAGCCAACCATGAAGTTTTAATGATTCAGTATTTATCATGGCTTCACAGAGATGAGACTTTCTACTGATGCCTTGGTTTGTGTCAATCACACGGTCACGAAGTTCTGCAGCTCTAATGTGATCAATGTGTCCTCCTCCTCTCAAAAAGACAAGGACGGATGTGTCGCGATATGTAACGTGTGGTGCACTGACTGTTACTCATTGCTGAAAACTGACCAAGGGTTCGGATATCGATTAATTCAACATTAAAAGGGTCCGGAGACTGACTAGCTTCCGAATGCATGTCCCAAACTGTGTCCAAGCTAATATCATTTGGACCAGTACCTGGATTATCGTTTGGCGAACAAATCCATCTTCGATAAAACGAACGAACGCATTGTACGTGAGCAGTATTCGAACGCAATAGCATAGTCAAAACTGCTGCTGTTCGTTCGCGCACCGCGAATCATCACTGCATGGCGTTTAGAATGTCCCGCGCTACGTGTCTGCACGTCACTCACCTCTCACCTAAATGACACAAGGTGTGACCAACGGAAGTGGTATTTCAACGACCGTTATTACAGCTTGGGATAAATTACGAGGAATGGTGGGCATGCTATGATCCGGAATTGATCGTATTGAAGAACAACTTAAATCACAAATGTGAAAAATACTTGCAGTGAATGCACTCATAAAAAACGGTCCAATCCACAATATCTGGTTTGGACGCTAGTCATCGAGGTTGCTCTACAGTTTCGGACCCCGTGCAAAAAGAAGTCAATGCAAACACTTACAAGAATCGACTAGTGGTTCATTCCAATGAAGGTAACGACAAAGGTACGAAATCATATCCTATTTGCCTATTCAAGTAATTCATATCCACCTTCTGTCTTCCTTGTTCACGGCCTTGGATAGGGTTCGAGCTGCTCCGTATATCCGAAACATAAAAAGTTGACCGAGGAGAATAAGGATGAGTGGCACATTGGTAAGGGTTTTCAACATACTTTGCGGAAATTTTTGCCCAAAGGGCGTCGAGTGTTTTCCCGGTAGTTTTGTGAACAGGCCTCACTGGCGGCAAGGCCACAATCGATGCATGTGAGACATCGTCCAAGTCTTCATTAGTCTGATCACGCAACTGTACGTGATGAGGCCGTCTGGAGGCGATGAATTGATCCAACTCGGCTATGTTGACTTTAAAAGTCCGGCGTCTTCTTTTTCTGGATTCTGGTTTTGTTTTATTCCCCTCAAATATTACACGGCATGGGAGACAGGGGAGATCCAGCAGGTCAATAGCCACTTCAGGATCATAACTCCGACGACGTCTATACACACAGACGTTACCTTTCCTATCCAAACATACACAGTTCGATGCTACGCTTGGAAACCGTCCACTAAGTTTGCTGCCACAACATGCTTTTTGTTGTCCACTTGGGTTGAACTGGGCTGCGCATCGCACGCTCTTATGGTTTGTTAGCGTCCAGGGTGTCAGCAGAGACTGTCTTGTACGCAGCGACCATCCTTTCCTGAGGCGTGAAACTGTGTCCTCGAAGGACAACTGTTCTCTAGGATGCAGCTCTAATGATTGGATTTTATTACGTGACGTCTCACGCTCGAACTCAGCAGGTTGTGGCAAAGATGTATTCCATTCTCCATCCGCATGGTTATCCAAAAAATTTTCAGTGAGGGGATTTAGTCGGCTTGCGCGCATCGTCTTCCGAAAACAACCACCAAAGCGTGACGTTTAAACTGCTCCAAAGCAAGCCTACGGCAAGTGCTTCTCCAAAAGGCCAATCAGTGAAGAGTAACTCGTGATTTCATCACAAGACTAGTGTTCCAGCCAATTAAATTACATCGGACCAATCAATAAATAAAAAGTACAAATGCAGACAGGATTCAGGTTGTGATTTCACCTAAGCATTTTCGGATTTCCCCTGAGTAAAGTATGTTTGTCGGCACCAACGAATATGGATGAAGGTGATAAGGCGGATTCAACACAAATTCGAGCAACCTAGAGGTCATGCTATGTTATGTCACATTATATATATATATATATATATATATATATAGAGAGAGAGAGAGAGAGAGTTCGACAGATGCCAAATGTTAATGGGGAAAGAAATAGAGAACGGACGACAATGCGGACATACAATGGCTGCTTTTTGTCCCTCGTTTCTGTAAGCAGGTGTATTTTTTGCTCTTGTTTTTCACTGGAAAACACTAAAGACAACACCTGGACACATCACCTACTGTCTTTAGCTAAAAGTATTGAATAATCCACGGTTCCCAAACGGGGAGCCGAGATGACTCCACGGTAGCTAAGCCCGCAGTTAAATCCCTCATCACATTCCGCCACCTCATCACCTGACCACCTCATCCCTTGCTCCAGCTTCTGAAGACAAAAACGAATAGAGAACGGTAGTCAAACAAGTGTAGATGGGCCATCGGAACCTAGGAACTTGTTCGTTACTTACACGATGCTCTTGCCAAATAAAAGCAACAGTGCGTAAACGGCTTTCGAAAAAACACTAGCTTATGCGTGTCAGTGTGCGAAACGGCCAGGTTTCACAAGCCCTACGTGTACGGATGCATTGTAAACGCTTCTCTCTAACGAGCCATAGTGACTGATCGAGAGAACTTGCACTGTTTCCGTGGCAATTAAAGGTTGTTTTTCTCAGTCATTGAGCTCATTAGATTAAAATTAATTCGAATTCAAGATGTTGAAATAATATTAATGGGTAAATCAACCGAGGCCTGTTGTAGTTTCTTTGATTCCCATCAGAATGGAGCAAGATGCTGCCACCTAGAAGAGAACCCAGCCCTTGCAGTTGAACTTGGACTCTTGAGCCACCTTGCGGCCTGTATTGCGTCGGGGTCTACTCTCCGATCGTTTGATTTATTGATTGATTGATGGTGCAGCTTTCATTTTTAGCAACAGTCTTCATCCTGACTGATCCATTCACAATTTCCGGTTTATCTTCACGGGCCTGATTGGCTGGTTTGTACGTCTGCTCTCTCATTATTTTGGCCCGTTCGGTTCTCGGTTACCTTGATGAGGGTTGCAAATTCCGAGTTTTGTCTTGTCTTTAAATCTGGACACATTTTTATTCTAGTTCGGTCAATTTTTTGACTGCTTGTTCGGCGCAGGGTTTGGCGGTTCTGGATTTCCTTTGTCCTCAGGGGCTGATAGATAGGTCGATCTGTTTGTTGGTCGACTGTTTATTGTTACATCAGTGAAGCACCACACCTCCAAAAATTCGCGTCCTTTCTTTATTCTTGCTTACCTTATATGCTGACGTGGTTCCAGTTGAACGCGTGTCCTTCCCGATCTTCATGTACAGATGAGTGAAAGACGATCGCGTCTTCTAGCGGCAAGCTTGTGTTCATTGACTCTGGTCGGTAGTTTTCTCCCTTAGTCTCACTTACTGCTTGTCATAATCCTTGAACGGAATTTCGTAGAAAACACTTGTCTTCTCCATCACATCAGGTTTTCCCTTTTATTTCGATAGTGCTCCCTAGTGGCTAGTGGTAAAATGACTTTTCACCCTTATCATCATCGACAATAGTGTTTGACATTATTGCCACGTCAACGTAAAAACCGTGCACGTCTATTCTTCTCATAATACATTTACTGTGACTATTGAAGAGAGTTTACTGCAGAAATTCTTGGAGTGTCAAAATCGTTATGTACAGGGGCACCTAGGACATCCAGTTCACTAGAGGAATTAGTTTGGTAAGTCTACCAGCTAAAATCGATAAGATGCAACAAAGTGCGTGCAAGCTAAGGCTACTGTTTGAAAAAAAATGATGAATGCGAAGACATCAGAAATTACATAGTCCACTAAACGACGTTGGCGTTATTTTTTCGTATAGTTGTAGAAGAAAGCGTCTTTGTGCTTAGAGTACAAATGCTTATAAACAACAAATATGTAGAAACACGGGGTTATCATACGACAGCTAGGATTATAATTCCATCCTGAGTAAAATGGGGCTCATTTCTCCCTGGTTGGCTGTACTACCTAGTGAGCTACACACGGTAGTGTCAAGAGTTCGCAGTATTCTCTCCGTTCTACCAAATTCTAAATTGCCCATTAGCATGTGTTCGCAAAGTGTCAGGGGACTACGCTCACTTGGGAAGATTAGAGGCAAACTGGGAGAAAATATATCCAATAAAAGATGCTTGGAGCACAACATGATCCCCATATCTTTACTGGTTAGGCCACCGGACACGTCATTCGCTTCTGTCCGAATAGCACTTTCGGCGGCCAAGTCAGTCCTCAAACCGAGGATCTACTTGACTACTCGGCGTTTATCTGATATCCGTCACCACGCATGTCGGCTCAATCAAGATCTTCAGACCGTGCTCTCGTCCGCAGACTTCCAGTTACTCCAAACCAGAGCGAAAGAATTGAAAGCCATCCAAGGACAACACTGCAAAAAGAGACGGATCTGTTATTTTGAAAAGTTACTTTCTAAGACTCAGGTTTCTAGTGAGCCCGTAACTAAGCCTGAGACGCCTACTAGCTAGTGTAGAGCGGTAAATTTATCAAACAGACCGCTAAAAGAGGAAGAACATTGCCCGTTAGAGAAGGGCTTGAATTTTGCAGTAAGCAAAGGGTAATAAGGGCGGAAGAATCTGTTTCAAAAACTTCCGCCAATTGAGGCGGAAGTTACGGGTACAACTGGCCACAGTCCTTCAGTTCCAGCAGCCAGGAGATCCACAAAGTACACCCGCAGAGCGAAGAGTGTTAAACACACTGAAACAGGTGTGTTACAAAAGCGAATAAAGGTAACCTCTGTTGTCATGAAAAAGAGTGATTATTTACAGGTTAAGCAGTAGATAGCTGGAAGTCCTTACCTATAGATCGATAATGCAAATCATCATCATCATCAGCTGTAAGAAACCGTGTACTTGTCGTACAGTGGTTGTAGCTGCCACAGTTTCGTCCGCCGATGATTTGGGGAGGTGAGGTAGGTAGCTGCGCATTGGAGGCGCGAGCTGCGTAAATGCACCACTGTCAATGGGCTGTTACGTCGGGGAATTGGGAAGGGGGCTATGCATTGAAGGCAATAGCTTGGATGCATGAGCGCCATTGAGGGCGCGATTGGGCCATGTCTGACAATGTCTCTAACCATTGATGTGGCCCGTCTCGGGGTCCCCATCCAGGAAGACGGCAGTGACCAGCGCAGCTGAGTTTGCTGGTAGTGGCTTTTACACTTCGCTGCCAAGTCATTGTTTGACCGCCTCTGGCTCGTTTCCACCCTTCACGTGGTTGTGCGAAAAGAACCCTTCGAGGAAGTCGGTCGACTGGCATGCGCAGCACGTGGCCAAGCCAGCGCAACCTATGCAGTGTGATCAGTTCATCTATCGAGGGTGAGTTATTCCTCCCGAATACCATTCGACGTACTTCAGCATTGCTGATCCGGTGTTCCCACCAGATTCGGGCAATGCTCCGGAGACATCGGTGGTCAAACACTGAAAGTCGTTTGACGTCCTCGGCGCGCAGCGGCCAGGTTTCTGATCCGTATAGTAATACGGAGCGCACAGCAGCATTATAAACTCGACCCTTGACGGATAAGCTGATGTCACGCCTACGCCACAGGTGACGCAGGTTCACAAAAGCTGCTCGGGCCTTCCCAATTCGGATGGAAATATCATCTTTCGCGAGACCACCGGGACTAATACAGCTGCCCAGGTAGACAAATTTGTCTACTACCTCAATCGGTTCACCCGCAAGCACTAGGCTAGGGTTCGGGCCCACCCAGTCTTGCACTAGCACTTTACACTTTGCAGGTGTGAAGCGCATGCCGAACCGTGAGGCGGAATTAGTTAGATTATTTAATATTCTTTGCATTACCACGGCGTCAGATCCAAGAAGAGCTATGTCGTCTGCATACTCGATATCTGTAAGCGGACGCCCCGGGAGCGCTTCGACCCCACAGGCAGTAGAGGCTGATAATGAGTCTTCCATGATCGTATCAATGACGAAATTGAAGAGGAAAGGTGAAAGAGGACAGCCCTGTCTGACACCACTTGATGTGGTGAACTCAGAAGAGAGCTTCCCGTAGACCTTCACACGGCCGCGGGAGTTGGCGTACAGCGCCTTAAGAAGGGTCAAGAATTTAAGGGGGACACCTTTGCTCCACAGACACTGCCATAGTGCCTGGCGGTCTACAGAGTCAAAGGCAGCCTTCAGATCGAGAAACACAACCATTGTTGGTTGCTGGAAGCAGTGTCGCTGTTCAAGAATCTGTCGGAGGGTGAAGATATGATCGATGCATCCTCTTGCAGGACGGAACCCAGCTTGGTTTTCACGGATTTGTCTCTCCCTGTGTTCAGTTAACCTTCGAAGGATAAGACCAGAGAGTACCTTCGATGCCACAGCTAACAGGCTGATGCCACGGTGGTTTTCGCACAGCGTCCGCGTACCCTTTTTGAAAATAGGGATAACTGTCGACATGCCCCATTCTGCAGGCACCTTCTCTTCGTTCCATATAGCACCAGCAAGCTTTGTCAGATGGGTCACCAGGGATTCTCCGCCTTCTTTGAAGAGGGCTGGATAGAGACCGTCCGGTCCTGGTGCCTTCTCACGTTTTAGTACGGATAGTTCGTACTTTATTTCTTCTTCCGAAGGACGATCAAGGTTTACATTCCACTGGCCCGTATGCATTATCTCCACAGGCTGTGTTGCAGGAGGCCAGCTGAACTGCTCTTCGAAGTGTTCGGCCCATCTTTCCAGTCGACGTTTTTGGGAGTGAATTAATGAGCCGTCTTTTTCACTTATCGTTTCGCTGACCGTTGTTTTCCTGGGACCAGTCGATCGTATCAGTTGATATAGGGCACGGCTGTTTCCCGTAGCAAAAGCCTTCTCCATCTCTCGAGCTTTCGATTTCCACCAGAGCTCTCGGTCTTTCCTTAGGCTCTTCACTATTTGGCGTTTAAGGGATTTGCGTGCGCCGTCGTACGCGTTGCCTGCTGGTATGGATTTCCGGGCATCAATCATGGATAGCGACCTCGCCGATATCCAGTGGTTTTGTGGTCGAATCGGGGAGGTTGGACAGACAGCACTGAACGCCGCTAACATGGCTTCTTTCACATTTTGCCATGCTTCATCTACACTCGCACTGCCAGTGCATGTAGAGAGTTGTTGGGCTAGCTCAGATCGGTACTGTTGAGCTATGGTCGATCTTCGAAGATACTGGATTGGCATGCTTCTTTCTAGTTTGCGAGGGCCTGAAGGGAAGCGAACTGTCAGGCGTGCACGCACCATGGCGTGATCGGAATCAAGTGGAGTGCCCCAAAAGGAACGGCAGTCTTGAATTGTGGCTCTCCACCGGTAGCTGATGGCCACGTGGTCCAACTGGGTCCACGGTTGATTTGCAGTTGGTGGCCGCCAGGTCACGCGATGCGAACGCTTATGTTGAAAGTTCGTACTTGCCAGAAACAGTTCATGGTCAGCACACAACTGAAGGAGTCGATCTCCGTTGTCTGTGCGGCGAGCATCGACTCCAAATCGACCGCCCAAATGTGATTCCAAGGAGCTCAGACGACCCACTTGAGCATTCAGATCGCCTGCAAGGATCACAATATCAGTGCTTTTTGCCTGCCGAATGAGCCCGGATAGTTCTCGATAAAAGGTATCCTTCTCAACATCAGAACTGCACTCCGTTGGGGCATAAGCCGACACTACAAACAGGCAGCGCTTTTTATGCCGAGAGGCATTGAGCTTGATTGAACTGGATAACCGGACGGCGCAAAGCCGACTGTTCACTGGGATCCAATCCAGCAAAGCGCGTTCAGCTCTGGGGCTGAGTGCAACTCCCACGCCATATAGTCCACGAGTCATCGCTTCTGGGTCACCGGACACACGGAGGGAGAAATGTGAAAGAGCTGAGTTCATCCTTGGCGTTCTGAGATGCATAACCACGCTTGGGTCTTGTATGCGTGTTTCGGAGACACAGCATACATCAATTTTAAGGGAGTATAAAGTTTCAGCAAGCTCTGCCTGTTTGCCAATTTGACATAGAGTACGGACGTTAAAAGCTCCTATATAGAAAGGATCTCGTGGATTTAGAAGGGTGTTATTTTGTTTACTGTTAATAGGCAGCAAGGGGCATAGGGCCTTTCGGTCAGATAACTGACAGTCAAGTGACCCAGTGACATTTGCTTGTGTGGTGGGAAGGGGTTGGGGAGGGACATCGGTGGACACAGAACTGCGCGGGCAAATGATACTTCCCGGTTGCCCAGGCCGAAGAAGGGGGTTTGGTTGAGGTACCCCACCTTGAGCCTTTGACTCAAAAGTCTGACCCACAAGGCAGTGGGGGGATCTAGGGTTTTGTTCAGGGACCCTGCCCCTAGCCTCTGACTTAAAAGTCTGACCCACGAGGCAGTGGACAGTAGGGTTTTCTTTGGGGACTCTGCCCGGAGCCGATGACTCAATAGTCTGACCTGCTCGGCTGCAGGGGGTTGGCCTAACCCGAGGGCGCAGGGAATAAGGCATTACTGTCTCATTCCTGATGCGGCTGCGCACAGCAGGTGCCTTTTGAGCAGCACCGGACTCTTTGGTTTTAGAAGTATTTCGACCGTAGTGGATAATGCGCCGGCGGTCACGGTCAACCGTTGGGCGATCGGAGTGTGCGGTTTTTAGGGCCGACCTTTTCTAACCCGTCCTTCCTCGGGGGAAGGCAGCATCGCTGCTTCCATAAATATGGATATGCTGGTCGCCTGGGGGAAACACCTTACTGCCTTCACACTCCTGTCGCAGAGGACAGTACGACTTTACCCCCAGACCGCCTCGTAGCACGATTACTCGTAGTACGGGGTCTCGCTGCTCTTGGTCTGACTGTTCCCCTTTGGCCTTCCTGGCATGGTTGCATTTTGTGGAACGACGTTCCAGCCAGTGTAGCCCGCGGGATCATTGCAGCACTCAAGCCCGACCACCACGTCAAGGTGGCAGCTTTAGGTCGGTGTACATCTATAATGAATAGGAGTAAAGTTGAAGTTGACAGATATTTGCGGTCCGCGATAAACCACTTAGGCAAAGCAGTTGGCATCGATTGTACCCCAAAAGTGCAATCCAACCACGGCTTTATAGTTACCAAGAATCCATAAACCAGATTTCTCTGAGAGACCGATAGTAGACGAAATGGGTCAAAAGGGGACTTTTTAGAAATAGCCAAGCGACTGTTACTAACAGACATCACCCTTTCAGAACGGACACGGCTTACAGTAGACGACATAGTGGGGCGAGATGGCGCAAGTGGTTAGAGCGCGAATTTACTGACCGGAAGGTCCGTGGTTTGAACCCGACCTCTGCCTCTCGACTTCCCCTGTCTAGGCTTGGGCAACCTGGCAGTATCCCAGCCCTCGTGCTTCCCTCGGGTGGCATGGCATCTAGGCACCGAAAGGGTGTTACAGCTGAACGATTTTTTTTAGACGACATAGTGGAAGGCATAAAAGCATGCATGAATCTCATCCACTTCGCTCTTGACTCCGCCGTTTACACTCAGGACAAGGTCTAGCAATGGAATCTCCAATATCTCCGGTTTTGGCAAATATATTTATGGAAGAATTTGAACAGAAAGCTTTAGCCGGGTTCTCATACCCATCCAAGATATTCTGGCATTATGTAGATGACCCTTTCGTCGTGATGAAAAGAGACAAGGTCAGTGAGTTTTGCAACTATCTGAATGAACTGAGACCACACATCAAACTTAGTATGGAGATAGAGTCAACCTCGGGTACACTGGCCTTTTTAGTCTGCATGACACATAAGGTCGGGGGAAAACTACGGGCCACAGTGTACGAGAAGCCGACTTACACTGGAGCAGTTTTGAACTACTCGTCTGCCCATCCGAAATCGGTGTTCACTAGTATTGCCTCACGAATGTTTAGGCGTGTAAGGGCCCTGGGCACAAAAGTTGATCAGATAGCGGCCCAAAATGAAGTAAACAAACTTCGGGCTAGTTTGATTAGGCGACAATTGCGAAGGGTGTTGGTACCGGAAGCGAAAAACAACAAGGATGGAGACTGCTGTTATTCCATATAAACCAGGAACATCGGAGATCATTCGAAGGATTCCAAACACAGTTAACACAAGAGTAGTTTCCCAGAAGGGAGGCACTCTGCTCTCTGCACTGGTGTCTCCCGGCAAACTGTCGTAACACTCACGAAGACCAACGAAATCTACCAGTGGCACACGCGGTGAATCATCAATCGAAATGGGAGATTACGCAACCAAATAAAATAATCGTTCAGCTGTAGCACCCTTTCGGTGCCTAACTGCCACGCCACCCGAAGGTTGCACGAGGGCTGGGATACTGCCAGGTTGCCCAAGCCTAGACAGGGGAAGTCGAGAGGCAGAGGTCGGGCTCGAACCACGAACCTTCCGGTCACTAAATTCGCGCTCTAACCACTTAGGCCATCTCGCCCCCTTACGCAACCAAACCCGATCAGAACTAAGCTGACACTCCCCCAAACCCATCAACGCGAGATTTGGCGACCACACTAACCGACAAGAGCGGTTACTTGACACTTAATACTGACCCGATGCGCTAATATGATGGTATCTTACTGATTGGTTCTCCGTCTGCTTTGAAACCTGACCAATTTGATGGCCTGCTCATTTGGCCTGATAAAGCTTTTGTGTCAAAAGCGAAATGTTGCCGAATTAAAAAACGACCGATTATTTATCAAGCCCTTCTGAAACAATGATTTCTGAATCGGTTCCAAACTTCTTCCAGTTGTTCAGTTTGAACCTTTAACAGACCGTGGTATCAGTCGTTCAGCTGCAAAAGATCCCAATTATCAGAGTATTCGATGCTATTCAGCACAACGACAATTAGAACCGTTGCGTCCGCACAACACGCTCAGCGACTACAGGGATGATACTAATGGAGCATAATGGATTGTCTCAGCAGGGTAGGAAACTGATTTCCGCACTATCCTGAGTTGAAGTGATACATCGAATATACAATAGATGACCAACGCCAGAAGCTATCACATGAGAAACTCCAGACTCAGTAGAAATGTTTCATGCATGAGGCAGTTCTGTACAGGAATTACGAAAGAGTATTTATGAATTATCCAGCAGTTTATTCGTCAAATCGCATCTTTTTGCTGGCCTGTGAAGCGGACATATCAGTGGACTCTCTTTTTCCTCCAAATGAATCTCTCCCGCCACGAAAGTCACCTTGAGCTCCACGACCACCACGGAAGTCGCCACCCCTCCCACCACGGAAGTCGCCACCCCTCCCACCACGGAAATCACCACCCCTTCCACCACGGAAATCGCCACCTCTTCCACCACGAAAGTCGCCACGACTACCCCGATCACCACGTCCTCCGCGGAAATCACCAAAGCCACCACGGCCGCGATCTCCACCCCCACGTACGCCACCACGGAAACTTCCACGTCCACCCCCACGTTGTCCCCCTCCTCCACCGCGGGAATCTCCACGACCACCCTGCCCACGCCCACCACGACCTAGTCCATAAAAACAAAAGAGCAGAAAAAAGCAGTTTACGGTGAACGTATAGAACGACGCATTTCGCATGGAATCGGGAACAATGCTCAAATGATTGGGAGTTTGAGTTTGCCTTCGGATGTGCAGATATTCTTTTTGAAGCCACCCCAAGAAGGTTCAGGTGCTGCACCCTGTGTGGACGATATCAAATATATCTGCAGTCGAACAGTTTCTTAGTGGGATGAATGAGCTTGTCGATTAATATCAAATTGGATTGTTGCTTGTATTACTCTAATATTCCTTGGAATGTCGAAAGTTCCCCCAAGAAGGAACGCTTCCGCCTAGTGCTGGCGGTAGGAAATTTTCTACCTTATTCCCTCAAGGATGCAGATTCCCCAGACACAAGGGGGCAACACTATGGGTTACACAGACGGTGTCTACTTCAAAATAGGGGACCAACAAAGAAATGTCCGACGTCCTAACTTATATAAACACAATGGAAAAAATGTACCGCCACACAAAGGGATATTTTTGGATTGGCCTATGGCTCAGCCTGGGACATGTAGACCCCAAACTGGAAGTAACAGTGGAGCGACGGAGTGCGTGCTTCAGTGACCCATCCACCCCCACCAGAGTAGTTAATGGATAGTGAATAACAACAATCGTCAAGTTGTAAGACCCATTCGGTGCCTAACTGTCTGCTTGGAAGCAACAACCAGTCTCCTAACCACGTTCTGGCAA
The DNA here is from genome assembly GCA_003604175.2 of Clonorchis sinensis. Taxonomy (NCBI): domain Eukaryota; kingdom Metazoa; phylum Platyhelminthes; class Trematoda; order Opisthorchiida; family Opisthorchiidae; genus Clonorchis; species Clonorchis sinensis. The sequence goes on along the minus strand of CM030370.1, from coordinate 3,562,697 downwards.
CCTGGCAGTGGCTCGGTCCACATACATCCATGCATCAAACAAAGACATCCTCACACCACACCGGACGTCGCACGTAAACATCATTCGAATCACCAAATTCAATGCATACGGCAGGGGGTAAGCGAAAACGTGCGACTTCCAACGCCTCCTATCGGTCTTTATTAGCTTCTAACTCATCTCTATCCCGTTTGATAAGCACTCTTCTAAAGATCCCAACCGGGACCATATCATTTAGGCACCCAGAAAGGGACCAGTCGCACGCCAAGGCTCACATCTACGGCTCCGTGCCCACTGATAAGGCCTACCAATAGTGCGTTTGTCTTTCACTGTCGATTGTTCTGGAATACACGGGTTGATTCAGATCGTACTCATTCGGTATGCATATCCATTAAATTCCCCAACAAACGCCAGAAACTGGTTCCATTTGGCAATAGAAAAGCTTGGAGGCCACCAATTAAGGGAAAATACCGGGGCCTGATACGCGATGCTCCAGAATCAACCTAGTAGGAGGATCGTAAATCGAGTGAGATAACCCAAACCATAAGTGGAGCTGGAAATTATCTGTGCCGCTTTCGAGGGCATATACATAAACCAGTATATCGCAGGAAGGTTATTGTCACCCATTGATCAGGGATGCTGTCCTCAGGCTAAGAGCATAAATCCAGCGTTGGCTAAAGATAGGTAAACATTTTGTCTGCTTTTGACTAGGTAGTTTGTATTTACTTTAAAACAAGATCCAGAGAAGCAGGAACAGCAAGCCATCGGGCAAGAGTGACTTCGGGGCAGTTAAGGCTTTTGAACATGATCCGATGATCCAATTACTGGTCTTCGATCCAGTATCATTCGAAAGAAACCCCTTCCACAATACGAGCTGTGTTGACGGAGCACACTAATCCGTTAAAGCTCTAGAACCTGCTAACAATCAGCCATAAACATTCGGACAGCAGCTTCACCAATTCAGATACTTCAACCTCGTCGGTAATACATGTGCCTCCAACGGCAGAGCTCTACTTCGGCATTTTCAAAGGAATCTTCCTATTTTCGTGGCTACAGTAGACACTCTCCACGTAAACACTCTGATGGCGAAGTAACCTTCCAAACCCGCGGAAATCCGAACAATTCCTACAGGCTTGCAAGGCAAAATCGACAAAAACCCACGTAGTAGCAATTCTCGGTCAGTTTTTTCTGGGACAAGATGGCTTAATTGGTTAGAGCGCGTATTTACTGTCCGGAAGGTCCTTGGTTCGAACCCAACCTCCGCCTCTCGACTTCCCCTGTCTAGGCTTGGGTAACCTGGCGGTATCGCAGCCCTCGTGCTTCTTTCGGGTAGCATGGCAGCTAGGCACCGGGTGTTGCAGCTGAATGATTTTTTTTATAGTGTTCGTCGCCGCAGCTTGCAACTGCTTACCTAGAGCCGTAAGAGAAAACCAGAAAATAGAATCCAATGGGTACTGGAAGTTCTGGGAGTAACGTTTCTACTTCAGTTATCAAGAAAATGGAAAAAGTTATGTAAACACCCCTACAAAAATCCAGCAGCCACTTTGCTTCCTAGTTGCATTACCGGTAACTGTTGCGTCGCCACTGAGTACCAAGGTGCGGAGTACGGATTATTCTGTTGTACTTAACTGCTGTCCCCGCTCTAGTGTCGGAAAGACTCACTAACAAGGAACACAACAGCTTTATTGCGAACAAGCGAGTGCAAAAGTTACAAGGGGCCTCGCGACATTGGTCCAGGCTATCTGATCGGTATTTGGTGAGCACACATCATCATCGACCGTGCTTCTATGAAACGTCTGAACACTCATCACCTTCGGCCGCGATTCTGTGGCGCACCTGAAGACTCGTTGGCCGTTGCTTAATTGACTGCTTGGGCGTTTAATTGGAAGTGGGATTTTCTGGTCTGCATGCTTGGCGGCTTCCCTACCTACCATTTCGGTGAGGTTTGAGTGTTTCAGTAGGTTTCCGACATTCTGGAACTAGTTTCGGGAAGTTGATCTTCCTGAAACATTCAAACTAGCGTTCTACTAAACTTGTGTGCAAGTGTTAACTAGGACATGTTTTCTTGAGTCCACAGGACAAACTTGAAGGTTTGTTTGGTGGAAGTCGGGTAGTTCTACATTTTGTGGTTTAGTGGATGCTAAAATCTTCACCTCCAATGTTGGTCAACTTATCTCCCGACTGCAAGCCAACTGCAACAAAGTCATGATGTCATTCTCCTGAAAATTCATTCAGACTACCAAACCACCAATATATCCTTGAAGGGCTCAAGCTTTCGCCACGAAGAGCTCCACTCAAAAAATACATGGCTATTGAATACGGTCGGACCATCAGGCGCTAATCTCTGTGGATCGTATTCCCTACCGCGACAGGACAAGTTGGCCGAAAGCACGCCACGGTACGAAGTGCATAGCAGTCTAGATGCCAGAAGCGCCTACCACCAAATTTTGATAGCGAAAATAAATCGCATACCCTTCAGGCCTGCCCTTATCCCATTCGGTTTGACCAGTGCCTGTTTTCAACGCACAACAGATGAGAACATTGATGAAACTTGTTCACATGAATGTTGTAGTTTATTGCTGAACCGAAGCAGAGCGCAACCGTAATCTTCACTCATTTCTGAACGCAGCAAAGGAACATAACACCAGTCTCAATTGTACGGAAAGTTACTGCAGAACGCAAATTTATATTTTGGGTTATCAAGTATCCACGGGCATCAAGTTAGATCCGGGGAGAATGCGTCCTATCCGGCAACTGCCACTAACGTCCAACGCAAAGGCACACCAGCTAATGTTGCGAATGTTCGCCGACTATTCCATCATCCTCTAACCAAACGGGTTTGTTAGTTCTCTGGGACCATCGCTTTCCCTATGTTCACTTGGTCAAGTCAAACAGTTTGAGTAGATGGTCTAGAAAGTTGACAGCATAGCTTCTTTTAGTCCCATTCATCCTCCAGCCGACCTTCATCAGAGTGACTGAACGATTCCCGCAGCTTTCCAGCCAGCTCAGAGCGATATCGCTGAGCTACTGAAGTTCATTCAAGCTGATGAACAGAAATGTTCTGTATCGTCCTGCGTAATCCTGAGGGCAAACAAACTGACCACTGATTCCCCAACAGTATGGTCGGAATCAATTTGCGTACCACAGAAAGAAGGGTAGTGTTTATTTTAGCCCACACGACCCAGCCAATTCCCTGACTGGCTTGCGCTTGATGGCCTCAAAGCAACCCGATGTGAGTGCTTGATCAAAAAGCGCGTACTGGCCAGGAACAGACAAGATTTGGCACACAAGTGACGTCACTGTTCATCTCAGAGGTGAGTTTCGATTCCGAATCCACCACATAAATGTGCGTCTACCTGGCTTAGTCGTCCTCCATATCCGCCGCTAGGATGATATCCGTTCTACTTGCTAACCGGAGCCATGACAGGTCTCCACAAAACCCAGCTTTGTCGGTGTCAAAACTGAAGTAATGCTGACACGACAAGTGAAGACGGTCTACCGCACTGATTGCAGACAAGCCAATCGATGTGGTAGATAAGTTTGTTTACCTGGGCAGTTGTATAAGCTCCGGTGGACTGGCTGGAGATGAGATTACTTCTCGAATCGGGAAAACTACTGTTTTGCCAACTCCCGACACCTATGGCACTTATGCGACTTCAGTTTGTCTGTCAATGGAGGAGTTTACACCGCATCAGTGCGACCCATACTGCTTTGTGGGTCAGAGACGTGGCCGCTCGCGCAGAGAACGTACAAAGGATATCAGTGCTCGACCACCGGTGCTTCCGAAACCGCATATGGGTCACGGTGTTTCAACTGTACTTCGCTTGCAATACCCGTCAACCATGGTGCTTTCATAAATGTAAACATGCCGGAAGTACCTAACTGCATTTACGCTCCCATCTTAGGGGACAGTATGACTCGACTGAATCGCTTGCGACTGACCGTAGCAGAACGTCTCGCTGTTCCCCTTTGGCCTCCCTGGTATGGTAACACTTTGCCGAATGGAGCTCGTCAGTTCAGTCCCAGGGATCACTGCAGCACTCAAGCCCGACCAATATGCCATGGTGCAAGGTTTAGGTCCGTGAATTCCGTGGTTGAGTGGCGCCACATCACGCATGGCTAACTAGCTGCCGAACGGTTTGGTGTTTAGCTACTAGTGAGGAGGTCACGAGTCAGAAACGGAGTTTCGTGAGATGCATACTGTTAAGGATCCCAATAAGGACAAAACAGCAGCTAAGTGATTCTCCTGATACAAGCACAGGTGTGGGAATGGAGCACGCGGTATATAGTTGCAAACCCAATTGTGCTCCTCCATCAGCTTATAACCTCATCTTCTGATGTAGTTCTTCGTTGAATGCACTCCTGAATCCCGTGAAGTTTGAGGTCAGCGCTTCATGAACTTTCAGCAATTCACGCACACAGGGCCTTGTACAGTAGCTGAGTTGGGCTCAGTTCCGAAACGGAGACCTACCACACTGTTTTTGGTTGTGTGCGTTGCGATACAAGCAATGGTTTGGTGATTACTACGGCCAAGCGCCATCTGATAGTACAGAACAGCCACAGTCGTTGGATACTTTGCAGTGCTGAAAACAAGTACAAAACAGGGTAAGTCCAGTTGTTCTTTGATCGCAGGAACACATGACTAGTCAGAAGGTGAATGAAGTATGTGTGTAGCAGAGAAGAAAGCTTTGTATAGTGGTGCTGACGAACTGAAGCAATTGCTCGAATTGTGAAGTAAAACGCAACGACCTCATGCAACGACCAACGACTTCCGTTCTAAAAACGTTTCTGTACCGGTCCCAGAGACATTCCCACGGCTCGAAACAATCAAATCACGTGAGTCTTTAGTACATTAAATAGGTATGAGGCTTCAAGCCTGCGCCTGACAGAACTACGACGTTGATTAGTTTGAACTGACCTCTAGGGACCGCGTGCGCCGCCACAACTTCTGGCTGGCTGAAAGTAGTATATCCTGCCGTCAAAGCCGTCGATACACAGCACAAGTAGTTTCAATAACAGTTCACATTTTGTCCCCAGTACTGTCCACATTCGGTACCACAGAAAACAGCAAAAGCACTAAATATGGCCTGTCATACCAAGCCTTCACCGTCAGGTCGGTAGCGTGCTGACTCGCCATTTACAGTCCGCATCTCATCCTCGTGCTTATAAGTCCTGTAGGGGTTTGAGAACGGGTTCAGAATTTGTATACTAGGGTCCACTTCGCACATGATGGCAAACACATCCATTCGCAAACGGAAACTTCATTTCCTGCACGCGTCGGAGCATCAAACACCACAGCACACCAAATATGGGGTGGGCCTTCTAACCACCACAAAGTAGGTGGAGAAACTGCAGGGGGGTCACTTTAAAAAAACACTGAACATTTTCTCCAAATCCATGTTTGAACTTCTAGAATCCCATGTCGCTCATATATCCTAGTCAATAGATAGCTCCCAAATGGGTATTTTTACATACGAGTGACAGTCCAATTGTGGGATTTATGGGTGATGTATTTGGAAAGTAAAAGTTAGGTGGTTTATGCGACACGGTCTACTTGGAGAATATGGGCAAAAGTAGCTTCGCGAAATGGCATATCTGCATAAGACCTTATTCCTTCTCGGTACTTTTAACAGCCTTATTGCAACGTATAACCAACCTTACGCGCACATCGTGCGAAGAACGTGTACTGCGTTTAATACTCCATAGACCTACTGCGTCCGAATCAACAGTTTCATTCGATCGTTATTAGACAGGGATTTCGCTTATTTTTTCCGCAAATGATTAATAATGGTGACGAAACGAACAGAATCTTGCACTTACCTCGCCCTGAATTCGGATTCAATATCCGCTCCAGAGGAAGGAATTTATAGGGGTCGATATAGAACTAAATCATTTCAGATAACCAGAAACTCTCAGTACTTTTACACCTTCCTTGAACGACTTGCTCTTCAACGTATCCGACAGCTTAATTGAGAAATACTATTTCCATAGTTGTGAGCAAGAGAAACCCACCGCATCCTTAATAGGACCGAAGATCTCGTCGATTTTTCCCACCTCCTCCTTGTTTTGGAGGTAGACAGGAGCATTAAAATATGGAACCTTTTCGCTCGTAAGCCGGCAAACTATATCCTCTTGGCAAGGGTGTAGGAATGTTCCCGCCTCCACAACCTCTTCCGGTGGACCTTGATTAGCATTATCGAATCGGCCACCACCACGACCACCACGAAATCCTCCTCTGCCCCTGAAAGGTCTACCAAAACCCATGATGGCAGCCGGCACGCCGTACTTCGAATACCGCGCCGGCTAAGACCTCAGCGGGGCGAAAAAGTGCGCACTAGTTCACGGATTCACCGATTCACGGATTGATACACAAGATCGAGGCTTTCGCCCAAGTTTCCCAGGTTGGTTTTGCTCTTGTCGTGCAGTAGCTGTCGTCCACCTGAAAGGCACAAGTGAAAAAGGGTGTAGCACTGCCCTTAAATTCTCAGCGCGAGGCAGTATGTTTGCCAGCGCGAGGACTCGCGTAAATAGGTGTCTAATAGTGTTTTGAACTGAGTTCTAGAGGGAGCGTGGACAACCGTCTCAGGAAGGTTATTCCACGCAGCAAATACCCGAAATGAGAAAAAAGTTTGCCTAATGAAGGTGTGCGCTCTGAGCTTAAAAATCTTCTTGTCATGTCCCCGTCGTGTGTTTCATGGGTCGACGGTGAAAAACCTGTTGGCCAAGCCTTGTTCAAACATGGCGTGAGTAAGAATCAAGTCCCCTCGGGGGCGACGATACTCCAAGGGAAAGAAGTCGAGCACCACGAGAAGCGTTTCGTAGTCCATGGACTTGCGGCCGGCAAGCATTTTCGTAGCAGCTCGCTGGACACGCTCAATGAGGATTACGTTTTTCGTGTGTCCTCAGTAGACAACTTGGTTGGTATATTCAAGGAGCGGTCTAACATAGTCCCCATGGAGTATCTGGAAGTCCGTGCGAGTAATAAGGGAAAATGTGCGTCGAATCATCCGGAGAACAGCGAATGCCTTCTGGGCCGATTTTTCAAGGTGCAGTGAGAAGGACAGGTTTGGGAAGAGCCAGATCCCCAAATCCTTTTTGGCATCTATCCTCGTGATGTCTTCGAGTCCTTGCTCACCAAGCATGACTAAGGTGTTCGCTGAGTCTCCTCCAAATGACATATGGACGCACTTTTCGTCATTTGGAGGAAAGTGCCAGTCCAATGACTACTACTTTGCAGCGTCTACATCCATTTGGAGGGCACCGGCATTAGAACTCCAGGATTTCAAGTCGTCTGCCAGAACATCTAAAAGGTCACTGACGTAGATCAGAAACAGCAGTGGTCCCAAAATGGAACCTTGAGGAACTCCGATGGAGACCGGTGCTGAAGAAGAGTAGGTCGAGCCTACTTCCACTCGAGATGACCTGTCTGATAAGAATGCGTTGATCCAGTGTAGGGTTGTCCCTTGTATCCTTTGGGACTCAAGTTTGTGGAGCACTGGGACGTGTGAGACTCGGTCACATGCTTTTGAGAAGTCGAGAATAATAGCATCCGATATGAGTTCGTCGTCCTCGGCTTGGGTTTAGCTGTCCATAAATACAAGCAAGTTCGTCAGGCAAGAACGGTTTGGGAGAAATCCATGTTGAACTGGAGATACCAAGTTGTTGGAAGTAAGGTGATCTAGATGGCTCGCTTCAGAATGAGTTCCACCACCTTGCATGGCACGCTAGTGAGGCTTATAGGCCTGTAGCTGCCAGGCGATAGTCGGTCACCAGTTTTGTAGATTGGCGTGACAATCGCTTCCTTCCAAACAGGGAAAGTGGCCTTCGCAAAGCGACTGACGAAACAGCAGATGGAAACGATTTACCAGTGTATGAACGTTTCCTTTTCAGGATCCTTATGGTAGATTTCGTCGGGCCTCAACGCACGGAATGAGTTGATCTTGCGCAGGGAGTCGACGAATGTCCTCCACCGTGAAGATTCAGGTCGGTTAGGAGGTCGTTCGTGGATACGCATTCACGGATTCACGGATTGATACACAGGAGCGAGGCTTTCGCCCAAGTTTCCGGGTCGGTTTTGTTCTTGTCGTTCAGCAGCTGTCGTTCACCTGAAAGGCACAAGTGAAAAAGGGTGTAGCACTGCTCTTTAAGTTCTCAGCGCGGGGCAGTATGTTTGCCAGCGCGAGGACTCGCGTAAATAAGTGTCTAATAGTGTTTTGAACTGAGTTCTAGAGGAGCGTGGACAACCGTCTCAGGAAGGTTATTCCACGCAGCAACTACCCGAAATGAGAAAAAGTTTGCCTAATGAAGGTGTGCGCTCTGAGCTTAAAAATCTTCTTACCATGTCCCCGCCGTGTGTTTGCTGGGTCAACGGTGAAAAACCTGTTGGCCAAGCCTTGTTCAAACAGGGCGTAAGTAAGAATTAAGTCCCTCGGAGGCGACGATACTCCAAGGGAAAGAGGTCGAGCACCACGAGACGCGTTTCGTAGTCCATGGACTTGAGACCGGCAACCATTTTCGTAGCAGCTCGCTGGACACGCTCAATGAGGATTACGTCTTTCGTGCGTCCTGAGTAGACAACCGGGTTGGCATATTCAAGGAGCGGTCTGACATAGGCCCCATAGAGTATTTGGAAGTCCGTGCGAGTAATACGAGAGAAGGTACGCCGAATCATCCGTAGAACAGCGAATGCCTTCTGGGCCGATTTCTCAAGGTGCAGTGAGAAGGACAGGTTTGGAGAGAGCCAGATACCCAAATCTTTTGGCATCTATCCTCGTGATGTCTTCTGGTCCTTTCTCACCATGCATGACAAAGGAGTTCGCTGAGTCTCCTCCAAATGACATATGGACGCACTTTTCGTCATTCAGAGGAAGGTGCCAGTCCAACGACCACTGCTTTGCGGCGTCTACATCAATTTGGAGGGCACTGGCATTGGAACTCCACGATTTCAAGTCGTCCGCAAAAAGTAGACATGGACTTGAAAGAACATCTGGAAGGTCATTGACGTATATCAGAAACAGCAAAGGTCCCAAAACGGAGCCCTGAGGAACTCCAATGGAGACCGGCGCCGCAGAAGAGTAGGTCGAGCCTACTTTCACTCGGAATGATCTGTCTGATAGGAATGCCTTGATCCAGTGTAGGATTTTCCTTGAATCCCGTAAGACTCGAGTTTGTGGAGCAGAGGGACGTGTGGGACTCGATCAAATGCTTTTGAGAAGTCGAAAAATATGGCATCCGATATGAGTCCCTCGTCCTTGGCTTGGGTTAAGCTGTCCATAAATACGAGCATGTTCGTCACGCAGGAACGGTTTGGGAGAAATCCGTGTTGAGCTTGAGAAATCAAGTTGTTGGAAGTAAGGTGATCTAGAATGGCTCGCTTCAGAATGCGTTCCATCACCTTGCATGGCACGCTAGTGAGGCTTATAGGCCTGTAGCTGCCAGGCGATAGTCGGTCACCAGTTTTGTAGATTGGCGTGACAATCGCTTCCTTCCAAACAGAGGGAAGGTGGCCTTCGTCAAGCGACTGACGAAACAGCAGATGGAAATGAGTTGCCAGTGTGTACGACGTTTCCTTCAGGATCCTTGGGTGGACTTCGTCGGGCCTCAACGCGCAGAATGGGTTGATCTTGTGCAGGAGTTGACGAATGTCCTCCACCGTGAATACCAAGTCGGTTAGAGGCCGTTCGTAGGTACGCCTTGACAAGGTTGGATGTGACGAGGACGCTGGGACTGAATACAGACCTGCATAGTGATCTCAGAACTCAGATACCACTATTGGGTCACTCGTGGGTTCCCCGTTCCTGTCCCTCAAGGAGAACGCGGATGGCTTGTTTTTCGGCGATGTCGCATGTATTTGAACAGCACGTTTCTGTTCTTCCGGGCGAGGTCCAGAATGGTGGCTTGTTTTCGTATGTTCCATTGGCGGATTTGCGATTTACAGTGGTTCCGCATTTTACGAAATGCCAGCTCATCTTCTGTGTCTCCTGTAGTCAACTTTTTGAAAATAGTTGAGACCTCTTTTCCAGAAGACGCCGGATCCTTTTGGGTAGTTTACGGCTCATCCGACTGCGTGCTGGTTTTTGACGAACATCGCGTCAGCCTCGTGAACTTCTGGACAATAGTCCTATATAAGTCTTCCACTGAGGCTGGTCCCAGTTTAACTTGTTCAAGAAAGATGCGCATTCCCGAAAAGTCTGCACGGCAGAAGTTTCGAATCCACGTTTGGGGTTCGGGATTTCTGGCCCAATAGCAGATGAAATCAAAGGTGAGCACACAGTGGTCGCTATGTCCCAGTGGAGCGTTAATTGTCACCTGATCAACGAAGTGTCTTTCTTTGGTGATGACCAAATCCAGGAGGGACGGTTGTTGTCCTGCGCGGTATCTGGTGGGTGCAACGACATGTTGAGTCCAAGCGCTCTGTTGAACGACTTCGGTCAACGCCGCTGCAAAAGGTCCACTTGATCCGACGCACTGGAGCTCCGTCAAGGGGCCTTTAGAGCGTTGAAGTCACCTACCAGCAGGAGATGAGTGAAGTGGTAGCTGGAGGAGAGTTGCCCAAGGGTTCGTTTGAGGAACCGGTCATCTTCCGGAGGACTCGAGGGGCTACGGTAGACCACACCGAGAAGGAGAGAACGGACCCGCGCAGCGGGACTTGAATCCACAATGCATCGCAAAAGTTGCAAGAGTGGCATCAGATAGGACAATCGATTGCAGGGCCGCACGTAAGTGAAAGCAATCCCACCAGCCTTCCCTCGCTTTGAGTCGGCTCGAAAATAGAGTAGCCGTCTACTGAGATCTCCGCGTCAGAGGCATCTGGTGTGAGCCAGGTCCCTGTGAGTGCGATAATTGGCGGCTGTTTAAGACAAACTGACTGCCTAATATCGCAAAGTTCGTCCAAAAGTCTGAGGCAGTTTGTGGACAAGAATTTCAACACTGCCTCTGCTGCCTCCGAAGGTGAGGGGCCATGAGCTGTGTAACCAGGGCGGTTCAATGAGGTCGATGTTCAATCAATGAACTTTCTGGGGTTTCAGCAGGTTCATAAGGCTTCCGCACAAGAATGAAGCAAAAGGCTCGTTGACTCTGTCTCTAGGTTGTCGATTATGTTTTCAGCTTAGGATTGGGTATTCGAAATGCGAATGCACGGATTGATACGCAGGATCGAGGATTTCGCCCAAGTTTTCCGGGTCCGTTTTCTTTCTTGTCACCCAGTGGCTGCGTTCATCTGAAAGGCACAAGCTAACGAAGGGTAAAGCACTGCCATTCAAGTTTCCAGCATGTGATAGTAAGCGCGGGGACTCGCATAAAAAACGTCTAATAGTGCTTTGAACCGTGCGAATCCATGAAAGTACACTGTTGTCGTCTGTCTTTGCTTGCTGAATTGGTAGTATCGCTGTTGTGGCAAAGCTGCAAACGACAGATGAAAAATGATCTTTCGTCTGTTGAATATTTTTTTAAATCTATACAAGGAATGGTCTGAAAATACTCTGCAACGCCCATGTCTTACATCAACGTGCAGTATTCCAGCCACCTTCGTCTTATTTGATGGTACACCGCACCAAAGCCCGTTTTGTCAACAAAAAAGTAGCAAACCCAATCCTCTTCACTGCTCCCAGAAGCGGTCACGTACGGAAATTTATTAAAAAAATGATGAAATTTCTACTCCTCCATCACTAGCATCCAAGGCCAGCGCATATGGGCTATTTTTGCCACCAGCCACATGTCGTCCAGACCAACAGCAGTGCTCCGGAGACTGGCGGTCCTTTCTCTTGCATTCCCTTTTTCTCCTAAAAATGGTACTGCCCAGCTCACGTAGCAAATGCCAACTAAACTGGTCTATCCCTTCGGATGTTCTATCCCCATTAGTTTTCTGTCACTTATCACACCGCCTGTGTTCATATTTATATTGGACTTCTTCTATACCACCCAATATTTAGGAATAAACATTAATATTACTATTATTACTGTTATAACATTATACTGGCAAGCATGGCCACCGCTCGCTTGCTAGGTTACCTAGCCAGTCATTGATTGTTACGCTACCAAGCATCAATCCACCACTCTCCCATGTCATTTGGCCACTTGTTGTCAACACCCTCACTGTAAAATTTTTGAGTTATTATTTTTTTCTATGAATGACATCCATCCTATCTGATACTCCCCGCAACTCACCAGGTCTTACTGATCTCTTCCCATTACGTAATCATACGAACCTTTGATCGCCTTGAATGTTTGGTGTCCACCCAACCTGGTCTGTGATTTAAATCTAAAAGAACCCCCAGCCGAAACAAACAACCTATGTTCATACATCGGCATTCTCCTATCTCTATGTGTCTCCTTGGAAAACTAAAAAATTCTACTGCCCACAGAATTTCACATCACCAGTGCGACCATCTCAAACATGACGACCGTTAGGGGCTATCCAGAAACCGAAGTATTCAGGCACGGTAATGCTCTGCCCAGCCTGAAGGCACAACCGCTACTACTTCCTTCCTACTCTTGACTGTGCCCCCTCGCCCACTAATTCCTTAACCTGCAACTATGAACAGATTCCTTATCTGACCTAGCCGCCACCTGGACGAGTTCGTTATATTTGGTTGAGTCCCTCGTTTGGATCTAACCACCCCCCAACAAAGTTAAACATTCTCCTTACAGTTCGCGTTCCGTCCTTTGCATTAGCATCAGCTCACACTCCCAGTGAAGTTTCGCATCTAAATTTACTCCAACAGCCACGCCAGTGAATTTATATATCGTCACTTCATTTCCACTTACGCTTTTAGTAATCCTCGCAATAAACACAACCGTCCAAGGCCCAGAAGCGTCTAGCACGCCGAAAAATGCTTTTAGACAACCCTGATGCTCTTTTTCAAATCCATCAAATGTTTGGGTCCCATCCATCTAATCGTACGTGCTAACGCATTGCTGTGCAACTTCATCTCCATAATCATGTCTAAACTATCCAACTACGACGATCCATCCCGGTAAGCACTAAGTTTTTTCGATTATGATGAGATTCCTGTAACCATTTATCCACTTTACTAGTCCCTTCACTTCAACACCCCCCATACGTTTTTTGTGACCTTGGCCATGAGCCCAACAATCCATGGCCACGCGGCCTTAGCAGTTGCTTTAGGCTTCAGCTCAATTTTCCCTGCTGGGAGACGCCAACTCTGGTGCTTCACCAGATCTGATGTTCTGGCTTCTCATTTCCCGCAATTTACAATTCTCTTGTCATATGTCAGGCAGGAAGCTTCTGGTTTTGTCCTCTCGCTCTCTTTTGTTTTTGCCCGCCACCTTCAAATCCTGAAGATCTGAACTTGCTCGATCTTCTCTCCAAAAAAGAGCAAAATAACTGTTTTCCCTGCTCGTGCCGGTTTAGTAGTGACCACATCTACATCGAATGAGGCCCACCCCCTATGCCGCTGTCCCTTTTCCCAAAAACCCTGTACCCACAGTCATCTCCAGTCATTCCTTTGTCCTGACTGTAACCTTATGATCATGCCTAACGGCATGCCTTCCGCAAGTTATGAATGAACACTATTATTATTTGTTCATCACAAACAAAAGATACATAGTTGATCAAGTGGTAAGTACCGTTCCACTGGGCCACAGTGACCAATGTGTGCTGACCTTTGATCTCATCTGCTACTAGGCCAAAAATCCCGAACCTCAAGCGTGGATTCGAAACTTCTGCCTTGCAGACTCCTCAAGAATGCGCATCTTTCTCGATCAATTTAACCTGGGGTCAGCTTCACTGTAAAGGTTATACAGGACCGTCCAGAAACTTCCCGAGGCTGGGGCGATGTTTGTCCAAGAAAACCAGCACGCGGTCGGATGGGTCGCAATCTAACTGAAAGATTCGGCGTCTTCTGGAAAAGAGGTGTCAAATATTTTTTTCAAAAAACTGAATACAGAAGACACAGAAGGGGCACTGTGGTTTCGTAGAAAAGGTGAAAAGTGTATCTTTTTGCAGCTACCTACCTATTAGCCTCGTTAGCTGACCGTGCAATTTGATGGAACGCACTCTGAATCGGGCCATCCTCCATCACCCTACTACGAAATACTTGGTAACCTCAGTTCAACACGGATTCCGCCCGCACAGCTCTTACGTGGCGAACATGCTTGTATTTATTTACAGCTTAACCCTAGCTAAGGACGTGAGACTCATTTCTGATGCCATATATTTCGACTTGTCAAAAGCGTTTGATCGAGCCCACACGTTCCGGCGCTCCAGGGACCAGAGTCTGACTGAATACAAGGGAAAATTCTACGCTGGAATAAGGCGTTCTTATCAGACAGAACATTCACAGTGAATGTAGGTTTGACCTATTATTCTTCGGCGCCTGTCTACCGTGAAGTTCCCCAAGGTTCTGTTTTGGGATCATTCCTCTTCCCGATCTACGTCAACGACCTTTCGGGCGTTCCTGCAACTCCATGTCTACTTTTTGCGGACGACTTGAATTTCATGAGTTCAGATGCCAGTGGCATCCAACTGGATGTAGGCCCTGAAAGTCAGTGGTCTTTGGACTGACACCTTCTGAATGATGAAAAGTGTGTACATATGTCATTCGGAGGAGATTCGGTGAACGTCTTTGTCGGGGATGACGAGGGTGGATAGATGTTATCACGTGAGTTGATGCCAAAATGGATTTGGGGGTCAGGCTTACTTTAAACACGCTCTTCTCACTGCGCTACTGAAATTCGCCTCAAAAGGCCTTCGTCGTTCTACGGAGGATTCAGCGCACCTTCTCCCGCATTACTCGCATGAACTTCCGAGTACTCTATGGGGCCTACGTCAGAAGAACTGGTTTTTAGATGGAGTTATTCAGCGCATCGTCTATCCGAAATGAGAAATAAAAATTGCCCAATAAAGGTAAGCGAACCGAGCTTGAAAATCTTCTTACCGTGTCCCCTCCGTGTGTTAGCTGGATCAAAGGTGAAGTCGCTATTGACCGAACCTTGTTCAAACAGAACCCAATTAAGTATTTGGTCTTCTCGAAGTCAAAGATAATCCAGGGGCAAAATTTTCGACCGCTGCTCCTTGCAGCTCGTTCAATATCAAATTCGGACCAGTTAATTTAATGTTGTTCAAGGATTTGTGGCAAAATGTGTCTGTTTGATTTTGTGGACGCTTGGGCGCAGTTTCTTCGATGAGGTGTCCATGTGAGGCCCTGTATGTTGGTTAACAGAACCAGGAAGTACTCCTTCCGATGGCGCTTCTATGGGGCTCGTTTAAGAGGAGGACTGCAATTTGAAGCTAGCCAGCAACTTCATGGGTTGACGAAGTCTATTTCGCCTACTTGGCCGCAGTCTCTTTCCTTTCATGTTGGTGTGGGCTCTTCAGTCGCGCGCGATCAGCCCGGTCGTCTGGCTGTACGAAAAAGGTTTCCGGTTCGCTGCTGTTGGGTTTTCGCCTTTGGCTGTCGGAGTCGTGGGCGATGAGCGCCCACAATCTGGGAGCCACATTTGACGGAGCGAAGCTGGAGACCGGAATTTTCATCTAGTTGGTAGCTGTGGGTTTTTTCAGCATTCTCCGATGTCGTGGTTAACGCTTGTGGTTGAGTTACCGATAGGCTTCGCTGATTATCTCCGAAAATCCAACACAATCCAGGTCAGAAATTGTGACTTGTGTGTGGAGTTTACTGGTGCGCTCTTTCGTCTGCAGCGACAATAATTGATGAAAGCTCTACGTACTTTGGACGCTGCTTATACGCGAAGCTTTCCACCCACGAGCATTGCTGCCTTTGGCATTCGAGAGGTTAGCTGTGTCTGAGCGGAAGCTGGAACCCTGTGTCACGGCCGGTTGCGTCGGCCTGCTTTCAAGAGCAGAAGGGAACATAAATACCATGGAGTTGGCCATAAGTTAGGGGTCGGCTGAACTGGCGCTAAGCAGCAGTCTGTTTTGAGCCTCTCCTCCCAGATTTCCGTGGCCCAGCTCTTGCGTCTCTAGAGGGCAACCCTCGGATATAGGCTTGATCGCTGGGCAGGCCTTTTAGATGTTGACAGCCCGCTTCAAGTTCTTCTGTACGGAAGATGGGAAGGAAAGACGACTGAAAGCCTAGATATTCGCTTGTTTCCCTTTCTGAGTAACCATTCTGCGTAAAGCGATCTGCGTTCAGGCCTTGTGAGGAGACGGCTAAAGAGACACTGTGCAATTTTGTTGACGGGTTTTTTTATAGAGAACGAAACCCAGATGATCAGCCTGCTTTCCCCATGCGTCTGTCCACTAAAAACGTCGTGGCGGCATTGATTATTGCACCAGAAAATTGGGTGATCTTTTTCGCAGGCGACGATCACGGGGTGGATAAGGCTAGGTACTTGATCAGTGAAAAAAGTTTACTATGGACTTTCGTCAAGGCCGCTTTGTTCTTCATGTTTATATCCTCGAGATCATTAGAAGGAATTGCCAGGTTCACGTCGATTATCCCGATTAAAACGTAACTTTTGCATTGGTCTTTCCAATTCAGCAGCTGTGAAACTGGTTTCTTCTAAGATAGCTCTCTTTTTAGTTGCGGAATGCATAGCATGCTTAAGGTAGAGACAGCTTGTGCGGACAAGCGGGTCACGAGAGTTAGATAATTGGCTTATCTGGTAGTCCTGTAAACCAGTGCCTTCAAAACGTCACCTGCCTTGCAGGTGTGGCATCGCATACCACGCCGTATATTCGATGGACATCCACGTCACCCACACCTGTTGTGGTACATAGATAGCTGTAAAGAGCAGTGAGCCGGCTCACGATTTAGGCTGGACGCACCGCAGGAATTTAGTGCAAGCTGACAAATTTTTTCACGCAAGGGTTTTTGTTAGAGAAGAAACTTCAAAGAAATCAAACATGCTAACTCTGTAAATTGATTAAACAGCGAGAGAATTTATTTACAAATTGGCACGAGCGTAAAACGAAACGAATTTTGAACGTACCGCGCTACCGTCAACGAACTTTAGTACTGGAGCTGCCTCCCATCGACGTATATTCTCTATTCATTGAGGTCACAGCCAGGCCCACGCTGGGCCGAAGTGACTTCGCCATGTCATTTTTGGGAGCCCATCCGATCCAGGTTTAGCATCCACAGAGATGACCATGTTGGCATTAATCGCCTTCCAGTGTAATGGACGGTCCTCATCACTCAGACATTCGTCCTAAGAACCGAGAACGTGAGCTCACAGCCAGGGTTCTGGAAGCCTGCCAACCTTGTATAACCAATCTTTTTGCAACCCATCACTATCAACAGAATGGCCCTAATCTACTCCAAAATAACCTTGGAAAAAGCGCAATCTTCACACTTTACGCCCGAAACCACTGAACGGTGATCCCCTGAGGGCTGAAAAATCTCAACACCAGCATCCTAACCACCCAGACCCACCAGAGATACTAGAAGAGCCAGTCGATGGCGGAAGTTCGTGACGCTCCCGGGCTCTCATTCTGATAAGCGCCACCCCAATAGACAGCGACAGTAATTGTTGTCTCTAATATGTCGTGTTGTCAAATTAAGACAGACTGCTTTCAAGTGTTCTGTGACACAACAATCGCCATAACTTACGGAAACTACGAAGTAAGTTGTCTCGGACAGCAAAACTGGCTGAAACAAACTGCAGTACAAATTACTGGCCCCATAAGACTAAATGTACTACTCGGTAATGAGATTTGGCGCTCCGGTATTTACACACGAACACGTATCTGAGTGCAACAGATGAGCTTGCAGAGGGTTCAATGTATGGACACTAGCGGATACGTATTTTGGGTGATTAGACCACCGCAGTGTGAGGGGTATTGGAATACTCTTCAACTTACGCGACTTGGATTTTTTGTTCAAATATTTCTCAACAAAAGGCCAAACGTATTGTGGATTGTTGGATGGCAGTCTAACCGCCAAGGTGAGCGAAAAGACAAGCAACCAGTGAAACATATCTACCCGACTCCTCGTGTCCACAAAACTGGCGTTGTTCCAACTAATAATTCCTCTTTTAAAATTAGACACTCATGCACCGATCAATGGTACCCCGATTATTTTTGCGGAAGGCGTTCTGTTTATATGATCATGCCTGAAGGCATACCTCCCACAAGTTGGGAATAAGCATTATTATATGCGACCACTTTATTTTCAGACACCAATACCTCTTGTGTAGACCAGGTGAACAGAAACCTCAGCACTCATTTAGGTCATCTTAGGTTAGTAGAGGGAGGAGTATATGGCATACGGCCAACCCTAACGATAATGGTAAGCGTTTTGTGACTGTGCATTCACCGCAAGTTAGTGGCGCCAGATATAGGTGCATTCGGCGCCGTTATGATCACTGGCGTCCCTCTACCGCCTAGCAACCGGGATCTAAATTGTTCGTATTACCGTCGCTCACCAGCGATCAGCTTAAGTTTGAGGCCGTCGATCGTTCCGGGACACATGTTGGTCTACACCATACTCACGCATGTTGCAATTCTCACAAAATTTGCGCAGTGAAGCCAAAAGACGAACTCACTGCCTGACCTTGAAGCTTTTTGATGCACAGTTTAGTAGGGGCGTACCAAACTTTAAGTAGATTATGCAAAAAAAACCCAAAGGCAGTAATTAAATAACGACTTTTTCCAAGGCTGTGATAATAGCGATTCAATGACAACGTGTTGACTTTACAAATTTTAACCACAAAAAGCAACTTGACAGCGCGCATAAATAAAAGCTCTCATAACGGACAGATTTCAGACTCCACGCTGCGCCACCTGGCTCAGCCAACTGACCACACGTCTTTTCTACCTGAAAGCCGTCCCTCAACCAAATGAATTAATTGTTACTGATCTGAACTTCCTAAGATCTGCTGGCCTACACGCTCCACCCGTGAGCATCGTGTCCTTGCTGTCCCAGAGAGAAATTAACTGCTGGTCTCAGAATGTGGAGTACACCACACGCGGTGCTCAAGTCCTGGATATTGCCCTCTTTAACGCTTGTAAATGTGCCACTGCTCCAGCGCGCTCGAACGTCTTCGATAGCAACTACCGTGTTGCCGCTTGCAGCTGGAAAGCAATGTTCTCTTAGCCCACCCTTTTTTGAACCCTCTCATTTCTTTTCCTGGCATCCCTGAAGCTTCTACCATCTTGTTGGGCCACAAAACCTGGGACAAGTACCCTCTCTCAGGTGACATCCAGAGCGTGGCCAACATCTTTGGTGGCCATGTTCTGTTGTTACTATGTCTAGTTATTCTAGAACGGGCCTCTAGTGTTTCTGGTCGTCGCTCAGCCACGCTTTTGTCTGCACTGGAAGCAATATCGAAGGCCCTTCCGCGGGATCCATGTTATAATGAGAATAATAATGTTTATTCCCAACTGGTGGGTGGCATACCGTGAGGCATATCTTCCTCCTTATTCTTTTCAACAAACTTACGAATCATGTCAACGAATTTGAGACGTGTGTCCTTAATGGTCCATCGATTCCCCCCTCCTACCGAAGTGGGTGCTGCCGTTGTTGACTTTTTGAGCTGTCACTGGGCAATTTTTGCTTGCCTCTTTTAAAAACCACGAAACGAAATCTCCTGACCCGCAGACTTCCAACATTTGTGCTGCATCCTCGAATGTAGGCCTTAGATTTTTATCTTTTTATTAAGTGAGATGAGCATTTTTTCGCGCCAAATCTTACACCGGAAACGGTGTTGAAAGAGGCCCTTTGCCCTTCCAATTTTCACCCTTACCCTGACTATCCTGTGACCTCGTCATAGCAGGTGTGTACACTATTGTCAACTCACACTTACAGAAGCTGGTAGTGGGTTGCATTGTTTTATGCACAAGCTTCAAGTATGGCTGGTTGGCGGCTTGCGATCTTGGAGATCTGGTTGCTTCCACTATGTGCATTCGATCCTATGCACTAGCTTTTCTTCCACTTCCCAAATAGTTTTGACAAAAACAGCAGTGGTAGTAAATATGTCCGGGTTCAGTATGTGCCGTACTTATAAGACGCAGTGTTTTCTTTGTCTCTACTGCGGAGTATTCTTTCTCATTCTTTACACTCACACTTTTCCTCACCTGGCCACCAACTCACCTATCTAAGGCAACTCACAGTGGAAAGCGCTATGCAGTATTTTCTTCAGATCAACCAGCCTTATCACGTAACTGATTGTAGCGGCCGCCCCATTGTTCTAGTTTTTTAGCTTCCACAAACTGCAATTTCTTGCCACGTAATGAGTATGTCTCTTCGGTCTTACCTTCCCACCCGCTATGCTGTATATCTCCGCGTTCAAATTGTAAACATCCCATCATGCCTTGACGCGGCTCGGTAATTGCCGAATAGAATCGATTGCTCAAAAACCACGGTGCTAGTCGAGAATGCTTATGTCTAATGTGTTTTCGTGCAAATTCTTTGTATAAATTATTTGTTCAAGTAACCGAATATTTAAGGTCGCTAGTAACTAAGAATTGGAAATGGAATGAAATAGGATACTGTAACCTGCGGTAAAAGAAAATCGCCTAAAATAGGCAAAATTTGCGCGTAGTCATGTAGCTTCAAGACTTTGCGGAACTTGCTAGAGCCTATATTGTACTCTTGGGCGCAAAATATGCGGGAGTGCAACTCCTGCAACTAAAGTTTATCTTGAACCTTCTGCGGAAGAACACACTAGGATAGACTAGAAGTTGTGGCCCCTTACTTGCGTCACAAGAACTTACCGTAATTTTTACTCCAACTGGCGCTCCACAGCATTGGTGCTGGTATAATTCTATTGACTCACTGCTGGAGCCAGAAATGTGACTGCATTTCATGCATGCATCGTCCGGCATAAACACTGTGCTGAGATTCTGTGCTTTGGTCCAACATCATAACACGCCTTCTTTGTAAACCGTTTGGTAAACACATATGTGCGATCTCCGTACAGGTCGGTGGCCAGTCAGCGAGCCAAAGTAATCGTATGCTTTCCAATCTTATGGAGAAAGCTGAAGGTTGTCACTAAACAACGGGCAGGTTTCACCATCAAAATAGTCGACGTGGTATGATACACTTTCAGTTGCACACCAGCGGACATGGAAATAGGACAACAAGCCGCAACTTGCGCCGCCCGCATTTGATCGCAACTTTGTCTATAGTAAGCGGTATCACTTGGTACTGTTCTCCCATCATCTTTCTGAACTAGCAAATCATGGTACGCGTAAAGGCAAACTGCTCGCTTTCTACGAAAGCATACATAACCGGACTTTCAGTACCCATGCCGTTTGTGGTCAGGATCGTGTAAAGTTTGCACCTACGGGCCACACATCACTTGCACTAAAAAGCCCAGCTCAAATCGGTTGGTGGAGTATGTACAGTCGACATTTATTACATCCGGGAAGCGTTGTAAGAGCACTACCAACTGCCATCTGGGGAAGTGTAGGTGGCTGTATTGACCTCCCTTCAATTGCAACTAAAGGACACTTCTGGACTCACGAAGCTTTACCAGAATTGAAGGCATATCGGCTGCCACCATAAAACCCAGCTTTCTACCACATGCTCAGAGGTGGTCGACACTTCCGACGGTTGTTGTATATGTTTCATGTGGTGAGGGCCTTGGCAAACTCATCGGGCACAATCTGCCACACTTCACACGACGGCAGTCTATACCCCGGCAGGAGCCTTCAGGTGCCCAACTACTTTTCGGTCCGGGTTTCCGCGGAATGACGCTGAATGAGACCGGTGAATGATTAACCATGGCCTATTATACTGAAGCCAAGTAAGTCGCGCTCTGGAATGTTGTCAGACGAGCTTTTATTATATTATATTTTCTTTAAGGTTCATAGGATGCGTCGTTGGACGAACGTTATATACCAATGTGGATGCTCGAGTACTACCCGGTCGTAAGTGTCATCCTACATGGAATTGGAGTACAAACTGCGAGAACTCCGGCAAGAAACGGGCATATATCACGCCTCCTCGACACAATGTATTCACTTCAATGTATAAACAGAAGTCCGGTGAGGTCAAGGTGCCATCAGTCTCTTATGCGTTCATGGTCTGCAGATGCACGCACACCACCATTCTCACTGAACAATAATAAGCGTGTCCATCGGCATGTTAATAATTGACCATGAAATCACCCAATGATCTTTTGTTCACGTATGCCCACTTGGACTGCTGGTAACTCATGCGTGTGGTTCACCGAAGTGGTAGCCTTGAATTAGTTGGTTTTAACGTGCAACATCCGCCCGGAGTGCAAGGGTTGGACTAGCAAATTTACGCCAGAAACCGGCCCCTAAATGAGCAACGGACACGGGTCGTTTTTGGTTTGCACTGATTAAAATGCTTCCGAACCCTTGTTTTCACATGCTCTGACAACGCAAGCGTAACGAAAAACAAGGCATCCAGGCTTTGTGTTGAAGTCAAGCTTGCGTACAAAATAAAGGCATCATTCTCCAGTTTCAAATATACTGATTGGTCAGGCAATCTAATGCCTCCAGGTCAAAAGAGGGTGGCCCCTCACAGAAATGGGCGCAACATATGAGTACCCATTCGACCTTGTCCCCGCACACACTGTTCTGAGTGTGTGTCTCCATAATGTTAGGCGCAGTTCACGTAGACCGAAGGGGCTGA
Organism: Clonorchis sinensis; assembly: GCA_003604175.2. Taxonomy (NCBI): domain Eukaryota; kingdom Metazoa; phylum Platyhelminthes; class Trematoda; order Opisthorchiida; family Opisthorchiidae; genus Clonorchis; species Clonorchis sinensis. The sequence goes on along the minus strand of CM030370.1, from coordinate 3,540,174 downwards.
CAACGCTTCCCATTTGGCGTGTTGCCCGTAAACGCCAAGTTGGTTGCACACTGCTTGCAATTCGAAGCCTGAGATTGTGAGATAATGGAGCTCAGTAGATGTTGGCTACCAATGTTATACATCTCGTGCGTCACCCTGACGCCACACTCAGTTGGCGGGCCATTGCATTGTGTGTATTATGCACTCTATAAAAGTAACTGGGCACAGTGATTTCCTAAAGGTAGGGGTTCAGGATACTCTCCATGAACGGAAAACAAAAAAAGAGCTCGTGAGCCGAAGCCCAATGAGCAAGATTGCACGTCACCATTACTGACATTATTCAACAGAATTGGCTGACACTACATACGGTAACACCTGCTTTCACACCTCTTATGTATTTAGATAAATGTTACATCTTTTCTTCACAAAGAACATTGCGGTAAAGGGGTATAGGAATGAAGAAAAGTGAACTTCTCCGGCGTAAATGCAGGCAACAGCATTGATCTGTTTGCTGCGAACGATGCGACGATAGTTCCGTTAACATTAGCTAGAGTTTGGGTGGCCAGTGCTAAAAGCGAACATGCAACAATACGGGTTTCTGTACAGAATGAACCCAAGTCACAAGCTGAAAGGTTTTTGGAATACGCATTTTCGGTCACCAAGCTAATTGCATGTAGCAACTTGGGGTCTGTCATCCAACGGACGGTTTGTAGGCCGCTTGAAACTGAAGCAATGACCGCTAACTTTATTCACAATACTAACTTTTTATTAGCAAGTTGGCGCCAAAAAATCACCTTCCATTTGCTAAATACTGGTATTTACGACGAAGGTGCACGTCGCACGAACCGAAGCGCGCCACGCCAAACTGTTGCAAATAATAAATCCTATGCAATTGTCGCAGCCTACCTGTGTGTAGCATCGCCCAATCTGAAACTCTGTTAGGTGTTTCGTTCAAGAAATATAAATAAGGCGTTCAGCTCTTAGTTCACCCCAGGATGGGGGCGTTATCCCTTCATCAACAGGGGGTCTAAGGCCGCACGCCCAGCGACCCTAGAATGGGGATACGTTGGTGTTTGTTTAGTTTTCGGAGCATAACTTATGCAAAAGTAGGCTACAGTCAAGAACTATATGTCTTGCTTCAAGCGGATTGCCGGAGAGGTAGTGCAGAGTGAAAACAGTCACGCCAGTACACATTGCTTTTCTATTTGCCCCTACTTATGTCAACGGTATCCATACCACCGTCCTCAGGCACAACGTTCTCTCTGTAACAAGACACAAATGCATCTCACGCAGTGGGATGTTTCAACCGCAATAGTATACACGAACCAGCTTCGCCACCACGCAGTGAAGGGGGCAATCCTTTTTGTCGTGAGACACTTCTTTACCGAGAATTTTGAACCAAAACTGTCCTTTCATCTGTTAAATATTTTTTGAAAGCTATACATGGCATGGCCTGAAGGTATTCTGCAACGCCCATGGCAGTGCTACGCCCATTCTTCGCTTATATCTATTAGGTGAACGGTAGCCGCTGAACGACAAGAACAAGTCATACTCGGGCGTTACCTTTCATACTGTGTATCAGTCCGTGAATCCGTGCAACATATTGGCTCATTTGTAAATAACGGCGATTCACAACCTTGCCCTGTGGGCTTCATATCACCTAATTTGTTTCCGTTTTGCATCTACCGATGTCGTCGTGAACCCCTATTTTCGAAAAATAACTGTCCCAAATTGCATCCATAGCGTGTATGCTACACCGTCCTTTCCCGACCTAAAGGTTCATGGGCGCGCATTCAAATGGACGATGGTAGTTTGTTTCATCTGGATTTTAATACTCCTGAACCGGATTTTGGTAAATGTGCTCACTCAAAATATATGTAAGTAATAGCAATTGTTTCGCCACACTCCTTTATTTTGTATTATTGTATTTGATGGCCTTGATGTTAGGTGGCCAGGGATCAATTCATTTAAAAACTCCAAATGCAACGTATAGTATTGGCTGGTGTTTGGCAAAAGGATAAATCTGACTGCAAGTATTAAGCTGTGAGGTATCCCTCACGTTTGGCTCAAATTGGTCGTGGTTAAGGGCTCTTCAGGGCCACAGATGCCCGAGAGAGTCAGAGTTCGCTTGGACATCGTTCAGCTGTAGCACCCTTCCGGTGCCTAACTGCCATGCCACACGAAGGAGGCACGAGGACTGGAACACTGCCTGGCTGCCACGCCTAGACAGGGGAGGTCGAGATGCCAAGGTCGGGTTCGAACCATAGACCTTCCGTACAGTAAATTCGCGCTCCAACCACTAAGCCGTGGGGATGTAAATGCTGGACGGAGCACTCTTAATGTGGCGAACTTCAGCCGTTGGTCCGAAAATGACTGCCCCCCACTCAAGATCGGACATGCTGAATGTGATGAAGACATGAAGCTGCTGACCAGGCTTCAAACCCAACATTGTATTTTCGATTGCTATACTGAATAAACTGCTTCTATCGATGTGCACCACCTGTGCACCCTCCAGCACCCGATTCTATCACCACCCGTTTTAAAATACTGATGCTTAACTTTTCCCAAAAAACCGTTGGTGCCACGTTGGTGTCACAAAGAGACTGGACCTTACCGTGGTGTGGCGGTTTGTGTACCTCGACGACGCATTGAGGTATACTGGGGGTGTCCGCGCGGCACTCATGGCGTCTCATAACAGGTTGGGGGTTGGAACATGTGTAGCGACGTGTTCCGTAAAAATGGCAATGTACTTGTATTTCCAGCCCCACACCGCTGCCTTGCAACTAAGCTTTTGAGCCAAAGGCTTTGGTTGAGTACCCTAATCGTCCTCCTGTCTAGGCGTGGGCGCCCTGACAGTGTCCGAGCCCTCGTACAACCATAACATTTACAGCTAACAATACTGTCATACCAAATCAGTCGTCGCGTGATGCTATCAGCCGGGTCGCCTTACTTGCTGCATACAGCAGGGCGGGTAAGCGAACACATGCTACTGTTAACGCCTCCCTTCTTACACTTTCACGTTTTCCGTCATCCACCCTCCCCGCCCAAATTTGAATGCTTTTCCGTAGGTCCGGCACTAGACTGGCCGTTTTGCTCGCCCTGCATCACACTTAGCTGCAGCTTCTGTGCGCCCGAGTTCAGTCACCACACTAAACACTTCAAAGTCTGTTTTCAAACCCCGAAAGCCTGTCCACTTAGCCGCCTTTAATGTTCGCACACTGAAGCAAGCAGGTCAACAGGTAGCTGTTGATCGCACGCTGAATTCCATCTGCATTGATGTATGTTATCTATCAGGAAAAGGGATTCAGGACGCAAGTAATGTGATCGAACTGATTACCCCGCTCTCTTTCAGGTTCCGGCTGTGCACCTCCGGTGATGCAGAGGCCACTGTAGCTGGATATTCTGTGGTGGGTATTGTATTGAGCGAACTAGCGGATGCGTCTCTGCTTGACTGGATATCCGCTGACAGTCGCCTCTGTGCTGTTTGTTTGGTAACGTTTGTGAGAGAATCTGGAGGAAGTGAAGTCCATCACACCCTGTTTATTGTGTCTGCTTACGCCCCAGTTGACTGTAGCCCTGGATCTGCCAGGGACAGTTTTTATGACGTCCTAGGTGCCATTCTACAGCGGGCTAAAAGCTCAGATATCGTTGTGATTTCTGGTGATATGGACACCCAGGTAGGTAGACTAGGCCTGGTGTTGAAGGCGTGAACGAAGATATGAAAACGAAGGAAAGTGGATCAGAAGTAACCGGCCCTGCTTTATGCAGGAAATTAGACCGTCTGGTTCCGCGCGACGGCCGATGTGATATGTGGTTACCTACAGCTGTAAGATACTGCCAGGGCCCTCACTCCTAGACAAGGTTGACGTATATCACTTTGGTTGGCTTAATGGGGGAAACAACTCTGGTGAAATATGTAGACCCTGAGATCACAGGAAAACTGTCGAAAGAAGTCAGCCACTGCTCCCATTTTGATGTGATCAATAGATCATTCTCTCGATTGAATCTAGAGTTATCTCCCCCTTTCCGCGTTTGCGGATTGTACTGACATTGAAGTGTGTGGTCAACATACAGTTTATGCAGTTGCGGAAACTAACTAAAAGGGGCTGAAGCGAGAATAGGCCACAATCAATGATGGATGGTGTACTCTTATCAATTTATGGAATTGAATTCCGTTTACTTGAAGATCGTCGACTGAGGAGTGGTCTCCTTTGTACATGGATAATTCTACATGGAGGTCTAAAGTAGCTTCAAAAGCATTTCTCAGTGCTTGGTAGTGACATAGTATGGGAGTGACTGGATATGCTGTATGAACATGAAGGATTGTGTTTGAATCTTACCCTCACGCTATCATCAATGGTTATTAACTCGCGTAATGGTTTGCCGGAAGAACCCGAAGGAGAATTCAAGGAAAAAAATCGTTCAACTGTAGCACCCTTTTGATGCCCAACTGCTATGCCACCAGAAGGAAGCACAGGGGTGCGATACTGCCAGGTTGCCAAGCGTAGAAAAGGGAAGTCTGGAGGCAGCGGTCGGGTTCGAACTACGGACCTTCCGGTCAGTAAATTCGCGCTCTAACCACTGAGCCATCACGCTCCAGCCTCAGAAGTGTCCGAGTGTATTTGCCTACTCAAGCGTCATAATGCTGCTTGTCCCGATGACCTTCCACTTGCTCTTTTCAAGGATGGTGATGGACTTCTCAGCCAATGCCTGTCCAGCCTATTTGGGTCTATCTGGGAGAAAGAGATCGTCCTAGACAACCGGGGTGATTCGATAGTAGTGCCCATTTTCAAAAAGGTTGCTCGCAGTGAATGTAGTAACCACAGAGGGGTTAGTTTGGCTCATGTTGTGACAAGGCTTCTGGCGTCACTGATTCTTCGTTGTCTTATGGTGGCACGTGAAACCTTGACTCGTGAGAATCAGGTGGGATTTAGACCAGGTAGAGGCTGCGTTGACCACATATTCACACTGCGTCAGGTGTTAGACCAACGCCACAGATGACCCACAAACTTGGTATTCCTTGAATTCAAGGATGCGTTCGATTCTGTCGATGGGTCAGTGCTGTTAACTTTACTTGTTCAACAGGGTATGCCACAGAAGTTTGTGAACATAATACGATCCCTATATTCACATACTTCTGGGCGGGTGAGTGTATGGTGAGCTCTCCAAAAGCTTCCCTGCAAAAAATGGTGTCCGAAAAAGTGTCCACTCTCTCCATTCCTGTTAAACTTCATTGATGAGATAATGAGGCGAACTGGAAGGTCTTCAAAACCTCGGTGTTCAAATTGTTGCTGGCGAGAGCCTTGTGCTCAGGTGACATTATCCTCATCTTTGAAGACTAAAGCGAAGCACAAACCGTGTTGAATAGACGGACCACCATCATACCATCTTTTGGCATGCACCTCCCACCTTCAACTTGCGAAGTCATGCTTCAGAACGTGCAGTCTGCGAACAATTCAAGGAGAATCACTGGAGATTGTGGAATATCTTATATACCTCAGTAGTTGTATTAGCTCTGACGGAAGTGTGTCTGATGAATTCCGTGCAAGAATCTCAAAGGCTCGAATCACTTATGGCGTCAAAAAGGCATATCACTAGATCTTAAGGGTCGCGTGTACCAGGCTACCGTAAGAGCTGTGTTGTTGTATAGGTTGTAGGAGAGAGATGGCTCAGTGGTTAGAGAGCGAATTTACTGATCGGAAAGTTCGTGGTTCGACCCCGCCTCTGCCTCTCGACTTCCCCTGTCTAGGCTTAGGCAGCCCGGCAGTATCCCAGCCCTCGTGCAATCTTCCGGTGGCATGGCAGTTAGGCACCGAAAGGGTGTTACGGCTGAGCGATAGGGTGCTAGACATGGCCTCTGCGGACAGATGATGTGAGGCTTCTTCAGGCTTTTGGCCACCAATGCTTCAAGCCTGGCTGAGTTTAGCTGGCGTCAGTGTGTTAGTAACGAGGCAATCAGAAAACGGATATTTGGTTGTGCGGCAGGTGTTTCGATCGGTAAAATCATCCAGCACCACCGACTACGATGGCTCGGTAATGCCCTACGCATGCCGAAACACCTACCGAGACGTGTGCTGTTATCCGTGCTTCCTTCAGAATGGCGCAAATCACGAAGTGGACAACGCACGACTTGGCAGAAGGGCGTGAAAGAGATCACGAAGAATTTGGGTGTCGTTGGTGTTGTACGCCTTCCATGATGGTGTCCCAGTGACCCCACCTGTGCTTGGCTGGAGACATTGCAAGAAACGGCGCTTGATCGATGTCAGTGGCACTTGTGCTGTCAGTTTCCAGATTGTCTGATTGAGCGCTTGGAGGTGTAGGCACCTCAGAATGCTTGACATAAGCCAGCACTAGGTCTCCTCCCTCATCCACTCTGTTTCTCTTCTTTTCACTCTAGGGCTTTAAATATAATTAAACGAACCTTATTGTTGTACGACAGTGAAGCGTCAGTGTCAACACTGATGTTGCTGTCTTTGATGATGGCAATCATGAGGATTGGTTTGATTCTAGAACGTATCGGATGCACTGCCGAGACTACTCGATTTGCATAAATCACAATCTGTTGTTGGTTCCAATGCTGGACTCGATAGATAACTTGGAGCTAGCGTTCTTTCGACTGTATTGTACCAAGTATTCACCTGTCCCCCGAGGCGAAGAACGCATCCTCGGTAAGACTTGTTTAACAAAGTCAGCTCTGCTCCTGCCCACCAGATGCCAAAACTGTCGTCGCTAGGTGGGTTTAGTGAGACGAAGTAAACTGTTCAGCTGTAACACTCTTTTGGTGTTGGTCTATCATTCCACCGGAAGGAAGCACGATGGCTCATGTACTGCCAGGTTGCCCTAGCTAGACAGGAGCAGTCGAGATGCTGAGGTTTGGTTCGAACGACGGTCAGTGAGTTTGCGTCTTAACCAGCGAGCTAACTCGAGCCCTAAACATTGTAAACTGGTAATGTTGCGGAACGCACAGCTCCTGAACGTCTCTCTATGTATTCAGTGAGTGACACTGGAAGTTTTTTATTGGAATTTGTACAGCATCATACGCACTTTTAGGGTTGGATTAGCTTTGACGGTGGTGTGACAGACGAAATCAACCCACTAATCTCGAAGAGCGGAATCGCTTCTGCCAATTTATACCACTTGTGTCATCAAAAAGGCACACTGGATCTCAGAGGATGCGTACATCCGAGTACTATGGAGCTTGGCCATTTTGGGTGGTGTTACAGATGCAGTATAGATTCTGATTGAGCGCGAGAACAAGACTAAATAGCGCACAATGAATAGCGCTCTACTTGTCTAGGAATAGACGTACATAAGCTGAAAGTGAAAACGAAAGCATGGTTAATACGAAACGACAATGTGAACACAAAGGATAGTCATGGCATTCACCCGGGCCGTTCGATTGTGTGTAGAGAGGAGTAACTCGGACACAGGGTACTAATTGAATGACGGTAAAAATCTACTAAGGGTAATGATAAGTGTGGTCCGGCTTCTCGGTTTCTTAAGATTTAGAGTCGCGTACGCTGCTGCTGGAGCCTGGCTAAATCAGAGATTCCAGGGTCTTGTATATTTAGAGATGCGGGTGCATCGCCCGGGCACGGAGGTGAGACTGAAGTATGACCGGAGACGCGTGCAAGTCAGATAGAGGATAAGGTACGCGTGAAATCCTTGGCATGTGTGCGATCACCACAAGGAGCGAGATGGCGGACGGATACAGTCCCTTCTTTTCCGCCGGGAAAACGAACGTGGGCGTAATCTGGATTGCAATTTACATGTTAGACTTCCTCAACGACTGGTTCATACTTTGAGGCAATCTCTTCAGTAAAACAGGTCCTGCAGTAGTTAGCCAAGTTGGTATAGACAAACCACAGGATGACCGACGTTCAAACCGAAACATTCGTTCATGTGGAGTGGTATTCGTGGAGACGCAGAGAAGAGACCGTATAGAGTGGAGGCTGTCTGATAAAGCCTACTCCTGGTGGCAGATTTGAAGGCCTTTCGTCTTGAGTCTGAGCTGGATTGCGTTCCAAAGTGTCCCGTTGAGGCGTTCGACTTGCCCGTTTTCCTGGGGATTATAAGCAGTTGTTCGGCTGGTGCAAACTCCTCTGTCATGTAGGAATGTGGACAGTTCGTCAGATATGAATGAGGAGCCACGATCCGAATGTACGTATGCAGGCATACCAAACAAAGAGAATAATTCACATAGACATTTAATAATGGTACATGCACATGTATCTGCGCAGGGAAAGGCAAGTGGAAAATGGGGAAACTTGTCAATGATAGTAAGGAGATATCGGTTTCGAATAACAGAAGGGAGAGGTCCTTTAAATTGGACGCCAATTCTTTCAAATGGTTGAGTCGCTTTGATGAGCCTAGCGGGGCTGGTTTGAAAAGTCGCGTTTTGATGGCGGCACGAAACGTACATTTTGTGATGATGTCTTTGACATCTTGGAGGGAAAACGGCAAGTTTTTGGAAAGAACAAAGTGGTACATGCGAATAATTCCGGGATGACACAAGGAATCATGAATTTCTTGCAATTTATCATTGCCGATCACATTGGCCCATAGGTTACGCGATAAGGTGTCAGCCAACAGGTTGTCTTTTCCAGGTCTGTAGCTGACATCGTAGCAAAAAGCGGAGTGTTCCATTTTCCGTAGCTGGTTTTCATCGTTTTTTCGTCTTGCTTTTCTGCAACACACCGTACATAAAAGAAACTGACCACTGATCAGTGATAAGCTCCAAGTACTTCCCGAAGAGATATTGCTTCCATTTACGAATAGATTCAACGATGGCGTGTCTTTTTCTCAATAGCAGAGTGATTCTTTTCGCTCGGTGTCAGCGTTCTAGAAAAAAGGCCACCGACCGGCCGTTCTGAATCGGAGATGCAGCAATGGCTATGTCCGAGGCGTCCGTCTCGATAACCAAGGGTGTGTTGTAGTCGACTGTCACAAGCATAACGTTCTCTAACTCCTTTGAATTTTCAAAGAACTGTTGTACACGCTCCGGTAAGGGAAAGTCTTATTTATGACAAGCACACTGATTTTGTCAGAGAAGGATAGTGTCCATTGTGAATAATAGGCAAACATACCAACAACTCGTTGTTGGGATTTAGCGTCATGTGGATGAGGTGGTTAATGAATAGGGCTCATTCGTTCGGGATCTGGTTTGATAATTCCTTCAGAGAATTCATATCCGAGAAAGCTTATTTGTTTGGCTGCTACGGTGCTTTTCTTGCAGTTAAGCTTAATTCCATATCCCATAAGCTTAATTCCATATTCCAAACATATTCCATATGTAAGCGTAGGTGCCACTTAAGCTCTCAGACTTGATTATATGGTCAGCAGTACGCTGGAAGCATGCCACTCCGTTGGTAACACCGAAAGGAATACGACAGAACTGAAACAGTTCTCCGCTCGCTTCAAAAGTCGTATACGATTTGTCTTTCTCACTGATTGGAACTTGATGGTAAACACTCAATAGGTCTAAGGTGCTAAAGACAACATGGCTGGAAATTTCTTCAGTCATTTTATCCAGTCGCGGTAACGGATAGGCGTCTAGGTATGTGAGCCTATTAATGGTTTGATTGTAGTCCACTACCATGCGTCTTTTGTGTTTTGAATTTTCCGTGACCAGTACTTGAGCCCCCCAGGGAGAATTCGAAGGCTCAATTATACCTTCATACCAGATTTGGGTCGGCAAACACGCTGAAAATGGGCTGTTTTGCCACGTGATTCACAAACTGCTTCTCTTGCTGGGCATTTGGATCGTGGATGCCTGGAACGATCGCAAAAATAACACATCTAAGAATCGATTGACGAGGGATAAGGCGTGGAATCAGGGAAGATTGAGTGCGAAGAGGTAACCGTAGATGTCTGTAAAGGTGCTGCAGCCGCAGAAAATGATATCGGCTGGTTATACGAGTATGACTGAGCTTGTTTGTGGGCCAATTCTAATGGCCTGGCCAATTCATGTGCTTCATCGAAAGTGAATTCCGGTCAACAGTTGGATTAGAATCCAGCCCTCAAGTCTTTGTTGCTGCTACATAGACTTAGGCGACCTAGCAATATTTCCGCCCCATTGTTCTAAGCGGTTGGGTTGTTTTGCGCCGAATACGCCAAAAACTGGATGATTTTAACCAATTTTCTAGATTCTACCTTTATGGATTGTACCTACCTTTCCGTCTTGGGATTGAAGCTGAGGGTGTACGTTTACTAATTGCAAGTTCTTTCAGGGTTGAGTCAATACACTGACATTGGTGCTTCTTTTCTTGATGTTTTTTTTATAAATGAGTCTACCCAATTGCCGTCCAATCAAATTCGCTTTATTAAACACACGTGAACGAATGCTGGGTGTTTCTTCCCGGCTGTGTTTTGCTTAATTTTACTCATTAATGGTATGTGAAACTGAGAGAGGAACTCAGAACAGATATTCTTATCTAGTATAAAAATGGACTTACCCCTGTTTGAGCAGCCACACAGGTTAAACCGCATTGTTTTCCCTCTTCAGATGTCCTCTCAAGGGATTGTCAAACTCCAGCAGCTCAAGACCGCCTTCTTTATCAGAATACCAAACATTTGCAGATCGAAAATTTGGAAGATGGCATTGTCGTATACTCACATGACTTGACGAATTTTCACAACCACACAGCGGCCGCCTTTCAGAATGTTAACCTATCATCAACCTACACCTTTTATCCACGCGGGTTCTCTTGTGAAATAATCGTCCAAAGTTCGTTGAAAAGCGCCAAAATTATGCTCAGAATTGAGAGTTTCTACATTCCTTCAAACACCGATGATTGCGTGGATAACTACCTGTATGTTTTCGACTCCAATACAGCGAAAGCGAAAGCCATGGTTAGCTACATATTACTTTCCGTGCATGTCCTTTTGTCTGGCTCCTTAATGTACTAACACTACGTTCATATTGTTTGACAGAATGGGTTTGTTATTCTATCGCGCCGCGTTGCAGTCTCACAACTTATCAGTGTTCGAGTCCATGTAGCCATCCGGGGAACTTTCTTAGTTGACCGTGTTCATTCGACAACCATAGAATAGGGTTTTCACGCACATTTCCACCCGAGTTTGCACTTTGTGAGGTTCTCGCTTCCACTTTGGCTAATGTCTTTTCATACAGTCGATCAGTACTTCTCCTAAAACTTTGTTTCTTCAGACAGTGATCCTTCTAGAACAGCTGTATCATCAAGTTAGCTTTTGGTACACCCATCTGCAGCTTATTCAGGTCTTACGTGCATGCAGTTTAGTGTAACACAATCAAGAGCACCCTGTCCCTCAATTGTCACCATGGGGAAAATGTAGAATGCGTTTAATACCTCGGAGACTTCTCATCTCATGTGTTTAACTTTTTCGGATCCAGTAAGTTTTTCATCACCCGTTATCCCTACTTATTACCAAGCGTATTTCTTTCTTACCGACACAACAACAACATCAACACCCTCCCTAATTAATGTCCAATAAAACTGGCTAGAAATCCACTAACCCAAAGATCCGTAGCTCGAATCCAGCCGTAACTTTTCAAGGGTTCGTACTTTGGCTTGAAAAACTGCTGGTTGGAAGGCAGCTAGGTGCCAAATGATTGCCATGGCTGAATAGTCTGGTTTAATTTGATGATCATCAGTGATTGTTTATGTGACTCTCAACCACAGGTCACTGGTGTCGGCTAACATTTTTTCAGTTAATGTGGGTGAGCAATCGGTACATCAATGAGCTAGAGATGGTCTATGTAGGGGAGTTTTGCCACAGATGAGATTGGGTGATAGGGGTAGTCTGAGTTTTCATTCGGATTGAACATTCTAACTTGCACCTAAATTGCTTCTGCTAATGACTCCCGACTGATAACTGCCCAGTGTCAGCTCGGCTGACCTAAGGCCGCTATTCATGCATTCGTCATGTCTACGCCTTCAATTCTATTCACACAAGTATTCTTGGTGATTTTCACTGCTCCAATACCACTCGTTTTGGTGCTAGTCGTAGTCCACACCCGCAAACTTCTACAATCTCTAAATATGTTCTGGTGTCTCTCTTTCTGTCTGTCCAATGCCCTTGCTAAGCATTTGACCAACGCCTGATATTGATCCGAGTTTCTTCGTGTTTTTGTCCTTCGCTTGTGCTAACCACTTCTGGCGTAGATTCCGTTGGCCATTTTTGATATAATTGACCTATATGGACCTTATTGGGGTGGTTGCATTAAATTTTGTTTAATTTTATGTAAAATCCCTCTAACCTAGAGGCGTCGCTTTAAGTACGCCCATACGAAACGTGACAGTCCCTCTTTCTGAAGCGTCACTGTAGTGTTGGTTGTGTTCAGCTCCCTTTGAATAATTTCATGCTCTTTGCTTTACGTGGAATGACTGCCGTGCCAATCCACACCTTACAGGGTCTCGACATCGGACCCTACTTGCCACTTACACCCATTGGATGTTCAGTTTCCTAAAGTTTGCTCTTGATCTCTGTTGAACTGTTATACGGTTGACCTATGTGTTTTTTCTGAATCGACTAAATCTTGATGAGACAGTAGCCGCGCATAATGCTTGAAGGTGAGCTGGCAGGTAGTTTGAAATGCAACCTTTGGATACTGGTTTCTGGTAAACTGTAGTCGTGCTCAAGATATATGTTGTTCTTGAGGGTAAACAGCTGAATAGAGAACACAATGGTCGAGATTCAAGCATACTTTTACACCGTCGACGTGTCATCTGTGGGGAGTTGTGTACACTTATTCAGTATCGTACCTGACAATGGCAACCATTTGACCACTTCCAAATTACCTGCCCTCGGAACGTTGTCATATCTAGGGCTGAAATCCAAACTAAAAAAATTTGTCCATCCTGCGAACTTGTTGGGAACTTTGTATTAATTTCGAATTTGTGGTTGATTTTTCCGCAATTAGTTAGGAATCTTGCTAACTCATAAGTTGGAGAACCTAAACTATCCACTGTTGATTCACTGGAGACGTCCGGTTTGTGAATTTTCAGCAGACCATAAATCGTAGTTGTATCGCATTTTTTTGTGTATAACCGATTCCCCTTGCTTTTTCCCTCATTGTTTACCTCATTATTGTTGCGATCGTTCCGCAAGGGTAATCGGCTAGGCTTTGTTTGGCCTTCCCTTCACGAAGAGACTGAATCTTATGTTAAAACGGTTTGTGTATCCCTAACAATCTATGGAGGTATATAAAAAATCGTCCAGCTGTAACACCCTTCCGGCGCCTAGCTGCCATGCCGCCCGAAGGAAGCACGAGGACTGGGATGCTGCCGGTTGCCCAAGCCCAGACAGGGGAAGTGAAGAGGCAGAGGTGGGGAGATACCTATGCGCATCCGCAATCTTTTTCATCGTGTTTCTCCTCTGCACACTCTTGATACCTTATCGATAGACATTTGCTACATTTATGAAACCGAACACAACATCTGAGTACAACAATTGAGCTTCCAAACTCTTCACTGTGTAGACTCTATTGGCTGCGAAATTCATGTGATTCTTCAGCTGGTTGCACCGTGTTTGTTTTAGCTCTGATCTCCCGATCTTAGGATTCCTTGCTTAATTGAGCACTGGCGGACAGTCATCTGTGTGCCGTTCGTCCGTCCGCATCCATAAAAACTCGCACCATTCGAAATAAGTGCTAATTGTGTGTACTTTCTTATGCAGCAACCAAATGTGGCACTGATTCCGTCAAAGACTTTTTCGAGGACTAATCATTCTCTTTTGCACCACGAAGAGTTCAGACGTAGTCTTAGTCTCTGGGCGTCAGTCCAAACAGCCTCTTTGCTAACACGGAGGCATGGTGGAACAATGAAGACCAAAGAATGGAGGAGGCTAATGCAACAGGGAATGTACGCAAGCTGTTTCCAGCTAATCCGGAAAACATGATCCTGGAGGTCTGTTGATGAGCTGACCAAAGATAACATTGGAAATCTGACAGTTAGCAAGACAGCGTCTTGATCATTGGACAGGATACTTTCAATACCAGTTTAGTTGGTCATCGGACTCCATACCTACGTCCTTAACTTGACCCACTTAGCCCGAACAGTGGTTCCCGAGTTGATGAAATACGAATATGCTTCCGGAACAGATGAGCTTACGCTAGTGCTACTTAAAAACGGTGATAGATTTCTGTGTTCTGCCGCAATTAGATTGGAACCGAGAACGCCTCCAGACAGCTAAGTATAATTGGCCATCAAATCATATAGGTTTCAGCCTGACACCTATTATAACGTGACTCATGGCTTCAATAATACTGCAACGCTTAATCCCTCCACCTGAGAAGCAGATCTGAAAGCACCAAACGGACTTGCGCCCACCTAGATGCGTAAATCATATTCTCGCAGTGCGTTAAATCACTGAGCAGCGCTATATATACCGCCGGCCAAAAAATTGCGACTGTTCTAACTTCGAGAGTCTTTTCTTTCGTAGGTGGGTCAGTTCTTTTACGTATACTTGGCCAAAGAGGAATACTCCCGAAGTTCGTAAACATACCTTGTACTCCCTATTCTCACACTTCCGGCTGTGTGAGAGCTTAAGACGAACTGTCTAGAAGTTCTACAACCAGTAGGGTCTGACAACCTCACCTTTACTCTCCCTTCTTGTTTAGTTTTGTCATCGGTATCGAAAATACGTCTAGAGAGATACTAGCAGACTGCGGGCGACATTGTCTTGTTATGTGGCTAACGTCAGTCGCAGCTCGAGTTACCTCATTGGTTAAGACGCTAACTTACAGACCTAAAGGTTCATTTTTCGAACCCAAATTGCACATGTGCTTGGGCAATCCGGCAGTATCTCAGCCCTCGTACTTCCTTCGGGTTGATTGGCAGCTATGCAAGAAAAGAGTGCTACAACTGGACGCTTATTGTTATTCGACTTATGCACACTCATCTGCATACCAGTTTGGTTTTGACAGGAGACTCACCTGGGACCCAGCAGAATCCTTCTTTTATGATGTCCTTACTCAACTGAATGTGGTGCTGCACCAGGTCGCCTCATGTTCCAGTTGGTATGATATTCGAGATATCGCAATACATTGTATACACTACTCATAAGGTTGCTGAAAACCCCACGACAGTCCACGACCAATTTCTCCCTTCTTGGGGCTCATCAGATAGGCGGCTACCTGATGACAAGTAGGGATGCATATCTACACTCATCTGCCATCCTACAGAGTATCTCTTATTTTTCTGAGATCCGTCACATTTCGAAGGAGTCTTATCTGTCCAAATAGCGATCATATGATTATCCTTTCATTGCTCACTGCTAGTTATTTGATTTAGTACAATGAATCCTTCTTAGGCGTTTTTCCTGCTTTTCCACTATTTCAGCCGGAAGCCGGAGGCGAACGTGGTCTTTGTGGAGCCACCTATCCACGTTTTCCGATTTTTACGACGAACCCCTACATTTGTATAGCATTCCAGTAAGTTCTGCTCACAGCCTCGGTTATTTATGAAACGCAATCCTTCACATTTTCGTGGTGTATTACACTCCACTCATTGGTAACCACCATGTTCCACTATGCAAAAGCATCTCCCAGGAGTGACGAAATATCACATCGACCGGGCTGTTTTATCTTTGGATGAATGCTAAAAGCAACGATCTTTCACGTTACCCACACCTGATCAGGGAGAACTCTGTTGTCTTCCAATGGCTTTTATTAGAGTATGCTGTGATTTTGCATTTCAGTCGAGGTTGGTGCTCCACGTAGTCCACGTACACCCGTAACGATGGCTATCCTAATTGGAGCCGTTAGGGCTAAATAATTTTGATGCTGTCTACCAGATTTCAATAGGAATTGTAAACAGAGGTAACCGTTTCGGAGAAAAGATACACAGAGGATGTTTTTAAGCGATTTGGGTTCAAGTAGAACATAAGGTTGACGGAAACTCGGAGGCCGCGGCTACCTAATGGGTCCCAAGAAGGGCAAAACCGATAGTGGACTATCGAAGTTTTCAGCAACCTTATGAGTAGTGTATTACGTCTAAGACTACAATACTTTCGAAAGTGTCTTACAGTAACGAAAGAGGTCTATGTAGCCAATCAAAAAAGGGAGACCGTCGTATATATACCGGAATCTCGATGAATTTGGTGTCTTTGGTGTTTCGCCATTCCCTTTTGTAACTGTGAAACAGTCCACTAGGCAGTGTCGCCCATGTGACCTAGGATAAACTGTCGAGCGAGCCAACTTGATAAGAACTGGCTAGTGTCCTGAAGCAGAATGGCTGGGCTGGTGACATTAGTAGATGTTTTGTGTGAGAATTAGTTGGCGGGTACCAGTCGGTGGTAACGGACGTGTTCATCAGGTTTCCTTGCAGGTATAGATTGCATAGGTCGTGTTTTCTTTGATTCGATGAAGTTGTAAGTCGATCACCATGCCTTAAAAAGTCCCACCGAAACGGTGATCTCGTTAGAGAATTATTACGTGTTTGAACAAAATATAGCCACCCACACATGTCTTTCAAAGTCATTCGAAGTTTCTTGATGACGATCTGGTATCGTGAAACACTCTTATCGGAGTCTCCATTGATATCTACACAATACATACGTGTCGTAATCTAAAATCGATATCGGCGGGTGACAAAAACAAGAATGCTAGTCCAAGGGTCGTATTAACCGTTTCTACCGGCGAAACGAAGTACGAAAGTGCTAACCAGTAAACTTAGTCGGGCGGGCAACTGCCGCCTCCTTGGATAGGGACCCTGGGATTCAAATCACCAGTGGCTAATGACACTGTCAGTAATGGTCCAATCGGGTAGTCAGTGGCGCTCTTGCATCAAAGCTATCGCCTTCAATGCGTAGCTACTCAATTTCCAAACAAACTAAACACACCTTCGCCTCCAACGCTCCGTTGTACGTTCCACATTCCCGTTTTCCGGTGATCGAAACTGTAGCAGCTGGAACCAATGTGTTTATGGTACACGGTTTATTGCTGATAAAGTGAATTGAATTGACCCGCGAATCGTTTCCACTTTTCTGGTTTAAGCTGTTCCAAGGTCAGACTTCCGGCATTCCACAAGCCACGTCCACCTCTCCATGAACTGTATCCTCAGTGAAATTTGGCTGCACAGTGGCAGAACAGATGTGCATCTTGACTCGGAAGGCCCCTTACTTGCATTTGATTTTGGAACGTTTTTTCTGTGATGTCTTCAAAGTACAACCGAAGTGAACTAACTGCAGCATTTCCGCAATGAACTAGTGCCTGGGGCCTGAATCTTCAGAGCAGTCACTGTCTAACTACCAACTGCTCAAGGAAGCGTTTTTTATTTCAAACTCTAAGTAGATCAAATTTCGGGGGGGGGGGTGCTATTACATCGTAACGTGAAGTAAATGCAATCGCAGTCAATCTGAGTGTTGTGTAGTCTTCTCGTCGTCGTGACTGTGGCTAACATCAATATCCCACAGCACGTAGCACGTTACCGATCCCAGCGGAAAGCACGCCATCACCCCTAACCGGAATACCAAGTTAAAATTTGTTTCAGTCGCCATTTTATCACGCAAGCATAGTCAGTTTATACTGAGGACCAAGAAGCAGTGTACAACTGTTTCATCCGCGTTGAAACTTATCATTAGCGTGCACTTCACGAATTCCGTTCCATAAAATGTCGAATTTTCGCATGGTTCACATGTCAGATTGTGGCTACAGTATTCTCAACACGGGTCAAAAACGACCTAATGAACGGATGGGTGCGCAAACTCACTGTCTTCCTCCTCTCTGGCAAAAACACCCACGGCAAGGTTGCCAATAGGATTTCTTTTGAAGAGATTCCCAGATGCAGGTCCTGTGAGAGCATCTAGGGAGGCTTAGTGCTAGCCCCAGTTTGTGCACCTTCAGAAGCTTATTGCAGCAATGCTACTGACTTCGGTCAGCGGCCATATCTCGCAACCTCTCCAGCCAATCCTAGGGCAGCTGTGATCTTCCTGTCCGCTTCGCACTTACCAGCATTTTGAACGAGGAATACAGAACCATCATCATCATCATCATCATTGTTGACAGCATGACATCAGTGTTCAACACTGATGCTTTGCTGCAGCACAATGCAGAACAGCATATTTCTTAGCAGATTACTACTAAGCATACGTGGCCACAGCAGTTGGTGAAGTTGTATGTCTTCGGCAGATAGAGTACTTGCTGCGCGTTTGCTACAAATACCTGTCTCCCGATCACGGTCACGAATTTACTGACGGCAGCCTATACCAGGTACGTTTTAGCATTAGTGCGACCTCCGTCAAAGAAGACTTTGGAAATTGTCCACAAAAGCATGGAAATAAAGGAGATAGGCTACACAGTGACATAAATATGACTGCAACGCACCTGGTTCCTTTCACGAATCTCAGCGGAGCAAGAACAAGCGATGTCTAGTGGGAATAGCGGTAGTTCATGCATGCTTGTTCAGTCGCCCGTGTACATTGACGTCCAAGATTAGACAAGCAAGACACATAACGAGTTTTCTGGCCACATAACAGTTGGGTAACTGATTATACACTAGAGTGCAGGCAATCAAAGCCAACCCGCTGTAGAAATGAAAATAGTACATTGGGACAGCAGGTAGGGCTACACTTGCCACGGCGGAGTACGTCAAACGGTTACAAATTCAGTTAATTGCAATAAAGGACGATTTTGCTGTCCACTGATAGGACTGAGCTATTTGTTTCTGTCCACGGACTACATTTGACGGCGTGCGTTTGCTCTTGTTGCCATTTCAACTCCACGTGGCAGCACCCTTCCGGTGCTGGCTGCCATGCCACATGAGGGCTGGGAGAGGCCAACCTTGGGCTGGCCAGGTTGCCAAAGCCTAGAAAGGGGAAGTTGAGAGGCAGAGGTTCGAAACACGGTCCTCTCGGTCAGTAAATTCGCGCTCTAACCACTTGAGCCATCTCGCCCCAATCCACGTGATACGCAATATTGGGCGTATGTTCAGAAATTCTAATAAACAGCCCTCATTCAATTCGTTCTACCTACTTACTGCCGTAGGTGCATTGAAAAAAATCAAATACATAGGGAGATATTATGACGGCAAGGCTCATCTACATTCGATTATGAAAAGTGGCATTTGGTTCGGTGCAGAATGACAACTGATAATGCTTGGTAAGTATCCTTAGTGATGTTTCAGATGACGCTGGGAACGTCTGTAATTCTTGTCAGATTCCGACTATCTTTTCGGAACCGTAAGGGATATCGTTTTTCCTAGTATGTTCATCGCCTTGATTAATTTTAATGGACACCTGTTGTGTGAGTTCAGTGAAAACACACCTGTCGTCGCTGTCTAAACATTCTTCTCGCGCTCCTGAGGCGCTGTCGCAAACACAGCAGGGACAAAAGTCCGCCTGTAATTTACGGGAAAGTACTACTCTGATGCGTTCTGTTTTCTACGGATTAACGTGGACTAGTTAGTATCTGAAATTCACATACGGTACTGACTCATTTCTTGTACATCTCCCAACAGCTTCGCTAGTCTGACACTCCGTTTTTGGCGAAACCATATTCTAACTCTGGGTCACCTGTAGTGGATATTTGATAACCCGGTACATAGCAAGGCATCTGACAAATAGACGAATTTTCCCCGTGAGTTTTCCAGTTACCAACCTGATTTCAATAATTAATCGCCATCACTGTTCCAGCGCGCATTAACAGAGCCGCTCGCCAAGTGACAGTTCTGCAATTTTTACTACTCTATCTGACATCCCATCGACGTGAATACAAATATTCCCGATCAGACAAACACGTGCGTTGCGCCCGCCATTTTGATTGTGCCCTCGCACACATAAGATGTTTCGCTTTTTATCCCTGTGTATTCATCTTTGCTTCGCCCAACGACGCGCCATCACAACCACTTGTCATTTGATCACGCTGTAACACACAGACGCATGAACCATGGTGGCTGGAATGATCGATGCTGGTGTGTGCGCTGTTTGGGTGAGGCGCTTTGGCTCTTCCGCATGTCCCTTCGCCGACTTTCCCATTGATCTGTTCAGTTGTGGATTTTGTTTTTCTCCCTCTATACCGTTTGTATGCGTGGTGGTGGTTGTCGCCTCGACTCCACACTGCCCGCACACTGCATCGCGTTAATCCACGTGTTCACGCATCTCGGGCGATGATCATTAGCGACAGCGAGATAACGGAATGAGGAGATAGTTTCCTACCGCGACGTCCAAGTTATGTATGTGCATCGGGGTGACCACGCACGCACACAAAAACAATGCCGTTCTTTCCGCCTGGTCAATCAAACGTGCAAACTCCACGGGATACTTACTGTGATTCATTGCCTTCCCGGTTTGACCACTGCTTGCCTTTGCCCTTCGGGTTGCTTCGTGAAGATTCTGTCGCGCGCGGCGACGCGTTGTGGGTGCTTTTGATCTGAACGATGAGAACGACCGGCGCATTAACGTCCACATTCGCCATTGTCATTTTGCTGCTAAATGTCAATGCTCCTTTTTGACTTGAAAATTAGACAAGTGCGCTGTGAACCGCTTCCTGATATTTCAAAAATCGAACTTGATGAACGTACTAGTTCAGATTTCTGTGGTGGGCATTGCTCGTAATCACGCTCTGATACATCATGTTGATGAGTAATTGCTTTCCTTTTGTGGCTGGTCGCAACGAACTTGTATTGACATCAGCAATGAAATGTTCTATTTTGACCACATCTCAGATATGACCATTCTTCTGGAGCTTGAGATAACTCGGAATTCAAAGTCATAGTGCTTACCGGAGGTCCACCTAAGCACTGTTTACGCATCCGGCATGACATTGGCTACCTAGCATCAGTAACCCCCAGAATAGCTTGCTTGTGAGCTTGTTTTTTTGGAGGGGGAAGGGGAGGAATCCAACTTCGAGAAATCCAGCTCATACTGTCCTGTTGAAATTGGTTCTCTTTTATTCCCGGGGAGTTGAATAGTACTCATGACAATGCACGATAACCGGTCATAGCTCGCCATCGACCAACCTACCATCGTGTTTGCTTCGGAAAATTGGATTCCCCACATCTTCACCAATATAACTTAACACCGGTCGTCTGCCGGTCGTCATTTACTTGACGTCGGTGACTGTTCGAATACACGCAGCATTCAGCTGACGCACGTGGTTAAGCGCCATCCTGCCGGCTAAATTTCTCCCTCTCCTTGTTCACACTTCAACAGAAAGGCGGTGAAATTCTTTTATCAACAGGACAGTGTAAAAGGAGCGTCGCACTCAACCCAGTCAGTTAGCATTCTGGAAGCTAATCGAACTCCATGTAATTTTTGTTCTTCAAGTCGATCAGGTCTCTACTGTACATAGTATTCTAACCCAATCTGTAACTGACAGCAAAGAAGCCGTAGTGAGCTGGCCTAGTTTATTCTGTTCTTCATGTCCAAATGTGCGGATCGGTTAACTGTTCACCAACAGTAATGCCTTGCAGCTTTGCTATGCTGTTTCATGAGCAGTTTGTGATTACATAATTACGACCGGAAGACGCGGCTATTTTAGGGTAAATGCCTTCTACAGAGTACTTTCTGCCTTCTGGGTGGCTTACTGCTTATTGAGGGTATCCTTTAGTAGCATTTTTTGGTTTTTGCTTCGCCAAAATCATTTCCACGCAGATCATTACATGTTGAGTTGGCTGTAGATCAGTTCAAATGCCTCCCGTGTTTTGCGCTTCACTAACTATGGAAAACCGCCTGTCATTTTGAATAGTTCGTATCTGAAAAATGGAAAATGAGTTTCCTTTTGGTAAACGACATCCTCCAAAGTACTGTTATTTTTCCTTGGGGATTCTAATCACACCCAACGTACACGTCTCTGATCCATTCATCAGCACAGCTAAGTAATTTTGCGTTCTCATTCATCCCCCTGGTGCAACAGAATGTTACATGTTTATTGTTTGTGCATTCAGTTCAGCTCGTCAGTCACAGATTTTGACAGCGGTATACTGGTTCGGATTATTTCGTTATTTATCGAAGCTGAGCAGATTTGGAGGGGAGGGTTATACACGGAAGATCTTACTTTCGTGTTTCAATCATACCGAGACCTAGTGTTACTGGTCATGTTTGGATTGGAATAAAAACAGAAAAGAGAAGCTGCTCCCCAGGTTACTAGCACGCCACAAGATAAAACTTTGGTACCATGTCACAACTCGCTCGCTTTTGGCAAAGTTTCACACAGCACATGGTTGGTTGAAGAGGATTATTTAAATGAAATTTAGCTTTTGCAGTAGCACAGCTGCGCATCCGCTAATTTCGAAAATCGCGCTTTTATTCCTGTTTAGTTCTAGTCCTTCAATAGCCTCTTCCGGTGTATTGTCATCTCAACAAATATTTAAATGGAGTCTTCGTATTTTGATAAAATTCAAGTACGTGTTTTATGTGTACCTACACTTGGAGTTTCTGTTTGTATAGGTTCACAACCGCAGCAGTCAGCATAGTATGTTTACGTGGTTGTAAATCTGTAAGCCCATCACGATTTCATTGGTTGTTTTACAGCACGTCTGGGATTCGTCCCCCGACAATCTCAAATCAGCACCCCGGCTTTCGTCTGATCCTCACTGCAGTCCAGGAAAGTAAGTTCAGTACCTCCCTTTGTGGTTTTAGTTGTGAGACCTTCTCGGCTGTCCTGTAAGCCAAATTATGTGGCGTTTGAGCCTACCCGGACTGTTTCATTTTTCCTAGCTGGTTGTTTCTAAACCACTCACTTTGGATCCTTCTTTCGGGATTACTAGTTTTGGGATTTACCATTCTACATTTTTTTGGGTTCCTTGACCTGACAGCAAGCAAATTTTGCGTTTTGTTTGAGCGTTTAACAACATGAACCACTACGAATACCGAGTCCTTAATTAGGTACTGCTTGCTCGATGAGACCCGAAGTTGTCGCACCCTTTCGGTGCCTAACTGCCATGCCACCCGAAGAGTGCACGAGGGCTGGGATACTGCCAGGTTGCCCAAGCCTAGACAGGGGAAGTCGAGAGGCAGAGGTCGGGTTCGAACCACGGACCTTCCGGTCAATAAGCTCGCGCTCTAACCACTTGGACCGAGAATAGGTCTATGGTCAAAACGTGCAAGAAACTATTGAGGAGAATGTTATCAGCTTAGGTAGCACAGATGGTCGTCGGTTCGTTCGCTGAGCTGGGCAGTTTGATTGCAAACGTTTCATCGCCATTGGGGGCGACATCCTCGTTGCGTTGTCAGTGTGCGTAGTGGAGCATAGCGACGAATCGGTGTTGGTGCGTTCAAGAAACTCTCCAACTAACATTTGTACCTTGAAACGGCGTCTTTCACGTGTGCGCTGAGTTACTTTACGCCTGTAATAGCTGTGGGTTAGTGTACGCACAATACGTTACCTCGAATACCCACATAGATATACTTCCCCTAGGCAGGTGGTGCGAACTGACTGCAAATTGGTTTTGAGCAATCCAAGGTGCATAGGGCATACTTCATGTACTTCGCTCCACAGCGTGTTTGCATATTAAGAGCACACTTACTTGCAGTGCCTTGAATCGATCAGTGAGGCGCGTGAATCTTACAGCTGAAAATATGTGGATGGAACAATGATAAGACGAACCCAGAGGTGCAGAAGGATGGACATTATAAAAAGAGGACGCATTCAAGGTTTGAGCAGTGTCACTATCTCTGTCGAGGATGTATTCAGGAATGGAAACAAGTTGTGTGAGCAAGTATTGGGTACTGCGGAACAGACTGAACTTGAGTCGGAAAAATTGGACATTGGGTGTACGGACGTCAGATTGAGGGAGGTGTGAGAGAAAACAAGGAGAATAGCACAGAGGCACAGAACTACCCACAAACGGGGAACAGCAGAACAGCCACAAACGAACAGAAACAACCGAGAAATTGTTGATGATGTAACCAGACTCTGGAGATTCGGGTTCTGGCGAGGAACATTAGAGAAAGAAAAACTGACACTACAGTTCAAATCACGGATTTTGCAGTGAGATCGACGCTGGGAGTTCTAGTATCTTCTCAGTCTGGGACTTCGAGTAATGAACGAAATACGGCTGTCATAAGTTGGATGCTTGTACTTTCCCGGGTGACGGTGCTATCTACCACTCGCCGAATGTCTTTTGCTTCCTGATCTGCTATCGGAGACTCTGAAAAGACTTTCGGTCTTTGCTAAATTTTTAAAACACGCTTCTAGTTTCAGTGGTCTGTCAAAGCATGTCCGGATTGACCCCATCTTATGCAAACATTATTAATATTCCAGCTTCACTCACTAGATTCCTTTCAACATTCTGCCCTCGCTCCACCACGTCCATCTCATTTACTCGCCTCATGCACAAATTACTGTCCACCAGAATTTCCCATTATTGAAACTGTATGCTTCCTTAATTGACTTTTTCTAATCAGTTCCACTCACTGTGTGTCCCTTGTGCGGTGTCTCCCTCAATCCAGGCTATTTTCTGTGTTGACGCAGAGAAAAACCTTGGCGGAAGTTGACTGGCATAGCAAGTGATTCGATGCCAGGAAAGATACACAGCATGATGAATTAACGTGTCTGTTTTTGGATATTTGGGTTCAAGAGTACATTCCGGCATCTCGGTCGGGAGACCTCATCATTCCAGGTCGCAGTAAGGATTGGCGAATAGATCGCTCAAACTATCACCGGTTTGGTCCGACAGCCATAGCACTTATGGTTTCCGGGGAATGACCCTTAGACGTTATCCCAAAGCGAAGTACAAGCATTTGATATGGCTGTTTTGATCAGAACTTCACAGTTAGATTATTCCATCTGTGGATAACGAACAGTCCCGATAATGCTTTCCGTGGTGCCTTCCAAATTAAGTCACATCCTCAGCATCCTACGGTGAAATTCGCAGCTACATACGAGTGTGTAGACTATCGTCCTACTTTTTCTCAGTATTTGATAAAGTGCGCCAATGAGGTCATATCCCCCCTGTTTCTCCTCAGCTTTGTAAAGACCGTATCATTGAAGCCGCTGCTGTTGGAACTGAGAGGTTTGGGCTCGAACTACTCAGAAGCCGAATCCATGATCGGTACAGGATGTTTTTTGTTTGTAGGTGCTAGAATATGTCACCTTGATAGTTTGCTGGTAGAAACCCGTATGAATAAAGTGTTTCAACAACACCAAGGTGTGAGCTAATGCTTCAAGACTTGACGGTAGTCATCTATTTCGTTTTCGCGAAACAATCCACTAGAACAATTTGTTTGTCCCGCGTACTTGAGGTTTCATGGATCGGTGTTCGAATTTATCGATTCTGAAGATGCTGGTACAATAGCAAAGATCAAGTCGGCAGTTATTGTTGGGACCATTCGTGAAAGAGAAGAGTGGCCTTATTAGTGTATTGGAAGAGCGGGCTTACAGCATGTCTGAAGACTGATCGTCTTGGGACGTGATCCCGAGACTGTCGACGTTGGATCTTGGTCGCTTGCGCTGCATTTTCTTGTTTGATGGCAGCCACATGTCGTTAATGCTGACGCTCCTTGCAAGGTAGCAAGAAAAATGACGTGACAGAAGTCCGACTAGGAATATAATCCATGTACTTTTCTAGATACACCTCGTTCGTTTCGGGGAGAGCTTACCGGGAAAAAGAACTGGGAACCAACGGATGACGTTGATACGGGAAATGAGAGAATCTATTGTTAACTGTGTAATCTGCCCCTGCTGAGTCTCGAAAAGCGTCTACTGCTTTTGATTAGTATTTGCCAAAAAATGTCTCAACTTCGTACTCTCATACAGTACTATAACTTTTCCCTTCATTGCTTTGTTTGCACCTTTCATCTTTTTTTACGTCGCATTGACTCGTTTCTTGTAATACACAGTGACTCATCGGAGTCAGTCGTTCAATAGATACTTGGACATAATACACTGCTCATAAGGTTGCTCAAAACTCTTTGACAGCCCACGACTGATTTCGCACTTCTTAGATGTTCATCAGGTAGGCGCAGTTCCCGAGTTTCTGTCACCCTTATGTTCTATTTGAACCCAAACTGCACGAACTTAGTGAAATAACCATACATACCATAACCTACATACCAGTTTGGTTTTGACAGGAGACTCACATGGAACCTAGCTGATGTCCTTACTCAACTGAATGTACTGCTGCACCAGGCCGCCTCATGTTTCAGTTGGTACAATATTCGAGATATCGCAATCCATTGTATACACTACTCATAAGGCTGTTGAAAACTTATCGACAGCCCACGACCAGTTTCGGACTTCTGGGGGCTCATCAGGGCTAAAGTAGAACACACGGTTGACCGAAACTCGGAGACTGTGTCCACCTGATGAGTCTTAAGAAGGGCCAAACCGGCCATGGGCTGTCGAAAAGTTTTCAGCAACCTTAGGAGCAGTGCATTACGCCTATAGAATGTATCGCGATACGTCTAATATCGTACCAACTGAAACATAAGGCGGTCTGGTGCAGCAGATTCAGTTGCTTAAAAACATCATGAACGTCATATTCAGCTGGTTTTTAGGCGAGTCTCTCATCAAAACCAGATTGGTATGCAAATGAATGTATTTCAATTACTGGACATCATTGGGTATGGGCACTAACATAGACAACCGATAGAAAGAACAATTAAAGTCCCCACAATATTCGACACTTTACGTCTTGCTTGAAATGCAGTATCTTATGCTAAAGGGAAGTGCTTTTATCCGCTGTTGATTGGCTGATGAATTGGGTGTTCGGAGGATCGCAATGATACAACTCCCTTGTTGACATAATGCCCTATCCGTGAGGTCGGCAAAACTCGGCCGCAGCAACTACCGGTTTCACCCTGTTTGCGGATTATCAGACAAGCACGAGCCCTGAACGTCCATCAACAGTCTCACTTGCCTGTCAGATTAGAGTTAGTTGGAGGCAAATACTCGTTTGTGAATTGAGACGATGTTATCGAATATGAAATTCTCCATCTGCGTCTCCCGTTAACCTGTTCTTAAGATGAGTGTTTAGCTCCACAAAACAACCAGCATTTATCGGTCAACATACAGCATCGTCTCCGCGTTGACTAAGACTGACGTTCTTTAAAGTACAATGGTCCCTCGAGAGAGATATCTTGAAGAGAAGCCACTTTCTTCCAGCAGTTACCTTCTAGTGTGTGGTCTCCTTCGAGCCATACAGAGTGGAAGCTGAACAGCCCGTTCTTGATGGTAGCGTCTTCTAGACCTGTGGCCTTCGTAAAAGGAAGTTCATCTTTCCGGTAACGATTTTACCACCAAGAAATGTTCAAGCGCATTGAACTGTTGATACTCTGGTGATAAAAGAACGGAGCCATACAGCCTAGATCTCTGGTGCTGTTAAATCAGTGTTTTTTTCAATGCTAACGGATGATCCCTTCGTAACTTTTTGGTTTGGCCGCTTCAGTAGCACTTTCAACCGACCGGTCCTGCGCCAGCTTGACAAAGCGAAACTCTACCTGGCGCACAGTAGCACGGTAATTTTGTTCAGCGGAGCTCGCCGATCAATTTTGGGATAATACACCTCAACTCCGAAGTAACCAAGCGGATGGTGTTGCGTCTGCTATCCAGACATGCTTAGGGTAGTGAATTCCTCAGTTGATTCGGGTAGACATGTGAGTGTGGTGTTTCTACCTTTATTATTGGTGTTTTCGTTTTTCCGAGCTATCACCCAAAAAGAGCGTGGAATAAGCTGGGATAATCATTTTTCTTGTACCAATTACCCTCGTACGGAACAGACTATTGAATCCATATGGCGAACAGCTTTTGGCAGCTAGTCAGTGAACTTTGCCAGTAAGGTGAAGTTGCTGTATGAGGTTACGGAATCTTGTGCATGCTTAGACACTAAAGATTCACAGCAACCTGTTGATCTGAATCATGTTTCCCTCATTATCATTCAGCAACAACTCAGAGCTGTTCGTCAGGAAGCTTCTATTGTGGTGTCCGCCCTAGTCTCGTTCGAAATACCATGGATGCTGGTTCCGCTCTTTTTACGGACCGACGCCCATACAGTGCTCTTCTAGGAAGTTCGTCCTCCAAACAGCGTGGATCGGAAGTCAGCCCCGGGTTATTGACGGAACAGACAGTCGGAGCACAACGGCAACAACCCGGTCTAGGGTATTGCATTTCTCTTCGAACCGTCTGTGATGGTGTCTCTAATTGTGCTGACGGTCGAGACGAAACTCCCGAACACTGTCATCGACGAGGTAAGTTTTTGAGTTTCCTCTGATGTAGGCGCCTGTGATTTACTCTCGCTCTTAGTCCTTGTTTCTGTGGTCAGCGGAACCAGCTGGTTCCATTTTAGACCGGTTGTACTTTAGTTCCCATCACGATGCGGTGGCGTCGCTAAGTAGATTAGAACCCACCGACATGACCGGTCCAAACTGCTGGTTCCCAATGCTCGGGACAACTCAGTGCTCAAGACGCGACCGGACGGTCCTTGGTTTGATCCCAACCCTGGCACCTCGACTGCTTTTGCCTAGACCTGGTAACCCTGGCAATACATGATTCCTCGTGCTTCCTTCGGGTCGCATTGCAGCTAGGCACCGAAAGGTTCTTACAGCTAAGCGATTTTTCACCCAATGCAATGCTGTGATTATTTTATGAGGAGAACCTTGTGGTTCACATTTTTCCCGCTTACCGTTAAGTGGAACTGTAGTACATCTATGCTGAAAAACCGAGAAGCACACTGCAGCGGTTCCACCCTTGTCGAGACTTATCCGCAGTGCGCATCTGTCTTCATGTCAACTTTTCCAACCACCGCCAAATGATGCCTACGTACACCCGTAGCCGCTTAAACTCCGACCACTTCACACGGAGTGTACGTGCGCACCTGAACTTGTGTTATCGCGCAAGCATTCCTTCACATACACTAACTAGCACAGCTGGCCGATTGGCCAGTGAGCAAAGCCTCTTGATTTGAGTGAATTGCCTTCGTCTGGTGTTGTCACGGTTGGAATAGAGAAAAGTCACACGCCACCATCTCCGGTAAATTGGTATATTGTCCATTCATACATGGTTCACGGCTATAAAACTATACGGCAGTCTACAGTCGCAGTACGTAGTTGTGCTGAGAACGTCACTGATTCTTGTTTAGCAGCACGATTAGTTTCTCAGTAAATCCAACCTTTTTCAGGCGATGATCATGGTAGACAAATAAAACACCCGGTAAGTGATGATGTGGTGTCTGCGAACCGGGTTTCAATGAAATGTCTTGTTCAGCTAATCAATGCTGTTTTGCCATCGCGAATGCGATCGTCAAAAACATTTGGAATAAACTTTATCTGTTCTCCTTGTGCAGTAAGCACCCCTATGAGAGGACAGCACAGGAGCACTGCCTTGGGAGGGTTCTATATGGGAAATTCACTGTGAACTCTTCAGGGAAGTGACTTTTCCCGAAGGGTCTCTCCCTTATTGCATTCGGATAACAAAGACAACTAGGTAGTTATATACATGCTATCCGAGTTCCAACTGTAGTTCCGTGATCTCAATGGTCAAACAGGTCTCACGCATTTAATAAGATAGAGTGGTCTCCTAACAAACAACACCCTCTAAGAGTTTTTTTCGTTGCTTGCCATCGGGTACCGCGTGTTGAACGAAAATCGAGAAATTCTACTCTCGTTTCCTTAATGAAGCGATTTTTCACCAGCCAACCAAATAGTTGGGTGCTATTTACAATGAAATATTGGAACTTCATATAACTTCACTGGACAGTTTCCTAACAAGTCTACCCCGGTTTTCCTACATTTTTCGCAATACCATCCACACCTACGTTATGCGAATTACCACTGACCACCGAAAAGAAACCTCGATGTATTGATTAACGCCTGGTTGATCCTACAGATCGTCTTTATAATGTGCAATCTACACATAAGGGAGATTCAACTGAATGTTTATATCAATGAGTTACTCAGTGTTGGTGACAATAGTTCACGAACTAACTAAGGATATGCTTTCTGAAGTTTCCTGAAGCAACGTGCAGCTGAACGGTAGCCTGGAGTCTGAATATCCCCTTTTGCACGTGCGTACTGCGGTACCGAGCCAGGAAAAACACTAGTGTAGCAAAGATTGGGTTGGTACACCCGGCTCGATGGTATCCTAATAGACGAACACTTCCGGAATGCACGTCCTACAGAAGTCATGTAATGAAGTTACTGACTATCTCCCATTTAAAAAACGTCACATCCAACTCACCCGTTAAGGGAAGGATCACACTGTTACGTTTCCACTTTTCGCTGCGAGTTTCCTATAGTTTTTGCCTTAGAAATTTGTGCATGAAACGTGGTGGCCTCCAACTTAATTGCGATCGAATTATATGGGTATCTTGGTTGGTAATCAGTAATGGGTTTCATATCTGTAGGTTGCTGCGTTGTTGAGGTACCCCATATCATGGGTTTCTAGGTTCTCTGGAAGCATTTTCCCCGGGAAGGTTATCGCGCGTCTCTGTTTGTTTGGTGGAAATACTCCACTCACCTGTGTTTCCATACAATGCAGTCGAAACGGGAGCTAGGTATCATGGAGGACATTTATCTTGTCCTTAATTGGAGTCTCGTTAGCCGTGGATTTTAATTAGTTATCCTTACCCACTTCAGTTTCCTGTCAATTCTCATCAGTCTAGGTCCTAAGAGTTTCGGTTCCATGACAGTGGATTTACACCTGTTTTTCAAAACTACACGTATATACACACTAATCCGTCGATGGAATTCCCTCCTTTCGGCTTCCCTAGGTGTTTTTTTAACCTTTGTCCAGTGTCAGTTGACCGCCGTTCACAGTTGATTGATTTCGTGAAGTGCTTTTTATTCAGAACACGTCACCGCCTTTTTGTTTGGTCTAATCCGCTACTACAAGTGCTCCTTTGGTCGCCTTAACAGTAGGCGGAACTGAGTAACTTCATGCGTTCGTTTTTGCCGAAGGTGCACTCCACTTTTCTCGCGTCGCTGTGCACTGAGTGATCGGCTCGCGCTGACTGACAGCTTTGAAGAATATAATTTTCAGTGGTTACTTAGGACCTGACGTTTTTCCGTGCCTCTTTCCTCACGTCCCGATTTCGCTTTCGTAATAGTCCGTACCAGTTTTGCTAGCGTATTCAGCCATCATTTTGGTGGGTCAGGAGTTTAAGTAAACGTAACACAAATGCCATCGGTTGACCAGCATAGAATGTCATTACAATGATAAGCGTATCAGTCTTTTGATAAGCTGATCGCACAAAACTTTTACGGTATTTTTAGATGAGATAACTCACCTGTGTGATAATCAAAGTTGGTGGCTTTCACAGAGATATATCAACTCATTCCTGGCACATTGATGGGCCGGCCCTTCGAGTGTATGGCTTCTTCGAAAACGACGTATGTAGTACACCGCTACTGCGTTCAAAAAACGGGTTAACTGTTTTGACGGAATTGGCACATGGATGGCTCATTCATTGAGGTGGCACTAATCGGCATAAGGTCGATACTGATAACGACAAATTAATCGGTGCGATGAGGCATTATCCTGTTGGGAGCAGAAAATTTGACAAACGGAAAGTATCCAAGTGGACGTACAGAGCAGTCAAGGCTCTCCAGCTTGGTTCAACAGCGGAGCTAATCGGCTTTGCAGTATACTGTGAGACAGTTCGGTAGTTGACCATAATAACGAATAATGTAGTGTTCCCGCTCCATAGTGCGGATGGCTATGTTTTGATTCACACTGTATTGATTTGGGGTTTAGCTACCACATGAAATTGTATGGAACATTGCGATTAGGCGATAAAAAAAAGCGTATGCTAATCTGCGAATGACCTTTCGGGATATGCGGTATCCGCCTTGTTTCTCAAACACCCTGATCTTGAGGTACATGTTGCCTATCTCAGCGACGTCGCTGTCGACTGAAGACGCTAAGCAAAGCAAATTACCAAACGTCCACTCGTAACCCTTCTGTGTGTGTGCACCCTCTCCGTGTATACCAGTGGTCGATAGTCCATCGGTATGGTGCGCCTCGGTAAACTGTTCGATTCCAAGGCATGGTCAACTGGACCCCACCCTGTTTTTTATGGGGCTTGCGGGCATGCGGCGTTTTTTAGCCCAGACAGGCCGTTTCTCAACTGGTCTCGCGTGGACGCGTGCGTCGCAGTCAAGGATACATACTGACCTCGATCTGTTACCAGTCCTCGTTAATTCCTACCAATCGTATGCACGTTTTCTTCTGTTCCCTTTTCATCTATTGTCTTGTACCCATTGCGAAAATTGCCCCACGCAGTCTCCTTTTCTGAACACCAATGTCGGTTGCGGCGCATTCAGTTAATCTGGGCGCAACTCGCAGACACTTCTATTTCACTATTGACACGACCGTCCCTCATGAATAACATTTTAATCGGTCGGTAATCAAAATACCCTTGAGTGCCTATTGGATGTCTCAGCTTTCAATGGGCGGCGAACTCCATGTTCGGCCTTTTAGGTCTGCCGCTTGAGTACAGATCAACTAAACGGTTGGACAAAACCCCCCATCACTTGTAGCATTTGATGCTTTCTTGATGGTTTCAATGTCCCTCCACCTTCGTTTTACGTCCCGCACCCATACTCCACAGCTGCTCTTTATCCCAGATAGACGAGCACACACCAAGCGGGCCAGAGTAAGCTCGCGATTCAGATAGCAGCCACAAATGAAAAAAAACAAGGCGCATTGTTTGTTTTCCAATGTTGTTTTTGACCACACACATATCGCGGTTTCTCATTGTAAGCTGGACACCGGTTTGCATGTGATTCATTTTAAAATAGAATATTCTGTGTGGCCTTGTTCCCCCATTATTTCCTGCTTGAATGTAGGGCTGGAAAGAGAACGACGTGAACGTTTGTTTCTATTAATAAAATGAAGGAGTGGGTGAACGAGACCATCATACTAGGTTGCTCCAATAAATAACATCGATAGCTTGCTTATGGTTGCCTTACGCGGGGTCTGAAAGTAGCGCCTGGAAATTCGAATATGGGCATCCATTTTGACGAGCTGTACACTTATTCCATCACGAAGATCCAGGAGATGCTTTTTGGTAAACTGGACACCGCTGGTTAGTGTACATATCGCCATGTCGCCGGTGAATGGTGTATTTACCACCTTGTCCCCAACCGAATAGGCGGCACTTGGCAATTTTGAGTGATGCGTAACCAGTTTTTTCTGTGGCTATTCATACACGATACTCCGCTCCACAAGGAAGCGTTTTGGGTTGACTCCAAAACGGCCCTTCCTATGGAGTTTCCTACCCGTCCACCTCACGTTCTACAATCGTTAGAAGAAAACTCAGTAGCCTCCGAAGCATTTATATATTTTTCATGCTCTTTCCAGAATATTCGTAATGTTTCTACTTCACTGTGTGTCTACTGCGTTGCATTTATAGCGCAATTGGAAAGCCAGAATTAAACAAACGTTACTAAAAAGACAGCGCAATAAACACCGCAACATTTACACATTAACCGGTGGCCACATCGCCGAAGGCCCCTGTAACCAAGAGTGCATAACAACACAAACGATGAGGGAGCCAAGGCAGCTTCCCCTGAAATATATATTAACTAATTTCGGCGAGTTGGGGTTATAAAGAGACGAGACTATAGAAGGGATGCTAGAAACCTACAAAGTCCAGTTCGAATGAACAAAGAAGTGAAAAGTTCACTCTGCGGGTGACGTGTGCTAACTTGGTAGGAAGAAGCTAGAAACTGTGACGGAGAATAGCATTGATTATGGTAGTAGAGAAGAACAAGGACAAGGCCCGATAATAGGTGTGCTTTTGGGGTAAGCGGTGTTACTAAGACATGGCAATTAAGTGAACGGTCTTTCTCGGGCTTCGGCTCACAATTCATAGCTGAGTGGAAGGAACCCGGTTACTGAAACTATATTTTAGATTAAGGACAGTGTTGCAGATCTTGGCGAGGTGTCACAGTTAACGTTTTTCTGTCTGCCAATGCCATCGCCTCTAGTCCGTACGGCAGTGAAGTATCAGTGTCTTTGATGTTGATGATCGCAACCGCGCGGCGTATTCCAACAAATACTACTGTACGTGTGAATGTGATTGGGATTAATTCAACATTATCGTCAAGGTTAACTAAGTGGCTAAATCCACTGCAGCATACCTTTTTAAGAGGGGTGAGATGAATCTTTTTCACGTCGTTGATTGTTTTTATCGTATTTTTTTTTTGAGGAACCGTCTTCTCAAGATGTGTCGTGGTGTACAGCAGTTCAATCCCTCGCAGGACTATATTGTAGTCATGTCTTTGCCTTTGTTTTTGACTCACTGACGGTCGGCAAAACCTACTCCCACTTCATGCGTCTCGTGTTAGTAATTCACCGTCTCCATGACCTACTCGTATTGCCCAAAATGTATTTTAGGACTAACAGATACCGAATGGATTGAAGAGGACGCACAAGCCATCGGTGGTCTTTCTGGGCTACTGTCACTCGGAATTCCAGCCTCGATTGCGATTGCCGTTAGCACTATTGTCACGTTTACCATTGGGATCGGAGCCGTGGTTTGCTGTTGTCATCGGTGTTGTCGGTCTTCCCCTACACGCGTGAGTCGCTACCCGCGGATTACGGGCAATTCATTCTCAAGACAGTTTGATCTTGCAATCGCGGGTGGAACGACCTACCACAGCCGGAGTGGTCTCAACGAATCCGGAGCAACATCACGTCAGCTGAGTCGCTTTGTAACCCCCGGTGATGCAAATTTCCCGTCTATGTTGAACGGTACTCAACACGGACACTTAACATCGCCTTACAATCATCCGGGCGTTGCGTCTTTACTTTGTGGCAATACACAATCCGGACACCTTCGTTCGGGTAATATTTCTCAAGGTGACAAGCCACCTCAAGAACTGCTCACTCGAGTTGGTCAAAAAATACCGTATTCTGATGGAGGCGAACGTTCTACGGGTGCTCCATCTGCAGCGGACATGTCTATCGGACCACAACATCAGCTTCAGAGACCGATCGCCTACTCGTCCGTCGCCGGCAGTGACTCATACTCGTCGATCCATGGAAATATTACAATGGGCTGTACACCCTACCGCACCCCTCCGGGTCCTCCGCCTGCATTGATCCCTGGGGCTATGGGTAGTCCAATTGCATTTCGACGAGGTGGGTACTTCATTTCTGGGTTCGGCTTTCAGTATTGCTCTGCTAAATGTTAGCGTTTTCCAACGAAGTCCATGTACTACGGTTTATACGGTCTCTTCTGTGATCAGTATCAATAAAAATTCATATGCCTCAAGGATTTCTAACGGGTTTACGAATAGTTGGCCAAGTTCGTTCCAGGATTCGTTGTTCCTCAGTTAACATCTCTTTTAAATTTTATTCCCCTGGTTACAACCGTCAAACCACACTTTATGAGTAAGTTAGGACGATCGGATACTACACCATTCTATCCCCCATTGACAAGGACCATCAATTGGACAGGTCGACTCCGGTCCCTCCAGCAATCGAGTTTCTGGACTTGTAAATTCGCTACGAGGTCTGTCGCTGTATAGCACTTGTTAACACAAACTAGATGATGACCTGATGAATCTGGAAGTGTGAATGACGCGTCCAACTCGGATCTTCCAGTGAGCAGTGATTGAATGGATACCTACACATAATAGGGCATCCGAAAATGGTTTGCGCGGAACCGAAAGCAGTGCTGTGTGCGATTTAGGCCGACTCAGTCCCACGGTAACAAGAGTTTTCGTCACCGAAGTATCAAACCCTAATCACGAGCCCTTTTTTCGTACCGAAAGAATATCCTACTAGATCGGAGAGGATAATTTTATTGAAGAAGAGTAATAGCGGAAAGATTCTGCGTAGAATCCGTGGTTTTCTGATTGGTGATGGTCACTGCCAGGCAAGTACTGTATGGCGACCCAACATTCAAAGACTTTTCGCTGAAGCATGTATATCCTCCGTTTGGAAAAGTGTCAGTGCTACACAACAGCCATGTGAAAAGGCACCTCAGACTCACGTTGAAGTCAGAGTGTTGGTGCGATTTCTCTCATCCGAACCAACGTCATTGCCGAGTCCACTGATTTTTTTTAGTGCTTGCATCACATGCGGACAGACTTCTGTCTCTCGACTTCCCCTGTCCAGGCTTGGGCAACCTGGTAGTATCCCAGCCCTCATGCTTCCTTCGGGTGGCTTGGCGCCGAAGGGGTGCTACATCTGAACGATTCGATTCGACTCGATGTGAACCAAAGTTTTGTGAATAAGCAAAGTAAGGAACTTCCCCGCGGAATGCACTGTCGATCATGGATATTGTCGTCTTCCACTCGCTCATCATCTTCAGTTTACTTACAGTGCAAGTTTAGTTATGTGTGCCAAAAATACCCATTAGTTTTCTAGACAAGTCCGAACTCTAATTCTCACTGGCACGTTAGCATACAATCAGCCTTGTAGCACCATGATGCATGCATGCAATAGATAGAATTTTCCATTCGTAATAAACCATGTTTTCATCCTTTGTTGTTACCGTCTTCCAATAGATCCTTCCTCGGGGGATCATTGTTGCTACACTCCTCCTCCTTATGGTGCCTGCACTGTCCCACCAGCCAGCAGTGTAACTGCCAGTAGCAGTCGAACGGGTACAACCAGTGGCAATGGGCTGCCGCCAGGACAGTCGACTGAGCAACGTGGACCGGGTTGGCGCATGCGCGCTCGACTGCAAGACCATGCCGGCTATCTGGTTTCCGGTAGTGTGGACGGCGTGGGAAGCGCTGCTGGCGGTAGTGGAACAGACTTGTGCACGACGGACTCTACAGGCATGTTGTTTGGTCAACAACTCAGCGGCGGTGGCAATTCGGCACTACACACAAACACGCCCGTAGAGACAATATCTCAGACTGGTGGGGATATGGTATCGAATGGCGGAATAGTTTACCTTGGAGAAATTATTCCACCGTTCTCTGGCGATTCCGCCAACAAATTCCGTGGGACATCGTACGCTGGTGCTGGGTCTACTACTACTGGTAGCGGTAGCTCCCACGGACGCACCGCACATTCCCATCGACTTCTAATGCAAGATCAAACGTCACAGTCGACGGAATTCCCCACCAACCCAACAACCGCTACTAGTACGATGGCATCAAATCAGATTTATAGGATGAAAACGGAGTCTATCGGTCCTCGTCGTTCTCGAGCGCCATCTCATCGGCAACATCGGTATCGTGTTCAACGGTCGGTGGATCCAAACCGAGCACCATCCAGTGGATCACATACCCCGGCGAGTTCACGATCCGGTCTGCTCACATCATCTCAGCGATCCGCGATGGAACCGATGCAGCATTCATCTGCACATAGCCTAAGTAAATCAGACAATTCAATCTCCTTCCCTGTCCAACTTTAGGCATCCTGTACATCTGGCTATTCGCCGGACGCTGTAACGTGCCTTCTATCTTCCTGTCTGTGCTCAGCGATATCACAACTCTGCGTCCCCCTCTCCCCTCCAAATCTCAACGCCAAATTTCATGAG
Organism: Clonorchis sinensis; assembly: GCA_003604175.2. Taxonomy (NCBI): domain Eukaryota; kingdom Metazoa; phylum Platyhelminthes; class Trematoda; order Opisthorchiida; family Opisthorchiidae; genus Clonorchis; species Clonorchis sinensis. Next base: position 3,502,837 of record CM030370.1, on the reverse strand, counting down.
TTTTGTTTTTCAACTACTTTCCAAACGGAATATTCCTCCTTCATACTACGTGCATTTTACGCTTTTTCCGATTTTATCTCATCTCCGTGGGAACAAAATGACCATCGCGAACTTCCTTTTTCCAGTGATTATGTTTATTTCTTCTGCCCGACGATCAATACTTTTCACACGGACCCTCATCTATTTTAGACAAATGAACTATGCGCATACACAGACAACACCCGCTGTGCTTGTCTGTCACTGCGGTTCAACTGGTGCATTTCCGCCCGTCCAATTGACTGACATCTTCCCGTTCTTCTATTGATTTTCATGTCTGTTTCTACAAACTGGTTCAGTCAGTCGATGTCAACTGAAGCATCCACCATTTTTCGCGATGCTCACCGGTTCTTTTTCTATCTAGTCATTTTTATTCCCCCCCATGACCATTATTGTTATTAATACTATTGACGTTATTCTACCAGTCTTAAATATTGTTTTGATTTTTTTGAGAATGCGCGAAGCACTCTCTCTCTCCTGTGAACCCTCTATCACTAAGTTGGTTCTGTTTTTTTTGTATCCAAACCGTGTTCGGGTTGTTCCACAATTTTCTTTTTTCCGTTTTTCTATTCGGTTCTGTCGCGGGGACTTTGATCTCTATCGGCTGCAATACACACCCGGATATACATCAGTCTTTCAAAACACGCCGTACTTCGAATTTTTCGGATCGGAACAGTCTAAAATATAAAGTTTGCTTATCAACATGTCCTTCTTTGTTTTATGTCGTGGTCACTGGGATTTTGTATCCAGACTTCGTAGTTGTAAACAGCAGTATTGATGTTGCCACTGTTAGTTCATTACAGAAACACTTTTTTTAAAAGCTTTAAAGTGACTTGGTTCCAATTGATTCTATTCGGAGTTCGAGTTTGATATTCCTTGTGAATCTCTCTTTGAGATTGTGAGGATATCTGTTCGAATTTAGTTCTACTTTGTCGTTCGCCGATGCATGGGTTACTGAGTATTGTTCAAACACATTCGAGTCTCCGTTAACACCACTGCAGCCTGCAAACGAGTCGTCTACTGTTGAGCCTTCATGTTTGAATCCCGAAGCAACCCAAGTGTGGCATAAATCCGGTCGGATACCAATCGACAATATGTGGAATTAATCTGATGTTCTGGCTGAAGCCAATTTAGTTTACTTAATACGGACGATTCATCATGATAAACGAATGCATTTTCCACATTAGCAGAGGACAGCAGTTTTGATGGCGTGCACACCTTGTTATTTCGCGGGGGCTGCTATCCCTCAGACAAAATTTTGGCATGCATGCTAGGCAATGCGTTAAATCCAGAGTCATCTATATGAGCTCGTCCTGCGTCAGTAGGTGCAATGCTGTCCAGTTATCAGCTATCGGGTCCAGCTTGCTTCAATGCATAATGTTGGGTCAATCTACCTGCATGACCTGGTAATCCAATATGGTTTCCAGAATGCGCTATCCGTCAACTACTGGTCGGGGACGACTTGCCTCAAATGGTTACAGCGTGAATTTACTGACCGAAAAGTCCGTGCTTCGAACCCGACCTCTGCCTTTCGACTTGTCCTGTCTAGGCTTGGGCAACCTGGTAGTATCCCAGCCCTCGTGCTTCCCTCGGGCGTAATGGCAGCTAAGCACCGAAAGGGTGTTAGAGCTGAACAGTTTTTTTCAAATACTGGTCACATTTCTGGGACCGACAAGTCATGACCAGGCAGCGGTACTATGACTACAAACTGTTAGTACAACCAGTTTGTCTCATTGCCGAGTGCTCACTTTTTGTCCTGAGCGGAACGCTTCAGTTGAGATTTTTGTTGAGCTATATCCCTCGAAATAGCACGTAAACTTTACTGTTCAGGATAGGGGCCCGCTGGCTGCCAGTATCAAGTAAGATATTCGTAGTCAGCAGTCAGTTCAACCATTGTAGTGCATGCATACAGATGCTGGGTACGTAAAACGTACGAGGAGGACTGCAACTTTAAATCAAAGGATCTAATCTTCATCCCCACACCGATAGTTCCACACCAGGATGTACGATTTCAGTTGGTCCTTGGAGCTTTGGGACGGTCCAGTCCCAAGAATCCGTTCTTGTACAAAGTCTCCGAAGAGCCGGAAAGGTGTATTTGCAGTGTTATCACCCTAGTCATAAACTAAAGTTTCTATTAATTGGAAAGTCGCTGGAACCAAATGAAAAGCCATACTTTCAGAAAACTTTAATAAACAATCAGTAGATATACAGTTGGACAGAGTCGTTTTCGATGCGCGAACTTCATCCGGTCAGATGAGTAGGCTACTGAATTGATCAGGTTTTTAAGAAGATGGGGAACCGCTCGGCAATATCTCTGGACCAGCATACTGGATAGGTGTTGAATGTCAAAAAGTCTTTTCGGTTGGTGCGGACGTGGCTGTTCAAACAAGCGTAAGTCCGTTTTTATACTAAATAAGAACATCTTTTGTGTCTTTCAATTTCATACATCATAAGTAAAATTAAGTAGAACACAAAACCGGGAAGAAACGTCCAGCATTCTTTACGTGTATTTAATAGAGAGAGGAGGTCGGTTGAAGAGCAACTGAGTATACTCATAAAAAAACGTCAAGAGAAAAGGAGCACCACATTCAGTGTATCGACTCGACTCTGAAAGAGCTCGCAATTATTAGGTGTACACCTTCAGCTTCAATCCCAAGACGGATTGTACTTGCAATCCATAGCGGTATAGTCTGTAAAATTGGTTAAAATCGTCCAGTTTTTGGCGTATTCGGCGCAAGACAACCGAACCACTTAGAACAATGGGACGGAAACAGTGCTAGGCTACACAAGCCTGTGTAGCAGCGACCAAAACTCGCGGGCTGGATTCTAGTCCAACTGTTGACCGTGAATATCAATGACTGTCGTCGAAAAGGGCTATTCTTACGAGAGACCGGTGCGGCTTCAAATGCACCTATTGTGACCATCATTCTTTGCATCCTCGGGATAGACAAGCTGAACACAGGAAGATAACCAGCTCACTGTGACACCATTTCGTTTTTCCGCCTTTCCAACTGCCGTAAAGATATCAACCGTGCACATGAACCGAGCTGACAGTAGAAACTGAAAGTGAGGGTATTCAAAGGGAGCGGGAAGTCACTGGCTTCAATGGTGTGAGTTGTGGTCAAAGGCCGGAACATGTCTCAGGTCATCCACCCAAAACGACAAAGTTCGTATAGTACTCGGATGCACACATCCTTTGAGATCCAATCATATACCTTTTTGACGAACCAATGGCATAAATTGGCGGAAGCAGTTCTGCTCTTCGAGATTAATGGGTCTATTTCGTCTGTCACGCTATCTCAAAACTAATCCAACTCCGCAGGTACGTATGGTGATGCACAACTTCCAGGGTCACTCATTGAATACATAAACAGACGTTCAGTAACTGTGCGTTCCGCAACATTACCAGTTTACAAAGTCTAGGGCTCGAGATAGCTCGGTGGCTAAGGCGCCTACTCACTAACCGGAAAGAGGGGCGTGATGGCTCAGTGGTTAGAGCGCGAATTTAATGGAGGGTCCGTGGTTCGAACCCAAACTCTGCCTCTCGACTTCCCCTGTCTAGACTTTGGCAAAGTGGAAGCATCTCAGCCCTCGTGCTTTCTTCGGGTGGCATAGCAGCTAAGCGTATGAAGATGATATTTTTTGACATCAATAACAAACTTGAAGAGGAAAGGCAAGAGACCATACTTGGTGAACTCGGGCAAAGACGTACTCGTACGTGTTCGCAGGAATCCGGAAGCGGTCTCCTCAAAAGGGATATAAATTTGGAAGCGACTCCGTTGATCGCCGAACACCGCGAAAGTTCCTGACGGTTGAGAGTTAAAAGTAGCTTCCAGATCAAGAAAGACGATCAACATTTGAAACAGTGGGGTTGTTCACTAGCTTGTCCCAAAGTAAAGGGATGTCCAAGACATTTTCGGCCATGGAGAAAGCCAGTTCCGTTCCTCCTAAAATCAATCGAACTGCGCAAAATAATGTCAGAGAGCAACTTGATAAAGAGGAATACCGTGCTGATTCCACAATGGTTTTTTGTGACTTTCTTGCGCCCTTTATGAAGACCTATGATGACGGTCAAGGTGCGCCATCCCTCTGTTATTCTGTTTTCGTCCGAAGTAAGGTCGTCAGACTGTTCACCATGGCCTCACCCCTTTTGAAGAGTGCGGGGTGCTTCCATTCAGACACCAAGCAATTTTCGTCATGAGCGTGGGTGCGTATGCAGTAGCATTTCAGCCACATCATCTGAATACGATTGAGGTACTGAAACTTATCGAAATTGATCAATGCTGACGGAAAACGAAGCGGTAACCGGGCTCGCACAATGGTATGATCACAGTCAAGTTGCGTACCCCAGAACGGATGACAATCTTTCATTGAGACTCACCATCGGTAAGTGATAGCCACATGGTCCAAAAGAGTAACTCGATGTGAGCGTTTGTGCTGGAAGTTCGTATTGGTCAGGAACAGACGATGATCAGCACACAACTTAAGTAGTCACTCTCCATTATCTGTATGCTGAGCATCGAATTCAAATCTACCACCTAACTGAGCTTCTTCCGGTTTCAGTCACCCAACCTGGGCGATTATGTCACCCGCTAGGACGACTTTATCCGCTCAATTTGCTGACCGAAACAGTCGCGACAGATGTCGCAAAACCCGTCTTTCTCAGACTCAGAACGGCAGTCTGTGGGGCGTACACTGACATGACAAATAAACGCCGCTTACCACATTGACCTGCATTGATCCAGGCAACTGTACAGCGCGAAGACGACTTTTACTGAGATCTGGTGCAGTGGGTGTTCTAACCTTGCGTGAGTGAAACTTCCACACCCTGGACATTGCAAGCCATTGCGTCATGACCATCGAAGGATGTGATGTGGAAAATCTGAGCTCGTGCTAAACGCCTTGCGATGCACACCCGTGTTTCGGAGACAGCATGCATCGGCAGAGATGCAAAGCAAGGTTTCAGCAAGAGATGCTTGTTGCCCAATTGTACAGAGAACGGACATTAATGGACACAATGTGAGTTGGAATTTTGGAGCTTGGTAATAGACTTTTGTATCATTCGGCTGGGTGATAGTTTAAGCAGGGGACCGTGGTTAGGGGCAGGTAGATGAGTTGGTCCCAGCGCATCACTCGATGGTTGGGAATTGGGTGTGGAGGAAGTCCGGAGAACGAAGAGTTGCACGGGAGAATGATAGTTCCCAGTTGCTCAGGCCGAGGAATGTGCTGTGATTGATACACCCCACATTAAGCTTTTAACTCAAAAGGCCAACACACAAGGTAGGAGGAGGATGTGAGTTTTTGTTCGGGATGAGTTCTGACCTAACAGTGTGAATCGAGAGACTGCCACTTTTAAGACTTTCTTGAGAAACCCTTCCCGGAGCTAATGACTCAGTCGTCTGATCCAATTAGCTGCAGGGGCTGGCCTGGCCCGAGGATGCAGGGAATAAAGCATGGATATGTCACTCTTACCCGCACAGCAGGTACCTCCTGAGCGGCACAAGTCTTTTGTTTCGACCGCATTGAGTAATGCGCCGGTGGTCACAGTCAACCGTTGAACGATCGGAGGGTGTGGTTTTCAGGGCGACTTTCCAATCCGTCCTGCTTCGGGGAAGGCTTTCATAAATATGTATGTACCGATATCCTGCTTTCATACTCATATCGCAGTCAGTACGACTTTACCTGCAGGCCATCTCGTAATACGATTTCTTGCAGTACGGAGTTGCGATGTTTTGGCCTTCCTAGCATTGTTAAACCTAGAGGAACTGAGTTTCTGCCAGTGCAGCCCGAAAGATCACTGCAGTAGTCGAGTCCAGCCACCACAAGGTAACATGGCTGGATTCTAGAGGCAGTTAACTGTCAGGATGCACTTTTGTCAGCTGTGGTTGACGCCAAAACCCAAGGTGAGCTACGCTATGACGTACGTCGCCTAACACGCTGTGACAGATGCTAAAATGGGAAGATTACTGCTCACCCTCTTACACCTGTTCTAAGCACTCATTTCAGCTATCACAAACTGAAGCAGACACTCACCAGGATGACTCAATCAGGGAATACGCTTTCTATTGCAAGGTTGTTGATACTCGAAAACTGTGCGACCTATTTAGCCTGGTTGGGTGGTCCGGAGTTGGTTCGTTGTGGTTTATCACCCGAACAATCTGATTATATTCACCTACGGTCATCAGCAAATAACCAAACAAATTAAGCACGAGATGTAGATTAAGTTGATTTGGACTATCCGTACCAAATTTAGCACGAATTTTTTTAGTGTTGTCTTGATCAATTTGATTAGTGTATTAATTGGGTAGGATTTCTACTGCTTAGCGTTTCGGTCACCTCAGACAGCCTACAACAGTGACAACAAGTTGATCGGAATCACTTGGAAAAGAGAACGCGCATCAATTGGTATTGACTGAAACAACGAATATTATATGCGTTAATCTGAATTATTGTTTTTTTGACTGAGGGAGCTGCATTTGCTTGCTTATGTTTTTCTAACTGTCTATCAATCCTATCTAGACGGCGCGCTGTTAGTAGCGGTAATTCGGTTGATATGTACAGGTGGAGAGCTAATGGCTAGGACTTCTACATCATTACGATCAGCACATCGTGGTAGGTTATTTTGGTCTGACAAAACACAACGTGTGACTCGATGTCATTGCAAGTTAGCGAGTCCTTTCTGAATTGTATGGCAGAGTAGCACTCTGGGTTGAAATCCGTAGATGCCTTTTGTGTTCAGTTTTTCGTACGCATAGTTGCTGACTAATTTCGCATCTGGCTTCCTAATCCTCAAACCATATTTCACAGGCTCAGTCCGTTTGATCATCCGCCTGTACATGGTCTTCTGAGTGCTGTAGTTTCCTATCAATTGTGTTATCCAGTCGAAAAAACGTGTGCATATAAAACTGTGAGAAGATCGTTTACATCTCTATGGACATATCGTCCCTACAGGGTAAGTGTACAGTCGTCCGAATCGTTCGTATGCTTTTCAGTTGGTCTGGTGTTTGTTTTAATGAACAAATTGAAGTGGCCATTTCTTTTCAGTACTACATGAATACGCCTAGTTTTTTGAGGCCTCGTCCGAGCAAAGCTTATTTGCTTTGTCTATCAACGGTTTTACTACTGCTCGTCTGATGCTGATGGGATGACATGGGCGATAATTCAGATGCTGATCAGATTGATTTTAAACTGTTAACCTTGACCAGTCAATTTAGGAACTCAAACGAACATTCGTGAATGACACTGGATGTTGAAGAAAGTAAACAGGCCACCACACAGTCCTCCTCGCATGATGACAAACGTATTTCCACCAGGTACTTAGTGAACATTCAAATAAACCACCAAAATTCGACTTCAGCTACTCCAGAAAAAATACCTATTGTAGTTGGCGTGATAAAGGAGCTCAACTTGGCTCCATTAGCTTGTCCACATAGACTAAGTTTGAAGACGAAATAGGCATAGGACAAAAATGGTCCAATACCTGTAAACTCCGGCACCATTCAAGCGGACGAGATTGTGAAAAATAAATCATCAAGCCATTGGGAAAAATCCTGGATTTTTTCCAAATAAGCAGCAACAAGCTATATTGTGCCAGGATGAAACCAGTCTAACCGACCGCATTGTCATCCCAAGACGATTACTAGGAGGGAATGATAGCTCACATTGACGTAGTAATCTAACTCCACTGTGTCAAGTACTGAAAATGATGCCATGCTCAGGTCCCAGGCACGCAATGTGTGTGCGTGCACAGAACCCCGATCGGTGCAATATCACGGAAGGATCTGTGCTGTTCGCAATTCCGATCAACCCTTATTTCCAGGTTAAACAAAAGAAGGGTGCAAATTTTAGCCGGTGTTGTCGACATGAGGGATGAAACGAGGAAATTCGTTGAACCTTCTCCACTAGTCCAAAGAACAGCTCCTGCAAGAGATAAGAGGGGAAAGAGACCAAATGGAAGTAATTCACAGAAATCGCTTTTTTATACTTCTGTGAGTTCCATCTTTCCTACCCAAGTTCCATTCTCATCTAATGTACCAACCCAAAATGATACCCATATTCATCACGCACAGGAAATGATTGTTGTATCCATCGTAAAGGAGTAACGAAATGACACGCGAACAACATTTATTGGATTCGATCCCTGCGTTCTCACTGGAGAATTATTGACGGCTAAAAGGCAAAATCTACAGAGTAATCCTGGAAACCAATCGGAAAGAGATTTCGAAAGCCAACCACACATGCTCTGGCACGTGTAAATCTCTCTCGCAATCGTACGGAGGATGGTTGGGATAGAAAAAACGTGTCTCAATTAATAATCAACCAACGAGTTCTGGGGACGGGGACATATCCCAAAGTCGGTGGATGTTTTTTTCACTATGTTTGCGATGCAGTCGGTGGAAAATGCCTTGTAGTATGTCATATCCTCCAACTTCTTTCCGAGACTTTCCCTTTGATCTGTTCCGGCTAAATTGGATGCAGCGTCCAACTGACAATTATCACATGTTAGTTTAACGACTCACTTTTACAGAAGACTCTTCCGATATGTTGGGAATCCATACTTTCTATGTTTTGCGTTTAGGAACAGTTCATGATTGTCACGCTCAGCAGTCGAATGGCTGACAACCAAATCAACCGCGTAAGATCACTTAACTTTGATAGTCTATATTAGATTAACAACTGCTTGAATGGATATAAAATCGACGTACAGACAACTAATACAGCTATCCAGTCAATCATTTCCCTGATTTCTTTGCGTATTCAATTTTTGATTCTATGTGTACTACTGCAGTCCTGCTGGAAGGATACCACCCTCCTGAGTGTACTTTTTGTTCGGTAGATGATGAGCGATGTTGGAGGGTGTGGGTCATTCGCTATACTTTCGCGTTACTTGCAAGTAGTGTGAATTTTGGGCAGCACAACAGAGTTGACGACCGTAGCAGCTCCGGTTAAATTGGGACACAGTAAACTGAGATTGTTTAGGGGAACAGTGATATCTGGGCAAGCACACAAAGAACCGCTGACGGTTCCAACTAAAAAGACTCATAGTGCACTAAAAGAATGTAGATGAAAGGACCTTTGTCCGTTGGGGATGAAACGTTGCTTTCAAACGGTAGTCAGCGCACTAAACCACCTCCTCGTGGTGCCAGCTGGGTTAGCTAAGAGTTCAGCCACTCTAGACAGGGCTAATTACTCTGTTTGGTTTCAATATGCTGGTTACTTTCGACAATGTACAATATGAATCATCTGGCACCTCCGCACAAGTTCCAACCAGTACACAAGAGAAATTCGTGGGGTTCATCTGCGAGGAATGTGTCAAATGCTGTAAATCGAAAGCTGGCGTGGTAGCCTATCGTCGAGTTCACGTCCATGAAATTATTATTCCGAACATGGTTGCCCAATTGGTGTGCGCTGACAGTTCCCGCCTCTTTCGGACAAAGATTGACCTGAGCCAACACCACCGGCACGCACACCCCATCCAGCGCAACGCACCCAGCATAATGCAGATAAGCTTGGCCGAGTGAGGAATTCCAGTGTCCGCTGGTCCCAACAAGAGTCACAATCGCTCTTGCGCCTGGCTAACAATTTATATCCGTCTTATGGCACGCAAACCGCGCTATTCGCGAGATTAGAGCAGTATTTTCCTGGTTGATCGGCTATCAGCATCAAAACCAGGTTAGGGGTGCTTAACTGGCAAGGACAACAGGACGAATTATCATCTGGTGGCCTTGACCAAACCATCCGTCAAACAGCGGCCTACTCGACAGAAGCTGATGACTATACCATCTGACTCAAGCAAACCGTGGATTGCACCGTGTCACTCTTGGAATCCCTTAGCAGTTCGCTTGCATTTGCCCGAGGGTTGCAGTCTGACATCATGACACCGGAGTAAGTCCCCTCGCTTCTGTACCTCCACACACCTGGAAAACTGTACCCCGACGTTGTCGTCAGTTACCCCATCGGGTGCCGGCCAACCGAAATCACATTCACCGAGCCAACTACCCCAGCATCCAGACCCTATACCTCCAAAGACGAAAAGATGCAGCATCTGCTGTGCTCGACGGGTCATGGAAGGATCTGTACAAAGGAAAATGCGGCCTATCTCTCAACGCCGAGCAGTACTGGAAACAAGTGCCCTCTGCTCCGAAACACGTGGATAGCCGGTCAATTCGCGCAGTGCTACTATCCGATTGGAATTCGATCGAGCCAATTACAGGTGAGGAAGTCGGCCGTACGATCCGTTTAATGAGCGATTCGTCTCCAGGTCTGGACCAGTTCACACCCAGGATGCTTCGCCGGTGCAATGCCAAAGCACTCGCTGGGTATTTCAATCAACTTACTCTTATCATTATTATTATTATCTGGGGGTTTTTCGGCCGCATAGTGTCGTGCTCGCATTACCGTAGTTCCGAAGGTCCCAAATCCGATTTCATCGGACCAACTGAGACCGATTCCTGTGTCATCCTTGTCCGGTGCTTTCATAAGCTGGTTGCTGATAGCTGCAGCCGCAGTTCGCAATTCGCCTCACTCCAGTTTGCATTCGTACATCGAAATATTTGTTTGGAATTTACATCGCTGTTACATGCACTGCTTCGTTACTCTTCAGCGACCGCTCCTAACCTCAGCTTGGCGTTTGTTGACGTCTCGAAAGAGTTTGATTCGATCTCGCATGATACAGTTGTCAGATCTGTTGAGGCTGTCACGCCTAGTTCGGTACATCGCACAGTCTTATGAGAATGCTGTAGCAGGTTTTCCCCAATTCCGAGATTTTCTGTCACAGAGGTATGAGACAGAGAGATCCATCTCTGATCATCATGGTAATGAATGAGGTTCTTGGAATCGGCAATGTTGTGGAATATAGGTAGCTCGGGTGCGCTGATCGATTGTTGGTCTGTTCGCCGAGCTTGGTAGTTGGATTGCAAACGTTTCATCACCAATCGAGGTGACATCATCAGTGCGGGGTTGAGTGGGTTCTTGGAATGTCTATGCCTTGACTGTGGTAGCGCTTACCGCGCCTTGAAGAGCATTTAGCATTGTCTGTTCTTTCTTCGGTTTCTGGTCTTTACACGCGTTTCCATACCAAATATTCTTACATACACTGGGATTCATTTTGTCTAACTAGAACTGTTGGTGGCACGACTTCGAATGGGACGTTTTCCCCGTTTTATCTAATATTCTCCTTTAACTCTTCCACATCTATGCTTGCATTTACTTTGACCATGCTCTTCAAAAATAAACGATAATATGAGGTAGGACTGCCTCCGAAAATCATGCACACGGAGATGAACAGTTCTGATTCAAAAGGTCATCAAGTGATTCTAAGTAGCCGGGAAAGGATTCCCACCCACATCATTGCAATGGATCGAGTAAGTTTGTTCTCCTGCACGGTAAACCTCTCACAAAATCGGAGAGGGCATAAGCACCATTCTAATCCAAAAAGTTGAGATAAGTTCTTAAGTGCACAGCTCTCTGAAACGAGCGGCTAGCAGCCAATGTACTCTGTTCTACTGAACGTGGTCGGGAAGCTAACCTTCTGCATAGACCCGTTGGTCGCTCCCGTCTTTCAATAATCGCAGCTGAACAGCTGAACTTTCTGACAGTCTATCGTGACAAAAGAACCTCGGTTGTATCACATGTAGCACAGATTGCTCACAGTCTTGCTGATGTAGCATATCACTGACTAGCTGCAGAAAGCCATGTTCGCTGGAACCGACAGGAATGCATTCTACAACGACGTTCGGCCCGACATTCGTGAATCTATCAACTACGATGAGGTCAGACTAACGACTGTTTTTATTGAGAAAAACAATGGCACAACACGAGAGGAAAGCCAATTTGGGTTGCATTTCGTTCATAAATATAATCGAGTTCACAAAACATAACAAAGAAGTGACAACACACACAGGGCGTTTAAATAGATTTATCGAGGAAAACGACAGACCGAATGATCATAATAGTTTGAGTAAATCACAGGTGTACTGGAGGCAACCAGGACAGCGGGTTAAAGAGAGGACAATCCATTAAGAAGGCTGGAGAGGATGGGACATTATGCTTGAGCGCTGCGAAACGGTGGCGATGCTCGACATCCTTACAATATATTGATGTATGAGTCAATTTTAGCACGTTGACGCTGGGAAACACATTCAGCAATCCATACGATGTTGCGCATTTCTTGTTCCTTGAGCTTGAGTAGCGAGTAGAAGATGCCAAAATGGAATTGGTGCAAGAATGAGCCCACGTTTAGATGGACCTACACGGAGAAAGCAAGGAAAGAAGCTGTCGAAGACACATGGAAGAGAGAGGACATCTGCGAAACACATGTCGAACAGGAAATCGTAGATATAACGAATGCTCGTAATGCTGAGGACAGGTTACAGACCTGACTAGAACAGTCGGAAGACCTGAGCACCGACCGACGCCAACAGAACTCTTTCTATCGCCTTTTAGGAAGTCCCACCAATTGTTACCACCTTGAGTTGGAGTTTGGGGTTGAATACTGTAATTCGCTTGGACATCTTTCTTAAAGGTCTAAGCGTATCAAAAAAATCTACTAGGAGCAAGCTCATGTGCAACGGGTCCTCGTATTGCGACCATCGTGTTGTTCCTTGCGAAGGAAATGTGGACGCACCAAGAGGTTTCCTCCAGGCGACCAACACAACAATATTTATGAAAACAGTCATTTCCTCTCCCCTTCTCCAAAGTCAGCATACTCCGATCACCCAAGGTTGATTGTGACTGTCTGCTAAGCGCTCAATGCTTCCAAAAACTGTAAGACCCTATCAATAGCCTGATTGGAATCAAAATGTATCCGAAATGTACCGCAGTATTAGGTGTGGGGCATTCCTTCCTTACTAGCTGCGCTCTCGTGGTAAGCTGGCTATGCACAACCAAGTGGGTCAGAAACTATTGAGTCACGAGTTTCGGTTGAGATTACACCCCATCCGCGCAAGAAATTTCAACCTCTCTTTCAAGGTTAAGACTTTCAAGTCAGAGGTTGGGGATGGGGGCCTTCCAGAAGCTTCTATATCCAACCATCAATCAACCTTAAACAAGTTCGCTTCCCCAACCACCACACCCAGTATAATTCACCCTGGAGGCTGTTCGCACAAGAAACCCCCTAAACATCCCACCCACATCAATCAGGTGTACTGGATCAGCTAAATTGTCGGAAGGTAACCAGAGTCACCTGAAAAAATGGACAGATAATGTACTAATAAAATCCCTTTTTAAGTTGGCCAATAGATACCTATTTCGTAGACCCTACTCATTTAAATTCAAAGTATACTGTGTCGCTGAAGTGCGTGAACAGAACCTCAAACCTCCATAGACAAAGCCTGATATTTCACAGTCCATGCTACGGGTGTCGCGTGATTCTGGAACAATGCATCAGGCTGTTTAAAGTGTTGGAGCTGCACTCACCCCCAAATGTTGACGGACTCGAGTTCCGAAGGCGAGAATGAGACCTTCATCTTCGGTCCAACTAGGCTGACCCATCCGAATAACACTGAACTCGTTATTTGTGACTGATATGAACGCCAAGTTGCTACAGTGAATCCTACGGAAGATCGTCTTAGTGGCCGATGCAGACTTGAATGCTTCCCCCACAGATAGCGGAGAGAGGTTCTTTCAACCACTCGCCGACTATCACCTACTTATGGATAGCACGAATGTTCAACGTAAACATTCACATAGTGAAGCCATTAACAAAGGATCAGCCACGGACTCAGCTGGACCAGGTGCGAATCAGCCACCCATTAAAAGGAAACATCGAAGTTTGTCGTTCTTCCTGGAGTACACGTTTGATAGTTTGAGCACATTTGGTAATTCAATTTCCACCGGGACACTGGACCAACAAAACAGTCAGACTACTGATCACAGAAGACTGCTGCAGCAGTATCGATATGGGCTAGTCCAAAAACTGGCATCATGGAATTATTGTTCAGAATCAATGACTCATTGCCGAACAACAAGAACTTATTGGAAGGCCTTATTTTGGAGTACGCAATAAAAGCGGATGGAGAATGGACCTAGTTCCAGCCTCCGAAAATCACTGCGAGGCACCTACACCTCTAAGCACTGATTCAGACAAGCTGACGACAAAAACGACACTGACATCGGTTGAAAACCACACCTTGCCGCGTCTGCAACCCTGCATAGTGGATCTAGCCGACACCGTCTTGGAAGACCAGTAGCACTGACGGTACACAGATATTTCGTAATCGATATCATACCGCTGTGCCAGATCAAAGATTGACCACCTTTCGCTTGCGCAACTCTGAAGCGGGTAAGAACAGCACTCTTTTCGGCAAAGGATGGTTCGGAATGCGTAATACATGACCGAAACATCGCAGTTTTTGGTGCTGGAGACACTCTTCGATTGAAGTCTGTTGAACGAAGGAAATGACATTTTCCAACCGTCCCGTTGTGGTTTCGCCGGCACTAGCCTACACGAGCTATGGGTCCGAGACAACGGATATCGAAGACCTGGAGAAGCCTCAGTTCCCGTATCCACAGAGTTCACACCTCACAACCACACAAAACGTATGTAGCCTGATACACAAGTCCCTCGAGATTCAGGAATATGCTGCTTTGCCGCCACATGTATCCCAAATTAGCAAACGCGACCCGAAACTTAGAGATTTGTGTGATTACCTCATGTTTCACACTGAAATCGCAGCTTTTAAAACTGCAAGGTAAGTAAAACGTTCCATAACACCAAAAGATTCTCCTTGGATTGTAAGTGACGTGCTCAGGAGCATGACCTTATACTTTGTGGGTGCAGAGTGCATGCCAGTGGACGGGATGACTTTGGTCAGCTCATCCAAAAACACCCGTGTCCCCTTTTCCTCTTCGAAGAGGAGAACGATGTCGTCAGAACAGGCCAGATCGACAAGGTTTCCGTCAGCAGCTATCTGAAAACCAGGGTTTTGAAGGTTTTCCAGTGTTCATCTCTTAGCTCGTGGATCACGAGAGAGTGGGTATTCCTATAGGACACCACTTTTGGTACGGAAGCTTATGAGAAGCTTTGGAGGCACTCGTTACTGGGCAAGCATTTTAAGGAGAACAAACCGATCAACAGAGTCAAATGTGCCATGCAAATCTAGGGACAAAAAGCTGTGGATCGGTTATACGTACGGTGTTGTCTGACGTAGTAAGAAGATTTGATCAACGTAACCCATACCAAGCCGGATAGCTCAGTGGTTAAGGCGCCAGCTTACGGACCGGAAAGTCCGTGGTTCGAAACCAACCCTAGCATCTCGACTGCTCCTCTCAAGGCTTGGGCAACCTGGCAGTATCCAAACCATTGTGCCTGTCTCCGTTGGCATACCAGACCGGAATCCCGCTGACTGCTCTTGAGTCAGTGCTCCACGAGCTAGTATAAGGCGGTGAAGGACAAATAGCACCAACAGTCTCGTTACGACTAGAGTCAAACCGATCTCTCTGTGATCGCCACATTTATTACGGGTCCTTTTTTGGAAACAGGCACTATTATCTATCCTCCCAAATTGTATGGGATAGTTTCCTTCCCTCAAACGGAAGCAAATAAGTCAGACAAGCGCTGGCTAAGAACCTCCATTCCTGAGCATTACGCGTGAGAGGTGATCCGGACCAGGAGGAGCTCGGAAACGTCTGGGAGAAGACATGCAGTTACAAACCCTCAAGGCTGTGCCGGGTTCCAGGTTCACTACTGAAGGTTCTAATGCAGTTCGAGAATCCGTGTGAGTGGCAGCAGGTGACGAAGACAATTCTTTTTGAAAGTTTTCGACCAATCGGTCATTTGGTGTACCTTTTGCTTCCTTGATTCTGATTAATTTTCTTCCACCCATGCTGTTCGAAAACCTAAGACACAACATCTGCTTCTAACGCCGTTGTTTCTCGAAACCCTCGAAATCATCGTTTCAGAAAACAATCGGTGGATCTGAAGCCGACCAACGTTTCACCCGTGACAAAGGGCCTCCCTCATCAACCCACGTAGATAGGTTTCAAAGTTTGCCGTTTCTAAAGTTCAACAGAGAGCCAACCAGCTAGGTCGTTGTTCAGCACCAGCCGAAATCTGTATACGGTGTCCGTTAACGGTTTGTGTTAGCGCAGGTGAGGTGTTACGGCATATGAGTGAAGGGGGGCCTACATTAATTTGAGTTAGATCTGACAGCTGTCTCCAGGCTCAGAGCATTTCAATTAGGGATTTCTCCAGAGGGTTTTTTGTTGCTGTGTGCGTGAGTTAAAGCTATGACAACTGGCTTAAGGGGTGTATACACATTTTGGTCAACGGTTTGATGGGACCACTACCAGTTGCCACGCAGCACGACGACATGATACCGTACGCTCAACACTGAGCACTATTGAGACTATGAGTTATCGACCTAATCCAAGCCAACAGCCGTATGCAGTTACCTTACCCGGTTGGGTGATGCAACAAACGTCTGCTGAAACAAAGGTCACGCACTAATGAGAGTAATGTAGTGACCCTAAAAACATATGTGGAGTAAGTTCTGCTATTCGAAGCACCCGTGCGAACGAGGCGACACATGGTGGTCTATCGATCGCCAAGTACATACTACGAAACTAGGATTCGATTGGTCGGATTACTTAAGTTTTAAGAAGACTACGAAATCCCAAACCTCCGATATTCAAAACGAGCAACACTGGTGGGAAGTTACACTATGTCGATGAAATCTAAACAGGTCAGCAGGTTACGAGCAAAAGTATCGCTCAATGCCAAGTTAGATGATACTCTCAGCGCTAGCTTTTCTAGCCCCATAATTCCGAATAAAGAGGACTCAGTTGGCGGACCAATACACAATGAAATCGTTCAGATGTCATGCCTCTCTAACACACTATTGCCCTACAAAGAGCAAGAACTCCCAGATTGTGTAAGATTACGTGTGCGTACTTCCAATGACAGGAGTGAACTTTCCGTCTGGAATTTCGCAGTTCAATCTTCATGGCCAGTTGAACTCAAACGGTGAAAAGCTGGTTTGTGGGATGAAAAATTATTCGGAAACAACATCACATCCCACTCTATCAATGAGGTGACACCGTGTGTTTCCTTACCTCGCACAAAGGAATTGCAAACACAGACATGTCAGGAGGGCAACCTGTTCAACGCTATCGATTCGTTATGAGGGACTATCACTGCTGCCAGGTTCGTGAGAACCTCAAGCAAATAAGGTTGTTACACTTAGGATTTCTGGAGTCACGTATACACGACCACTAAGATAAAAGTACATGTTGCAGTGATCTTCTGGAGCCCTAACTGCATTGAGCGAATCGTTCGTGGCATAAGAAAGCGAATTCATGCAGACAGAGGGTTGTAGTGGTTTCCTTTAGTCTCAAATGGACGCCTATATAACAGTGGTGAATTTTCAGATCAAACATTCACCTGCCGACCGTATTTGTCCTATATACTGCCATGAAGAAGTGGAAAACGAACATGGTGAGTGCCTCTTGCGTACTCACCCTTTGTGTATTACCCCAAAAGGCTAAAAACTAATATCACAAAGTTTACAGCATACTGGATTATGCCATAATGGATGTGACGTTTTTTCTCAAAGAAAAAGAAGTACTGAGGAAACAACGATGAGGATGAAAAAAGGCTAACTAGGACGTACCTCATATTCGAAGAATTTGTCCTCCAAAGTCTTATCACCAAAGTTGTCTCCTGTATCATCGAACAGGTTGGAGTAGTTCTGAAAGGAGAAAAATGAGCGAAGATGGTTCCAAATAAGAAGCAGAAACGCTCAGCAACGGTGATGGGGCAGACATTGGAATCAATAGATCCTCTATAAGAAGCAGAAACGCTCAGCAACGGTGATGAGGCAGACATTGGAACCAATAGATCCTCTACCGAAGAGTCAGTCGGCAGTCTGGACCGGAACAACACATGCACCAATGGGACAGAGTTGACTTGCATAACTGAATTCTCCGTATCACTGTCTTAGAAGACTACGTAGAATATAATTGGATCTCAGTTAGGACACAACGAAGGACACTGTAGAGTGACTTTCCTATAGACGAGGAAACGATTTCCTTCAGTCCCAATTTTATCGTCGAATACTCTCTGGAAAAAATTTCGACCAATGAGCGAGCCTCGAACAGTGGGACTGTTTTGTTTACCCATATAGAAACAATACGGTACTCTCCCCTTATTACAAATTCGAAGAGGTTAAACGAAATCAATTGTATCGGATACATGGTTGTAATATGAAGGGCTGAGTAACCTAACATCTATGGATATCGTAGAGTCCGTACAGGGAAAACCGTTGGATAGAAAGATTACCGAGCGATTCACGCAGTCTGACCATGAAGTTGTTTTCAACTGGCTTGGTAGATAGGACACAATCCATCCGGAGCTTGCTACAAGTATCACTCAACGGGGAAAACCAAATGAAAATGAAAAACGATTTTTACCTAGTTTTACCGGGTCGCAAAAACTCAGTGCCGAAAGATAGTGAGTTTCAGTTCGATTTCACGTCATCCGCGTGCCAGTACCGATCGAACATCAGCTCAAAATTTGTTCCATATTAGTGAAGACTGTTCACACACACATACAAGCCGAGCTAACCGAGTAATGTATTAATAAACAGGCCAAAGACGCGCGCAAGTCAACAACAACGGTGTTATTCTCGGAGGAATTTACGTGTTTCCCGTACAGATATCAACTGAGCAACTGAGAGGAGGTGAATTAACCCAAACGGAAATTCATCATTGTAGAAGCAGTTGAACTAAGTCACACTTCACTCACTTGAAACATGGCCAAGTTCAGATACAAAGCAATAATGAAGGAATTGACTCTTCATTCACCATGTGTCTCATATCTCAATTTCTGACTAACAAATCATTGCTGCCACCTGGCCACGTTTGCAAGTTTCAATCCGAGTATACTCTTCCATGGGATCAGTTACATAAAGTATCTAGTCGACCAAGTGTTTTATACACACAGATGGAAATCATAACACTAAGATACTGCTAGGTTGTTCAAGCCTACGCAGGAGTGGTCAAGGATCCAGGGTCGCGTTTCATCACACACTACAACTGAAATCGATCAAGAACCCAAACACGTGGTTTGTATGGCGTCCAGATTCAAATGCGTACTGAAAACACCACAATTGTCTAGTACAACGCAAGCTAATCGCAACTTGTGGTTGCCACGGATATCTTTCACGTTTTTTAAGAAGGCCAAATACCGAGATGGCTTTTGTAATTCCTATGTATGTTTCGTTATCAACTGTCAGGTTTATTGGTAGAGCACTGAAAAGATAGTGGAAGTCCACATAGCATGCCACCTCACCCTGAATTATTGGCCATCAAAAGTGCTTCAGAAATATATGTAAAGCACACCAAGATGCCTCTGAAGCAAACACCACAGTGAGGCACTGAAAATCCGGTTAGAAATGCGAAAGCAAAGCGCGTTCTTTCGCAAGCGGCAACGGAGGGAGATGTGTTGGTGAGAAACCGTTTCAAACTGGATAGATAACCATCGAGATGAAATTAAACATGGTATAACACCTTCGCAATGGAAGAACACTTCTGCGTGGGCATTTGTTCAATGGAGGCAGAACACGTCGAGGCAACAACACAACCCTGCAACCCTCGCGCACCAACTTAGAACTTGTTCTAAATAACAGTGGAGTTTCGCTCTAGGGCTTTCATCCCAGTGTGGAAGGCTTTAGGGATACTGGAAAATTCGTCATACCATCTAAGATTCAATGTTGACGAAGTCGAGGACTTGAATGACGCCCACGAAAAGTGCATTAACATTTGAATCATCCAAACCAGCAACATTGGTGTTGATACTAATGCTTCACTACCCTAGAACCGAAACGCTTACTTTATTTTATCTGGAAAAAAGAAGATTAAGCGGGGAGGGGACCTGGTGCTAGCCTGCCACAGGCATTCTGAGGTGCATGCACTTCCGAACACTCAATCAAACAACCTGACAGAAAGAACGTTATGACATTGATCGGCCACTACTTTTTACAACGTCTCTGGACAAACGCCGATAGAGGTCACGGGGATCAGATCTTGGAAGACGAGCCGTACCAACCACACCCCTTCACAGGCTATCCACCTCGCAGTTGGTGTCATTCAGAAAAAGAATTGAGAATACACGTCGTGATAGACGATGATTCGATAATTGCACCACATGACCGAACCATAAGAGCTGATGGTGATGAATATTCCCCGCGACTGAAGTACCCATTGCACAGCCGAAAGCCCTTGTCGTACTACCTCTTTACGAAATAGTCGATGCAATTAGATACCAGCAGCATCTTTGAGACACGCCCGCAGAGGTCATGTCTCACAACAATATGACAACACAGCCCTTGCTGTTGCCTAGTACACGCGACCCTTGAGACACTGATATGCCGTTATGACACCCAAAGGGACGCAACTTCGAACCTTCAAGATTCGAGCACTGACTCCAGCAGACACACTTCCGTCAGAGTTAATACAACTACTGAATCTCAGAACCTCCAGTGTCTTCCAATGGATTTCAGGGAACATATTCGAAGGCTGCGGATTCTGAAGCAGGAATAGGCACTTTTAAGGTATGATGGAGGTGCTTGCGTTTTATCCTCGTCTTCAAAGACTAGAATTATGTCGTCTGAGAAGTCCAAACGGGCAAGGTTCTCGCCAGCAACGCTTTGAACACCGGGATTTGAAGATCTTTTACCATTCACCTCATTATTTCATCGATGATCCAGCTGGACAGAAATGGAAATAAAAGGTATTCTCGCTCTCAGCTCTCAGAGAACTCGGCATAAACCCTCACACGGTCGGATGTGAATATGTTCACGTAATACTGGGGCATTTTCTGTTGATCGAACGGAATTAAGAGCAGAGTGTTTAACAGAATCGAACACACCTCTGAAGCGAAGGAATACAAAGATTGTGGGCTGTTTGCACACACGACATTTCTCTAACACCTGACAGTATGTGAAGATGCGGCCCATTTAACCTTTACTCGCTTGGTGTCCACTAGTTAAGGCTTTGTGTGTCACCCTCAAGACGATGGGAAATCGATGACACCAGAAGCCTTGTTACGATGGGAGTCAAACTCGTACCCCTGTAGGTCGTACGTTCACGGAAATATTCCAGCCCTCGTGCTTCCTTCCGTTGGCATGGTAGCTAAGCACCGAAAGAGTGCTACAGCTGAACGATTTGATTTTTTCTTCCCATAGATAAACGCAAACAGGTCAGATAAGTATAGGTTCCATACCCACGCTCACTGTTTCTGCCAAAAGTTAACAACCCGGAAGGGGAACAGCTGGTAGGCAAATCAACTGTTGCACGGAGTTTCTGCCAAACGGTCCACACGTTTTTCTTTGCTAGATATCAGAGAACCACTTCAGTCCTTGAAGGCTTCATTGACAGGAGGCTTCCGAGTACCTACCAAAAAAATCGAACTGGACAACCTGAGAGCATTTCAAGTGCTTTCTGCTTCTTCCGTTTCTCCAACAAGCTTCACGGTTGCGCGGATACTGCGCTGACCGGTGTCGAACGATGCGCAAAGTTAGACTGTCGTTGTGAACAGAAGGAATCTGTCTCCTGCCCTCTAGCAACGCCACGGTCTTATCAGATGTCCAACGTTTGGAAGGGGGTGGCCGGTTTGTAGAAGTTGGTTAGTAGAAGCTCAGGTGTCAAGTATAGCTTTGGATATCCCTTTCCAGTGATCATGACATTCGACAACAGACCGGCATGCAGGTGTTGGAGCCAGTCTGGCCAAGCACGATGTGAGTGTTTTGCGGAAACCTAAAAAGAGCAGTCAAAGGCGGCAAAGGACAAGCGCATGATCCAAGTTCACAGGTGTTCCGGAAGGAACAGCAGACACTGATCGATCCTGCTCACCGATAACCGATGACAATGTGATTTATTCGGGTTTGGGGCTGGTACGTCGGTGGGAGCCACGTGACCAGTTAATTTTCGCAGTTCCGGAAATTGGTGCCGCAAAAGAATTGCATCGGAACAGTACAAATATGCTGTAGACACTTTCCGTTGTCCGTGAATACTGCGAATTATCGTGTGACCACCCAACTGAGCATCAGCAGCGATAAGCCTATCTACCTCCGCATTCATACAACCAGCGACTACGAGATCTGAGCTTTCAGCCCGTTTCAAAAGAACACCTAGAGCGCTATGAAAACTGTTTTTGGCAGATTCTGAGTGAAGGTCCTTCCAAGCATAAGTAGATACAATAAGGAGCGATGTATCTCTCGTGTCGAGATTCTCTCAGAGACGTTGCAAGATAAACGGCACAACAGAAACTACTAACTGATATCCAGTCAAGTAGACACTTCCGCTCAGGGGCTCAACACAATATCCACCCCGTGCAGAGGGCGGGAAGGACGACCTAACTCGAGATCGAAATGAAGAAGGACTAAGACACTAACTCCTAGCGCTGACGCGCACAACAGGCATCTTGAACAACACTGGACTTTTGAGTTTTAAATATTTGGGTCGTATCGGATAATGCGCCGAAAATCATGACCAATGGTTGGACGATTGGAGTGTGCGGTGTTTTTTTACCGTTTTGCTAACCCATCCTTCCTCTGGGAGGTGACACCTCCGCTTCGATAAATATGGAGACACCAGTCGCCTGAGGGAACATCTTGCTGTTCGCACAAATCTGTTGCAGCGAACGATATGGCTCTACCAGCCGATCGCCGCATAATAGTTCCTCGAAACACGAAGACTTGCTGGTCTTCGGACTGCTCCCGGTTGGCCTTTCTGGGCACAGGAAACATAATATATGCATTCTTCGTCTAATTGCAAACGACTGTGCAGAACTTACTTTTATATTGATCTGAACGATAATCTTGTCGAGCAAGATTGTGCTTCACTATGTTTCAAGGCAATTTCACGGTTCAGTTGTCTTCAAAAACATCCTCAACATAATCAGAGAAGTTCTCGCCGTTCAGCATGAATTCCTCTCCAGTCGAAGTCGATGTATCTTCCAATTCACAGAAACGTCGCGCGAATCCAAGAAAGGACGGGGGCGCAAAGAACTACCTTCCAGACCTGAAACACTCTGCCTTGTGACAAACAGTATTTCCTCAAATTATCGGGTGCATTTAGTGTGGTTGACTTTTACATGTACATCACATATCTTGAAAAGTGAAGTCCGCGTACATGTGGTATGAACGGAAAAAGGCGCCTGAGCGTCAACGTGGACCACTGACCTATTAGTAAACTGACGTTCTCTTAGGCAATCCGACTTCATAGGTGATTGTTCACGCAATAACCTCACAGCCGGAAGTTGCCATAATCACTAATGAGCTCTCTGGGTGACTTCCTCAATGAGCTGAGCACAGTTGAGCACAGTGCTTACCGTCTATTAGTGGCAGAAAATCAATGGCAAGTTTGCTCATTAATTTGGCTCTATTTCATTACCTGGAAAAAAAACCGGGTTCGAGGCTAACTCTAGAACCGTGAGATGCCTCGAGAAAACGAAACAGCAATAGCATGCCTATCATACCAGCCTACACCATGTTTCACCGGATATAACGCCCCACAACAGATACAGACTCGAGCAGCACTTCTACTGAAGGCGCAGCTATTTATCTTCTACTTCAACTCAAACTTCATTCAGTTAAATTTCCGGGTAGGTACACTTCTCTCAAACACACTACACAGTGCCCCTCGTGTTTGCAACATAGGTCGACACGACTAATTCCAGTGGCAGAGTTTGAGTACCTAGTAATTAATAACCGAAATGCTGATGGACGTGACATGCATAGACCTGTCTCAATTTCTCCTCTAACTGACAGCAACAACTCAACCAATTTTACCAAAATAGAAAGTTCCACAAGAAGCTTGAAATCACTAGGGTTGGTTACTGATGCGGAAGTTAACAAAACCATTGGAACAAGCCAATGTTTAGTCCTATCAGTATACTCACCGCATAGTACCCAGCAACAGCCTTTACTTGGTCATAGTCGTTTGCTTTTGATAAAGCAGTCAAGCCCTCTGGATAGAGTTTACCACACTCTGGATACAGCTTGGACCTATCTTCATTTGAAAGCTCCGTCCCAAACGAGTTGATGGTTATGATAAACGCTCTCCGGTCCGCTTCGAAGGCCAAGATTTCACACATCACTTCTGCCGTTTTTCCCCCAATAGCCTTGCAGAACGCATAGAAGTCTTCCAAGTAAGCCTTAAAAAACAGTTTTCAATAGAATGACGGAACTATAAAACTCACCTTGTACAAGGTATTACGGATGATCTCAATGTTTAATTCGTCCAAATCCTGCTCCGAAATGCAGTTGATGAAATAAGGAGCTGGTGGGAAGGTAGTTTAAATTAACCACACATTGAAAAAACAAACCTAAAGGTGTATCGACCAACACTGCATTATAAAGTTCAGCGGGGTTCGAGGCTATATGGAGCGCTTCCATTTCGAGGAATGTCCCCAAGGGATGACATTTTGTCATCAATTCTGGTATCGGTCGGGCGTGAAGAGTGCCAGTTATAAGTAAGACAATATTATCGATCATATAACCATAAGTTATATAGTCCAAAAAGGTAGACAACGGTTCCACAGCCTGGTTCCGAAGATGACGAAATTCGCGAACGAATTTGTCGCGGATCTTCTCTTCTATGGTACTCACGGCCAGTGGGCCAGGTTCGTTTGCCAAGAAGTCACCATAATCGGTATCTTGAAGGTGAAGCTTTAAATCTGACGGGGACGGGAGGGATTTAGTGAGCGGAAGGGAACATACCATCAAGTGTTTCACATTGAACCAGCACGTGATAGTCGGACTGTTTCAGTAAGCCGCTCTTGATGCCACGGGCCAGGCCCTCCAAGTAGCCATTGTCGGCATTGAAGCTCAACATTGAAACGGATGACACGCCAACCATGGTGTTCGCCGTGATGCAATGGCTGAAAAAATAATTGCTATCTCAGGAAAGGCTTCCTGTTAAATATTACGACAAGTCCAAACAGCGTTGTGGGTGAGATGAAATTTGGGGGAACACGCTAATATTCATCACGCGTTTGTATGGAGGGACGTGACTATGCTACGCACGAGGGCCGGGATATGCCAGGTTGCCCAAGCCTAGACAGAAGCAGTTGAGATGCTGAAGTTGGATTCGAAACGTGAACCTTCCGGTCCGTAGGCTGGCGATTTAAACACTGATCTATCTCAAGCCCAGTGAAGAGAAATGGAAGCGCTTGTGCGCTCAGAATGACGAGACATACTGAAGGCTCCTGAACCATTTATACTGGTCATCTGTAGTGCAGCGAGATAGCATAGGCACAATTCTATTCTAGCGGAGACACCCTATTGACTGAGCCACAGAGATCAATAAGTTGCGCTAAGGAGATATGTGCAAAC
This sequence comes from Clonorchis sinensis, assembly GCA_003604175.2. Lineage (NCBI taxonomy): Eukaryota > Metazoa > Platyhelminthes > Trematoda > Opisthorchiida > Opisthorchiidae > Clonorchis > Clonorchis sinensis. The sequence continues at coordinate 3,477,467 of CM030370.1, read as the reverse complement.
TAACTGACAAGCAATCCCATGGCTCGAACCTAACAAATACGTATTGATTGCTCCTCTTTAGGCTTGAGCAATCTGGTCGTATCTCAGTCCCCGTCATCATGATCATCATCATCGACAGCATGACATCAGTGTTCAACACCAATGCTTCGCTGCCGTACAGCCATGACTTATTTGAAAGCCTTATTGTAAAGAGAAGAATAAAGGTGGACGGGGAAGGAACTTAGTGCCAGCTTACTACAATCATTCCGAGGTGCCTACACCTCCAAACATCCACTCAGGCAATCTGGATAGAAAATGACAACAAGAACGTCACTGACATCGGTTGGCAGCGATATCTTGGAGTATCTCGAACCACGCGCAATCCCAGTTCGTCAGGTTGAATATTACTAGCAGGGCCCTTTTGCGATGTACGATCCGGACATCACTTGACGTTATTTGGCCAAGTGCTGCCAATGCTGGGGCATCACAGCCCGCTGATGAAGAAACAGTTCAACCGGCATTGCCATGCAACCGCGCGTTCCTTAGCGAAAGGTAGAATGGGCATATGTTTGCGACAACGAAGGCTTTAACTTTACATCAAACGACATCCTCCCCCGGTGCAACAGGGTTTTCACATGAGACTCAGGTTGGCCTAGCCAAAACATTCAAATCAAGTATCGTCAATGGGTATGTGCAGAGTCCGTCCCCTGAACATAGTGACTTGAGTCTGCAAGTGTTTTCAGATATATGTGAACTCCGTTGGACTGGCGTAGCCCCGGCTGCTTTGCCGGAAGTTCAGGCCGAGAATTCACTACAATCGCGACGCTGGAAGGATAGGAACTGTAAGCCGATCAAGCTATCACAGGTAAAGCCCGACTTCGGATTTGCGTCAGTGAACTTCAAGAGGTCTTCAGGCGGAATTCTACACCCTAACCGTCTTACCGCACGCAGTTGGGCGCTGTTACGGTCAACAAACTTAACTAGCCCGTGATTGGTCCTATATAGGACTTGACAGTCGGTCAGGCACCAAGACGGTTTTTGTTTGTATCCAAAGGCCGGTAATGTTTTAATGTTCCTTGTGTATCAGTTGTGGATAACGTTTTCAGGCTTCTGAATTCCTAGTATGTTACCGCTGCGTATTCCTTAATTACGATAAGCCTGCAGATAGCTTTGGACTTGCTTTGGCTCTAAATAAGTTTGGCGTACCTTTTGTGGGTTGCAAAGTGTCTGACCGGTAATTGAGTTGATGCATTAGTGTTATTTCATTTGCATGGTAGACATCCGGCGGAATTGTCTATTGCATTGTAACTGCTCAGAGACGAACGTGAACATACTGTTATACTATGCTTCTGTGTCGAAAGGCTCTGTTTACCATCCAATGAGTGAGTTTTTCAGTGTCTTAGTTCTGGGGATGTCAGAGCACCCAAATCATTCAGCATCTTGGTTCCACCCTTCTGCGCCTGGTGGTGCCGTGCCACAGGCAAAATTCCTAGCACTATGCAAAGAGGTGGCAAACTCGTCCCAGCATGCGTTCACATCTGATGGTGGAAAATTTGGAAGAGACTCTAGAAGACGATTCTGGTAAATTCGTCTAACATCTGGATCTGATAGTCTCCCAAGTGCCAGGCGATTTGTCCGCACCTTACGAGGCTAAGGGAAACGTAGGGAGAAGCGACTCCGGACGAGTGCGTGATCGGAATCCACAAATGTGTTCCAAAATGACCGGCAGTCAATTATTGATCCGCGCCATCGGTAGCTGATGGCAACGTGATCAAGTTGAATTTGTGGCTGACATGCCGTTGGAAGACACCATGTGGCCAGACGACTTCGGCTGTTTCGGAAGTTAGTACTGCATAAAAACAGCCTGTGATCAGCACACAGCTGAAGCAAGTGTGTGAATGCAAACGGCGCGGGGCGTTTGCTCACAGACACTGAGTATGCGGACGACACTGCTCCTCTTTCTTCAGATCCTTCAAATATGCAAGTCATTTTAAATAACCAATATAATTCTGCCGCTAAACAATTCACATTGGCAGAATGTGAAGCACTGCTACAAGATTGGGCAAGGTGTAACCAAAACTCCATTCTTGCAGATCAGTCAGTTGACGTGCTAGATACATTTGTTTATTTGGGCAGTTGTATCGGCTCCGGCAGACTGATCAGAGACAAGAGTACTCCTCGAATCGAAAGCCAAGATCGCTTTTGCTAGCCTCCTACGGCCTCAGCAAGGAGATAGTTAGTCTGTCAAGGGAAGAGTATACAAGCTTGCTGCGATGGGATCCCTAATGTTTTATGGACCAAAGTAGTCGTAGTGCAGGGGACTACGAAAATTGTCAGTGTTTGACCATCGATCTCCAAAGGTATGGCTGGTCTGTTAGGAACATCGAATTGGCAATTCTGAAATACACCAAAGGGCTTTGGGAAGAAAGGACTCTCACCCACACTTCACAGGCTACGCTGGTTAAGATATGTACTCCGCATGCCAGAGGATCGTCGGTCCTGTAGAGCCCTTTTCGCCAAGTCTTTTACTGAGTGAAAGTCTGTGGCCGGGCGATGAACTATGAAACCAATACCCAGTAAACTCAGTCGAGCTGACAACCGCCGCCTCACTAGATACGGAGCCCGGGACTCAAATAATGAATCGCCGATGACACTGACAGACATGGCTCAACCACGCAGTCAGTGATATTCGTGCACCGGAGCTATCGCCTTTGGTGTGTAGCTGCTCACTCAGAAAAAATCGTCCGGCTGTACTACAGTTTCGGTGACTAGCTGTCATGTCAACGGAAGGGAGGACAAGGGCTGGAATACTGCCAGGTTGCCGAAGCCTAGGCAGGAACAGTCGCGATACTGAAGTTGGATTCGAACCAAGGACCTTCCGTTCCGTAAGCTGGCACCTTAACTACTGAGCTATCTCGAGCTCGTCCAATCAGAGCAATATACAGTGCGTAATAACTGACCATGCCATCACTTCCCATGGTTGACTGTATTTCTAACGGTGTCCCGATTTCCATTAACAAAACTAGAGTAGTTGTAACCAACGTACCCTCATACAAGGCTTATGGCTGATAGAGTGACTTATTAACTATTCGGAAAGCTGTTTGTCCACCTAAACACAGAAGTGACGGTTTCACAGGAAGAAGGCCGTTTGTTATATTAAGGACAGCTGGTCAGTAATTTCATACAACGCATATACGGATTACAGGTGTCTGCGGCCAGAGAACCACGTAGGGGTAACAGAAATGCAGATAACTCAGGCAAAAGCACATTGAAACCGTCAACTACGAAAAAGGAGTACCGGAAAAGAAAACATGATCATTTGCCATTAGGTAGTTTAGCGTTAACTCTGGCCTTGGACAAGAGAACATCGCACACATGTAGCAAGGCAAATGTTCGCAGATTCCGCTTGGTAGGCTGTCGATTCTGGTCGTAGATTCGGGATGCGTGTCTGAGAGGGGGGAGAACAAGGGTTCAAATATTGTGATGGTGGGTCTTAACGAGGTTAATTCTACCATTCTTGTTAAAATGACTGAAAATCAAGATGGCCTATGGGAAGGCTGGACAGTGAAGCACATGTGGAGAGTTAAGGCAGTGGGGGGTGACGATTAGTCTTGTATGGGAGTTCATTCTAAAGTAGACCAAATGTGAAGAAAGGGTTACATTTTGGTCAACTAGTGCGCCAGAGTTGGAAACCGTGTTCCCGGAAGTTGGTGTCGTGGGAGAGGGTGAAAATTTGACCATGAGTACTAGAGGGAGAAGTTGTATGTGTATATGAAGTACTCTGGAAGTCTGTGGTATTCCAATGAGAACAGATTTAGCCGCACTAGTCGCTTGGGGTAGTGGAACTTCCGAAGATAATTTCTGGTGCCAGAAGGAAGCACGAGGGCCAGGATACTGCCAGGCTGCCCAAGCCTAGACAGGGGAAGTCGAGAGACAGAGGTTGGATTCGAACCACGGACCTTCCGGTCAGTAATTTCGCGCCCTAACCACTTGAGCCATCTCGCCCCTATTTCTGGTGGCCGTATACTTTTAAGCACACTAAAGTCGCGTTTCAACCAAGGGGGTCATATAATGTTCCAGCATTTTAACAGAGGGCACACGAAAACGGAATACAGAAGTATTTTGGACAACTCTAAGATAGGGAAAACTCTGTAGAAGAGGTGGAATAATCTGTTCGCCTTCTTGGAGAAGCGATTGCTCGAGATAGCTCAGTTGTTAAGACGCCGGTTTAGGGAACGGAAGGTGCGTGGTTCGAATACAACCTCAGCACCCGACTGCTCCTGTCTGAACATGGGCATCCTGGCAGTATCAGCAGCAGCAGCAGCAAAGATAGCAACATCAGTGTTGACACTGATGCTTCACTGCCGTACAACCATAAAGTTCATCTAATTTCATATATATATATACATATATATATATATATGAACGATTTTTTGGAGAAGTGGAGGAAAATTAGAAGGGGAAAGTCAGGTAATCTAAATTCCAAAGTCTTCGTGCTGAGTACCCATGAAGATAGTGACGGCATCCTTTCCTGTAGATAATGGAAAGGTGCGGGGATCTGTTTCGAGTAAATATATGGGGTAGGATAATGTAGAGATAGATGGTTACGGTCCAGGATGCTCACACATTGATGACCTGCTGCAAAGTATGAGGATCGCTGTGTAATGTGCCGACAGAAGTCAGTGCTCGCCATCGTTGATTACAATTCCTTTTGTCTACTTTCAGATGCGGCGGTGGTAATGAAGGTAGAACATGAAGACATCCTTAAATACCATCCAAAGTAGACCGAAAGCCCCCCGCCCAATGACTACCACTCCTTGTATTTTTATATGTTTGTACCCCGCATTCTGCTACTGTCACCCCCCAACCCCACGTGTTCCGGTGCTCCGAGAATAAACTGATAAACCTACATTCTTGTACTTCTCTGTGGATAGTTGGTGAGAGCTACCAACTTACCGATACATCCAACTAACGTATCGCATTCGCCTTTTCCAGCCCCACCTGGTTGCTATACCAACTTACCCCACACAGTACACACAGACATACTACACACTGCAGCATATCCTTTGGTCACCAACATACCCAGTTGGCACAGGCCACGATATATCCCCACAGAATTACTAATCGATTGAGGAGAATTTCTCACCCCATCGCCACTTAATCAATCCTCCAGTGATGAGTGAATGAAGATCCTTACTCAAAGAAAAATTCCTGGTGCCCGGATGTATCCTGACTGGTCGGTTTTAGTAACACAGTAAGACATTTTTACACCCCGTTAGCTGATCTCCATCCATCTGCTGCTTCGCAATGCCAGTCAACTACATTGGTCGCCACCGCTTTCATTACCACAGAGAACAACGCTTTACACTCAGGCAGAAAACAACCGAGCGAGTTTATAAAGATTATGAATGGAGTCGGTCCCAGCATCGATCCTCGTGAGACTTCGCTGGAGATAAGTAAGTGGGAAAATAATGAGCCACTAGCGCGTACTTTGGAGGAACGGTTAAGAATAAAGCGGAAAACCATCTTGATAGTAAGAAAATATGGTGTGGATGTTTCAGGTCCTAGCAGTTCTAACGCTCAACGAAGAAGAGTTCTGTACCGAACCAAAGAATTCCGTTCCATAGTGTGTCCGGAGGCCGGGTGCCCTGAATAAACCGTCAAACTAACAGTCGAGCATATAGAGATGCACCGGCAATTAACCAGAGGGCGGCGTGCACTGATTGGTCAGAATATTGGTCAATCAGAACCGAGGTTTTTCACGTAAGCGCTGGCTGGCTAACCACAAAGATCCCGGCGCGGATGATTCTATGATTTATCAATCCGTATAGTTGTAACACTTTTCTTCTGCGTCATAAATGACTTCTCAGTCACCATGCTTTACTGTGTGTCACGATCTGCATAGCAACACGCTTCAATCACCACATAGCAAATCCATCCGTCTCCACAACCATGGTCTAGGCATACAGGAAAGATCATAAGCAATATATCGGTGAGCGAGACAAAAGCAAGCGACCCTCCGCCGCATACAGGAAAGATCATAAGCAATATATCTGTGAGCGAGACAAAAGCAGGCGACCCTCCGCAGCTAAAACGGACGCCAATGTCAGTTTGAAAACCGTATTCAACTGCTACATAGATTAGACAAATCTATAAAAGGCGATTATGGAAATACGAAGCCGTCATTCGAGTTTAATTTTGAGGTGTATCCGAAGATCAGTTACCTCTCCTGATAATGGGGACAGTCAAGCATTTTCGGTCCACAAATCTCACAGTCCTAAGTTCGGTGGTCCCGAAGACGCTGGTGTCAACAAGTTCTTGACCCAAATATTCCGTGGCACGTAATCCCCATTTGACATTCGACCAAGACGTTGCCATCACTTCTTACAACTTTTCTGCTCCTATATTCCTTTTGATCCCCCGGTTTTTCTGCTCTCTTGCATTCATTTCGCCTTTGCGCGCAAGCACGCAAAACACTCGGAAAACTCTTTTCTTTGTCGGAAAGGCCAAATCACCCGCTAAAAAATATTTAGCTGAATGGGGTCGTTTGACATTTGTCCCCTAGTTATACAAAATAAATATAATATCTGTGCACTATTTTGTGGACTCCCTAAAATGTTCTGAGCCACGAAATTGGAGTCTGATAGCTGTATTTGATGAGGATGGGACGGACACCTGCATGTAGGCGGTTACTCAGGCTCGACCAACCGAATGTGCCTAGACCTCGACCGGACAGGTCCTGGCTGTTTCAACGACAGCAAAATGCCTCGCCACACACTTAACGCCCATAATTATCATTCGTATGTTGCGTGATCCCCAACCTGTCCCCGGCTGCTTCCTGCCACATACCGAAGCACAACCTGATAGGTACAAAGCATCGAAGCGTTCGTCAAAGTTTTCCGGCTCGGTTTCGTTCTTGTCATTGAGCGGCTTTCGTTTTCACCTGAAAGGTATAAGAAAAAAAGGTGTAGCACTGCTCTTTAAGTTCTCAGCGCGAGGACTCACATGAAAGAGCGTCCAAAAGTGCTTTGAACTGGGAACTAGATGCAACGTGAACAACCATCGGAGGAAGGTTACTCCAAGCACTAACTACCCAAAATGAGAAAAATTGTCTAAAAAAGCGCGCACTCTGAGCTTGAAAATCTTCTTACCATGTCCCCAAACTGTGTTATTTGAGTCAGCTGTGAAAAACCTGTTGACCAAACCTTTTTTAAACGGGGCGTAAGCGAGTATTAGTTCTCCTCAGATACTCCAGGGGAAAGAGGTCAAGTACCGCGAGACGCGTTTTTATAATCAAAGGATTTAAGGCCGACAACCATTTTCGTAGCAGCTCGTTGGACGCACCCAATGAGGGTTAGGTGCATCTTGCGTCCTGAGTAGACAACCTGTTTGGCATATTCAAGAGGCGGTCTGACGTAGGCCCCATCGAGTATCTGGAAGTCCGTGCGAGTAATAGGGGAGAAGGTGCACCGAATCATCCGTAGAACGGCGAATGACTTTTGAGCCGACTTCTCATGCTGCAGTGGGAAGGACATGTTTGCAGGGAACCAGGTACCTAAATCCCCGCAACGTCTTCTAGCCGGTTCTTACCATGCATGACAAAGATATTCGCCGACTCTACTCCGAATGACATGAGGAAGTGTCCAGTCCAACGACCACTGCTTTCCTGCATCAACATTTATTTGGAGGGTGCTGGCATTAGAACTCCAGGATTTCTCGTCGCCCACAAAGACTTAACTTGGACATAAAAGAAAATCTGAAGGGCCGTTGACGTAGATTAGAAACAGCGGTGGTCCAAAACCGGCGCCTCGAGGAACTTTAATGGAGACCGTTGCCGGAGTAGAGTAGGTCGCGCCTACTTTCACTCGGAATGTCTGGTAGAAAGGCCTTCATCCAAAAATCAGTTTTTCGCTGCCACCACCTAGTTCCTAAGCTACCTTTTCTGGTGTTATCCAAATGTCATCAATAGCCCCGCTGCTGTCAACTGAAATGCAGAGAGGCATGCTGCTAGCCAAGCCCGTGGAATCCTAAAGCCGGCCAGAAATGGAGTCGCTGTGTCAGGGGCACCTCATATTCCAGGCGGGTAACTCGACGGCCACACTGCCAACCGCAGAACTTGAATTATGACTCCAGCCACAGTTTCGTTGCCTAGTACATTCAAACACGGCAGTGTACTTTGCGTGACAAGGCGCTGCAAGTCTCAGTGTACCAGCGTTCAGCCTATTCCCAATGCAGTCATTTCTATTTCCAGCAAAGCAAATCCTGTCGGTCGAGCGTGCCATTGGACAATTCGGTGAGGCAACTTAACGACCGCACGAGAGACATCCAGCCGTCATAGCAAACAGAACGAACTAGAATCCTAACGAGGGTATTAGTATCCACAAGCCCCTTTACTTTTCGAGTTATTGCTAATTTTATTTTCTAAAAAAAATTCAACTTTTGTATTTTGCGTCTTTTTTCGCCATGCTACGCTTTATTCCTATTTGCCAGCTAGAGTTTGTGTGCTAGTGAATTTATTGTTCTCCCAGGTCGCTCAAAATATATATTCGACGGTGCTCATGCCGTGTTTCGCCTCTTGTTGAGGCAGTAAAAACTCTCCTCCAAAGGTCTGGTCATCTATTTGGCTGGGAGTCTTTGGACTCGCGTCACAGCTTGAGATTTTTTGCGCTAGTTCTCAAGTTGTGCATAGTTGCTGAACTTACACGTGCAGCTACATCACACTTTGGCGATGAGGTGTATCGGTGTACCGCTCTGGATCCCCTGAAAGTAGAGGCACCGCTCGAAAAACAGCTTAAGCTACTCAACATGCTTACGCAGCTGAGGGTTCCCACCACTAGTGCTAGGTTCGCTCAGGCACCAGTCAGCATTGTCATGGAGTTGCGAGAGGAGTATCGGGTTTAACTATGACCAAGAAATTAAATTCACATTCAAGGCATGGTTCCCCTGCTACGAGGACCTATTACGCGGTGCTGTGCCTGCGCAAAGAAAGTCCGGCTGTCCCTTTCGTAAATTTGATCCGTCAGACATAGGCAAGTACTGTATTAGTTCACAGCTGATGATAACTGATAGTCATAAGATAATTCGGAAGGTGTATCCACTAATAACAGTTTTTACTCTGGTAGATAATAGTTTACAGGTACTAGTTTTTCCATGATAAAATAAATACAGAGCGGAAAATGGAATAAGTCAAAAGGTGATTTGTCGTTTGTAGATAAACCGTGAGAGTTTATGAATGAAATTCCGGACGGCGGGAACGTGTCTTTGCAGCATAACTGCTAGACGTGTTCCGCAATTGTCCGTGGACTTGAGGTTTTTTACTGATTCTCTGCTTCTGCACGCGCGCGAATGTGCGTATTGACTGTGTTGTCTTGCTATATATAGGGGGTTTGACGGGTGTATGTTACCTAGAATCTTTCCGATGCGTACGAGACGAGAACTGACTTGTTGTCGGTCGAGGTTGCTAGCAGGATAGGGTTTGTCGCGTAATTTGTGTGCTCTCGGAGCGGGCGAGCCGCGTGACCCAGTGAACACGGATGTACTAGACAAATTACTTTGGTTGAGGGAACAAAGGAATGTCCGCTACAAATACAGTGTCGTTCTACTGCAGACTCCACGCTACAGGCCTTTTGACGGCACAGCACAGGCTCTGACGCTTACATTTAAGGAACGATCTTCTCTGTTAAACACGCGGTACCGGTAGCTAAAGTTGATTGTAAACAAATCAGACGACATTATTACACACGTTGGCATCGTCAATCGTGAATACAGACGTTTTAAATCGAAGTTGCTCACAAATGACTAGTTCAAATCCCCCATTTTCGTGGGCAGCCTTAAGTATCCCAAATTTGCAAACATGCGGACGCGCCTGCTCAATCGTCTTGAGCAAGACCATTCACTGACGCTAAACTCCATTGCTCGCGAGTAGGAACGGTTGATCAACCTACTGCATGATGATACGCTGGTGCAGTCTAAGGGTCAAGGTAATTCCGACGTTCGTGCGGTTCTCCAGACTACGAAACCCTCTGGTTCTCCCATCACTCTGTTCGTCCCATTTTGGTAATACCCAATCTGGCCAGCACCATGTTTAAAAGAAGAAGCTCTCATCTCCTGGCTGGCACTGCGTGGCTTGGCATTTTGTCGGACTGTGCTCTTACAAACAACACCAATATCGACGATGCAAGACCCTGGGTTACAAAGAAGGATACTCTTGGGCACGCTCATTTAGTACATCTCACGGTGCCTCCAATCTACAGGCGGCTTTTCACCTCAATGCCCTCATCTCACCGGAAATTCCTCAGTGTCCTGGCTAATGGCCGTCCGGTCCGACTGCCTCTGGATACTGCTTCGGATATCACCAGCATAACGCGGAAGCTTTGGGCCCCCGGAACTGCCATCAGCGCTAGTGGTGCCTTCCTGGGAGTCGCAGTACTGCATATCATTCAAGGGTACGACATTCACTGGGTCTTGATGCATGAAAGCTGCCGAATTGAATGCCCTTGTTCTCGACTCGTTCGATCGTCTTGGTTTGGCATGTGCCCGATAAGTTCCTTCTGCAATACGGTCGGTTCTCCCGTTGCTGCTCTAGATCAGTCCGGCAATATCTCTCGGCGCTTCGCTAGGGATTTTGAGCCTGGCCTTGTTCATTGTTCCACCACGCAAGCCACCCTTCCACTTCGACCGGAAACTACTCCAGGTTTCCGCCTCAAGTGACCGGTCCCGTACGCCTCCTAGCAACAGGCCCACGCCGAAGTCCAGCGCATCGAGCAATAAGGCGTCCTCTCTCCAGTATCATACTCTGCAGGGCAGTCCCAATCGTCGTGGTGACGAAGGGACATGAGTCAATGCGCATATTTGCTGGCTTCTCAACTGGCCTCAATGCAGCCCTCAAAAAGCACCATTGCCCACTTCTGGTTCCCGATGAGCTGTTCACCATTATGAACGGCGGCAGTTGTTTCATCAAACTTGACGTGGCTGACGCATGCTTGCAGATCGATGTTGCGCCGGATTCCCATCTCTGCTCACTATCAACATGCACGAACACAAGGCAGCCGGCAGGTCCGGCGGAGCGCGAAACTAACATACCAGGTCGGGTGATGTAGAAACTTCTTTCGGAATCTAGGCCATCCGTATGTTTTTAACCGTTTTTATACTAGATAATTATTTACTTACGTTGGTCCAGCAATTAGCTGCGGTCACAAAGACAAACGGTTTTTCCGTTCTTTACTAAGCCTAATCTTGTTGATGTCAATCCTCAGTTTGTCGAGTACGTTTAGTTCGCATCTGGGTAATCGTTCCCGTCGACGTGCTGCCACCGTCATAAGTTTTCACTATCCTATCTAAGTTGCCAGCTCACATACGCGGCTAAGTTTGACTGAGACTTTCGCACTACGATCGGAGAACTCTAGAGGTTTTCAATACTTATTTCCCCAAACAAATATTCCCTAACCTGCACCGACCTATCACAGTATGACACCACTTCCGTCTCCCTCCTCAAAGTGGTTGTTAGACCCCGAATCCCCATCATCTTCCTCTCAATATGCTCAAAGAAGCGCATTGCAGTCAAAAGACAGATCCCAACCCCCTAAACTTTCAAGGTAAATATGGCGCTCCAGGTGATCTCAGATTGTTCAGTAGTACTAAATGACACCTGTTTGCGTCCTCAACCCAGGAATTCGCTTCTCGCGCTGCTGCCACACATAAGAATCTCTGGCCCCGATTCTCAAGAAATTTTTAGACCAAATATCATGTCTCACCTCCAGGACGCCAAAAAAATCCGCCGGCCCTATAAGCACTCCGACATCCCATCGACAAAACGATAAACCTCACAAGCATGCCGACTACTGATGCATCTACGACCAAAACTAACAGAAGTCCCAGCATAAACCATCGGCCAACTTGTCTCCCTGTAGACCCGGTTCCATATGCTGTTGCGCCATCAACTGCCAGTACTTACTTGGGCTCCCCCATGGTACCCTTACACTCTCAGCGCTCTGTGATTAATCCAGGCACTGAACTCACACCAAACCATTCAGTAGTTTCTAGCTTTATGGCTTTACAAGACCCTGAGCCTTCCATCGCTCCTGCAAATAGACGTTCTGCTTTGCCGCCTAATAAAAACGGAATACGTCTCAATCAGTCCGATGGAACCCCTCCAGGTCCTGGAGCGACTGATGCGGCACGTCCTAACCTGGAGCAAAGACTTTACAGGTCGTTTAGAGCATTTGTTCTCGTTAACGACCCCTAACCTGCAGTCTCTCCACGTTCCAACCCCGCCAAAATACACCTTTGGACTCAAGCATCTGTTGTCAAAACGTTCCTCCTAAATGCACGCCCCCAGAGACATTCTCTACCTTATAATGAGCCTCATACACTACCTTCGACCGTGGATTCAAACCTACTTCACCCACTACCCCCATTACCACTGCCACCAATGTCAAATACACATCGACCGACCCCGAACACACGCCTAGTCAGCTCTACCTCATGTACCACTACCCCCACCCATTTTCCCTAATACCGAACTCCACCGTAGGTGAGGTTGGTAAATTCCTACTTGGTACGGTTTGCTCTCTACGGACTCATCAGTGGTGCTGTTTAATGCTCATTTACTGCTGTCAAAAGTCCAGAATCTCTGATAGACTATTGCCATTGCACGACCAATACTGATTTGTGTGACCGAAGCGGGACCCTTAGTTGAAAATCCATGCAGGGCTGTTTCAACCCCCGCTGAGAATAGCCATCGCCTGGACAGGAGAGGCGCAAGGGGTAAAGGTTGTGTCATCTTTTCCGAATCGGAACCTCTTGCAAACCTCATCGATGATTCTGGCTTGGAAGGGATTCCAGAGACCATCTGGATCTCCACAGGACGGACAAAACGACCTTTACTGGTTGGTCATTATAATAATAATGTTTATTCCCAACTAGTAGGTGGCATACAGTCAGGCATGATCATGCGGTTACAGTCAGGATGGAGCAGAGGCGGGGTTTTGCGGGTATCGGGGGTGCGCGAAAAAGACAATGCCACAAACAGTGGGTGATATCTGATATAGACTTGACCACCTCTAAACCGGCGTGGGAAAGGAGACAGTTACCAGGAGCTTATTTTACTTCTTTGAGGGACATCAAGCTGAGACAATACCAGATCGTTGAGGTTTGAAGGTGGTGGGCAAAAACAAAACGAGAAAGGGCGAAAAAGAGGCAACCTGCTTGGTGCATGATGAGAAACTTCGAATCGCGAAAAATGATGAGCCAGAACAACGAATCTGGTGCGGTAGCTGGATTGTCACGAGCTAGCCGGTCAATTTGAACTGAAGGCTAAAGCTACCTATGAGGCTCACTCGGCCTTTCACTGTTGGGCTTATGGCCAGGGTCATAAAAAGCGAAAGTAAAGATAATGAAATAGGCAAATCAGCAATACTGGTAGACGGTACCGTGAATCTCGTAGTCGCGGTGTACACTGGAACTGCAGAGGCTCATTAGTGTCACCGGTGGAGTGGGGTTTAGTGTAGAAGTTCCTTGGGGGAGGAGTTGTTTGTAATCCACAAGACGGAGCGCAAACTGCACAGCAAATGACTGACATTGTGAGGAGCATAGAATGAAAGACCATGAGATGTTTATATCCAAATGGAAGGTTCAGCTGTTAAAAATGCACGGGTCCGGAGATGGCTGGGGCCAGGTGAAGAGTTTGCTGACAGTTGTAGGTAAGGGGGCGAGTTGGCGAAGGCATCGTCACAAGTAGGAAGTGAATAGTTGTGGGTATGTTAGCAAACTGGGTGTGGCAACGCCGTGCTATACTTGCACCGACGTATTTCGGTTTTCAGACGACCCCGTGGTGGACGTCATTTTTGAGGTGTTTGGACGGGGATACGCAATTCTGTGGGCAGCGGGATTTTTGGGGTTTGACCCAAGGCGTCCGCTGATATAGGACAAAGCCAGTGTAAGTTCGCAATTATTTTTGGTCCGGATAAGGATCATTTCTGGTGTAAAGCATAGATCAGATGGAGTGGATAACAGCCAAGCAGGGCGTCCGGATCAGGTGTAGCCAACAGTCGAAGCTTGGGAAGACGAGGCAGTGGGATGAGATCAGTAAGGCTTGATGAGTTTTAGGAGGCATCAGCTAGGCGTAAGTCGGAAAATAGAGAAAAACAGAACGTCCGTCACAATTAAGGTGGTGACACCAAGTGATTAAATTAGGCCTCCAGGGACTGCAGCGACTTCTTTCTCTCAACGAACGCAACGCATCTGTGACGTCTTCAACCAAATTAATAATAAAAATAATATTTATTCCCAACATGAGGGTGACATACCGTCTGGCATGATCATACGTTTACAGTCAGGATGAAGCATGACTGGGAGATTTGCGGGTAGTGCGGATTACGCGAAAAGAGGACAATGTCATAAACAATGGGCCGAATGAAAAAAGTTGCTCGTAGTTGCGACTACAGGTTAGATTGGGAGAGGGGTTGCGGTCGAGATTCTGAAGATAATGGTTGCAGGAGTGCCATCACACTGGATATGGCAGTGCCATGCCACAATTGCACTGACATGCTTCGGTTTATGGACAGCCCCGTAACGGTCGTTAAGCTGCCGCGATCATGGAAGGGATACGCAGTTCCGTGGCAGCTGGATCTGGGTGAGACGAAATTGACACAGAGAATCAGGCGGATGCAGGGTCACGGATAATTTCCCTTTCGTTGGAGGAGCGTGTGGACGTAGATCGGTGACCAGCCAGTTTGAATGAATAACAGTTCTACGGGGCGTTTGGGTAACTTCAGTAGAAGTTTGAAGCTTGGGAAGAGGGATAACGAGAAAAAATAGAATGAAAGCAGTAGCATGTGGCGAGTGTCAGGAGGAATAAGATACAACGGTGTCAATAGAAAAAAATATCTAAATGGGGATGACAGCAAGATAAATGGACCCAGGAAGGTGGATACTTTTGCTGATCTAGAAACCAAGTACTAGTTGGGCCAGGGTAGGTGCCTAGTTTTAGGAAGGTAAGAACTTTGTCGTCGAGGTAGCTAGCGGGAGGTTAGCTGATGGACTAATTGGAACGGCGGTAATTTTTAGATTAACAAAGAAGCATGACGTGGGGTCTCCGTTGTGCAAAAAAGGGGTTAATGTTAACAGTGAGCTCTACAACGTCAACCTAACAGGAAACTAAGATTAAGCACCAACAGTCGCGGAGTCAGTGCTGTCAATTCTACTGACCTCTCACCACCTTGCTTCTCTCAGTGAGAGTCTTCACCCTGGTATCTCGCAATGGTAAGTTACTAAAAACTTTGGATCCTAAAATACACGGCGCTGGCAGAGAATTTCCGGAAGGCTCTGAACTTCCCAGTGATATTACAACTCAGCAAGCTCTCGATTGACCGAGATTCATTGCGAGTTTCTCCAGCTGATACGTTCACAATTTGGGAACCCTGTCACTCATTCCACAGAGATCAAAGACATTTCTCAGATAATAATAATAATGTTTATTCCCAATTTGTGGGGGCACGCCGTCAGGCATGATCATAAGGTTACAGTCAGAATAAAGGCATGACTGGCGGGACTGTGAGTACAGGGGTTTTGGGTGAGGAAGAGGACAGCGCCATAGGCGGTGAGCTGTATCCAATGTAAACGTGGTCGCCACTAAACCGGCACGAGCAGGAAGCTCTTTTGTCGAAGAGAACATTGAGCAAGGTCAGATCGTTAGGATTTGAAGGTGGCGGGCAAAAACAAAACGGGAGAGGTCAAAACAATAGGCTTTATCCCCGACATATGACAAGAGAAATGTAAGCTGTGGAAAATCAGAAACCAGAACATCAGATCTGGTGAAGCAGCAAAGTTGGCGTCATCCAGCCGATCAAATTGAACTGAACCCAAAAACAACCGCTGAGGCCTCGCGGCCTTGGACTATTGGGCTCGTGGCCAGGGTCACAAAAGCGTATGTGGGGATGATGAAATGGAGGGACTAGCAAAGCGGGTAAATGGTAGCAGGGATCTCAGAAACATGGTATACAGTGAAACTGTAGTGACTCACTGGTGTCGCTGTTGTGGAGTCGGGCATAATAGTTCCATTGGAAGAGTGAGATGGTGGCAACACACGAGCCGGAACGCGAACTGTATAGAAAGCTATTGAATTTGGTGGGAAGCACAGAAACACAGAGATGGTTAAATTCGAACCAAAAGTTCAGCAGGTTGGAATGAATGTGTCATGGAGTCAGCTGGGGTCAGATGGGGAGTTTGTCGTATTTGCAGTTAATGGAACGAGTGGGCGAGGGGCACGGTCGAGAGAGGGAATGGAATAGTTGCGGATGTGCTATCAAACTGGGCATGGCAGTGCCATGCCATCATTGGCCTGACATGCTTCAGTTTTTGGACAGCCCCGTAACGGACGTCACATTTAAGGTGATTGGGCTGGGGTGTGCAGTTCTTTGGGCAGCGTTTCATTTCAGGCTGGCCGGAGAAACAAGGCGAAACGAGGCCGATATGGGATCGCAGGGGTTTTGGTCCGTTTGGAGACCCTGTGGCTGTAGATCACCAGCCAGGTGGAGTGGATAACAGCCAACCAGGTCCTCCAAACCGGGCACTGCCAAAGTTGGAAGCTTTGGAAGATGAGAGATGAGATTGGTAAAGCATGGTGAGTTTGAGGAGGCATCAAATGGAATAATGTATATTAATATACATAGAAAGAGAAACTTGAAGTCTGCTGCGATTGGTATGATGACAAGTGAATATGTGGGATGGGATATAGACGGATTGTACTTAATAGACTAGCGACCAGGGGTTGGGTTTGCTAACATACGGTATCAAATTACAAGGGACCCAGTAAGAGCCCATATAAGCACGCAGAGTGGTGGGGTGGAAATCAGATGTATAAGGGCTGACGGGAGTGAGCTTCCCAGAAAACTTGTTAATCTGGTATTTATTACATGAGTTGAACGGTACCAGGAGAAAGTATGTGCAAGAGAAATAGTCACCAGTCCCCGAAGCATTGCTATCAGCTTTAATCTGTAAGTGGTGCAATGATGAAGACTTTCATGTCTCCCACTGGGAGCGGCAGGTAGATGTGTTCTTTGTTTTTTTGGTTGACGAAATGGACTTTGGTGCGGTATAGCCTCTGCCCTCACGAAGGCAGATACAGCTATGCGATACAGCCTACGCGATGTTGTGTGTGAGAGTGTATAGTGGGGTAGATCATCAGACGGATACATAAAGGCGCAGAACGCGCTCTGATAATGAAGAAAAAGCTGACTTTGGCTTGGTTTTCATCAGTTAGAGTAAGGCTGAGGGCACCAGTCATTAGACAGAGCTGAGAGAGCAATCCGGGGTAGAGCCTAGACCAGAACGAGGCGTAAGTTGGCTGGGGGAAGAAAGGAAAACAACCAGGCCAGTAACACGGCACATTTAGATCAAGTAGGCACTTAAGTCCCACATTAGCTTAAAGCGAGTCGAGAGAATAGGAAGAAATGATAACAAGATCTTTTACTTGCCCACTAACTGTATCGTCGCTAAACCAAAATGCGCACTGGACCCGATTCGTAGAGGGTGTCAGGGGGTAGTTGGGTATTAAGTAAGGCGGTAACAGCTTCCCAGATAAGGAATTTGTCTGCGGACTGAAAAAAAGTATGATGATGCGTGATGCTTCGCAACTGCTCAGGAGGGCTGTTCCAGATGCAAGCGTAATAACCTGGAAAGAAGTAGTGGCGTAGGTTTGTACGAGCTGGGGGACATACTAAGAGGTTGCAGGGGTTACGGAGTCTATAGCAAGGTTGTGAGTTTATATTTGGTCTAGCCCCTGCTATAAAGGCGTTTTTGTGCAGCAGACGGTGTAAGGGAGTTAGATTCAGCTTTAACCGTCTAAGCCATAGTGGTTCGAGGCCTAGGATTTGGC
>CM030370.1:2686232-2745768 GCA_003604175.2 Clonorchis sinensis | reverse complement strand
CGTTGGCAAGCATTCTGCCCCGCGCTGAGGATTTGAGAGCGGCGCTACACCCTTTTTCAGTTGTGCTTTTCAGGTTATCAACAAGAACACAAACGACCCGAGAACCTTTGGCGAAAGCCCTGATCCCGTGTATCAATCCGTGAAAAAACACTTATGGTTGATTCTGTGCCCTATTTTTTCCGCGCGGTTAATGGACTACCTCATAAAGGCCGAGATCGATGGCAGTATCTTATCGGTACTCTTTGCAAAGAGATGATTGATGCCTTACCTCAAGGAGTTAGTTGATTTTACGCAAGCCACGAAATTCGGTGAGCCTGTTTCTAAAGGCGGGTATATCCGTAAAGAAGTCGCTTCCGGAGTAGCTGGTGTGTTTCTTCTGGTAGACTGTGTGTTGTGACCTTGTGGTGCGAGGCTGTGGGAGAGAGTAGAAATTAAGTGAAGGCGTCGCACAGAAGTGTGAATGTGTGAGTGGGGGAGCCATGGAGTCGGCGGCACTTGCAAAGAGTGCAAGCATTTAGTTTGCTTGCGTGGGGACTGATCAGAGGCTACATAATTTTGCTGGTGGCACCACTCGCTGATATTTCTTTCAGTATATGTAGGCGCATCCGCGCTTATCTATAGAGATCCAACGGGATTTGAAGGACAACGAATCAATCATAGTGGCGTTTGTGAGCACCAATGGATAGTAAGGAGGGGGCAGCGCTTCGACTGTTGTATAATCGCTGCGGAAGGGTAAGAAAACATACGAAATGTGGATGCATCCTTGTAGTTCCAGACACCCGGCTCCTTATTATGCCTTACAGTGATACGTAAATATAGCCTGCAACACTGGAAAGCGTTGGCATATCGTGAGACGGGCCTAGGAAAACTTCAAACTCAGCCCTTGCTTTTTCTGGGGTTAAAGTTTTTACGCCCGTAGAACAGCTCGCTTCATCGTATTAGATAACCAGCACCTATTGCCGCGCAAAAATTGGGAGGCAACAAAGGCAGGCGGTCTGTTGAGTACGTTGAGTAGAGAAGACCCTAGGACACAAAGAGAGCATTCAGACCCCGAGTTTTTAAGTTGTTTCCGCAACAAATGACGATAATCATCTGGCGTAAGCTTGCTGGCAATTTTGCCCCATTGTTAACTGTACAAACTGTGTGGGCTCCATCAAAATCTCCGGAAAATTAAAAAAAGCGTAATGAAAAAGATTTTGGACTCAATTCTCCTAGCTTATTCAGCGAATACAGCTTTCATACAGGCAGACAGAGATGGATAGACTAAGCCACATTTTGTGGGCTGCGGAAGGCTGTTCGGGAGCGACCAAATTGTGTTCCTTCTTTAATGAACCTCCCTATTAGCATGCAGTGACTGCCAGTGCGATCGACCGAGTAGTGGGTTGAAGGGTCGTTACATACTCGTTTATATATGGCGTAAATGATCGCTTGCTTCCATGTAGGTGGGAGGGTCTAGAAGGGTCTGATAAACTAGAGGTGGTATTGTAACCACAAGGCAAATCTTGTTCATTGAGGCGCTCAGATCTGGAGGTCCCTCTGGATTGTACATAGAGGAACGCCGCTAGATTCCATCAGTGCGTATGTTAACTGTCAACATCGATGGATGTGTGACCTCAGCCGTGTTTTGCGTGCCTCCCTGTGTACACACTTTCGTGTAAGTTTCAGCGGGTGCTGGACGAGCTTTGACAAAGATACACTCTCATGTGGGTTGCTGTGCTCGGCTGAGCCGCTCTGCGCGGAGGGAACGTGAAGGAATGTTCACCGGCAACGCTCCATAGTTCCGCTGAAAGAAACTTGACAGAAAACCGTGGTATGTCAAGAGATTGACGCAGTAGTGTCATATAGCGGTCAGCTTCACGTGTGCGCCAGAATCGGGAATGCCCTCCTTAGGCTCCGTTTTTACGGTTTGGGAGGCGCCTTGTTACGTCGAGGCCCTGGGGTTGTTATCAAGGTGAAAATAGGAGAGGACAGGCCTTGGATGTAGACAAAGATATTGTTGCCACTGGTTTATTTAACGATAATAAAACGCAAATGCTCAACCACATAGGAAATCTTTATTTCTGCTTATATCCCCTAATGATGTGTGAGGTGGGGAACCATTTCCTGGGGGAAGCTCTAGTAAGAGGTACGGTTTCAGCCTAGAGTAAGGCGGTTGCCGCTCAGTAAACCGGAAACGTGCAAACCGGATGTATTCCTGCGGAACAACCGGGTACAACTACTGTAGCGTGATGGTAAGCTAGGTCAATTAGGATCAACAGAAGTTTCACCATTTCGAATGCATCAATTGAGGAATAACGCCGACCATGAAGGGGAATCCTGAAACGTCATGCATTGGCCTAAGTCCCAGCCCAATCCGTGGTTTCAGTCATGGTGTGATAACCTTTACGTAGTCACTGTAGTATGATAGGAGGATGAGAACCTTCGGGCATTTTTGGTTTCCAGAATTCAGGGGGTAGGACTGGTTAATACATGGATAAACAAATGATGCTTTCCCTCTGCTATCAGTTGTTCCAAAGTATGTCGCAGTGTTCCTTGTTGGAAATTCTGGATGACTGTATGGCTTGGCAAGATATGATGGACATATCTAGTGTAGTAGGTTAAAGCGGATGCTTGAACTGGAATGGAGGGGGCGTCGGCGGAAGGAGTAGGTTTTACTCGGCCTGAGGTCGACCTTGCTCCCAGGTCTGTGCTCTTTTAAAAACGACTGTAAAGCGTAACCGTTAATACTGGCAGCTATTTGCAACAATTGTGTTCGGCGCAGTGGTTTAGCCTAAGATAATACGTCACGAAATAATACTTAATATACCTAGCTGACGCCAGTTCCAACCACGCAGGCAGAGTGAAACCAGATGTTTAAAAATGGCCAAGGCCTGTGTGCACAAATGCGCACAGAGGAAAAGTGTTTTTCTAACGAAACACTGAAAGTTGACCAGGTATGTTCGGTTCATCATAAGACGCGTAGGTGGGTGGGGAGCCACGGTCGCGGAGTTAGACTCCCAACATCAAGTCCAGATTCGAGCAAATATGGTGACCAAAAATATGTGGCAGATGTACTCCTGGCCACATGCGGTTTTACTGGCTCCGAGCAACAGATTAAGCCCACGATCTTGACTTGTATGATACAATAATTTGGAATCCAGTACCCGGGCGATGATAAATGATGGACGAGAGCCTCACCCACCTACTACATGCAAAGGGTCTAAAAAAAATTCCACAAAATGTCTTCGGGGTTGCTAGTTTCCTATAAATCAGCGCAGCGTGGTAATCATGTATTCTGAGAGCCAGCGAGGAATACTACATTTACTCCTGACTAACTCTGCACATCCGAGTCTGGGAGATTAAACGTGTATGGTAACCCTGAAAATAAGCCCACTTAAACAAACAGCTGTGAGCAACAAATCATTGAACCGCACAATCTGACTTCATAGATTCATCGACTGGTATGCAGGATCAAGTCTTTCGCCTAAGCTTCTCGAGCAAGATATTTTTCTTTCGTTCAGCAGCCCCTCATTCACCTGAAAGGTACAAAGGTGAAGAGGGTGCAGCACCACCCTTTATGTTGACACCGCGGGACAGCAAGCTTGCAAGCGCAAGGGCTCACACAAAAGGGCATCTAAAACTGGTTTGAATTGGTCACTATGTGCACCGTAAACTACCGTTGTAGGAAGATTATTCTATGCATGCTGTATGGGAGTTACGTCTTTCTTGCGTTCCGAGTGAACGTTTTTTTTAATATTCGAGCAGCGGTCGGACACAGCCTCCACAAAGCATCTGGAAGTTCACGCGCGAATAGGTGGAAGATGCACGAATCACCCGTAGAACGCCAAATGCTTTTTGAGCCAGTTTTATGATGAAGTGAGGAGGACGTGTTTGAAGTGAGCGAGATACCAAACTCCGTTTTTGTATCTGTCTTCGTAGTATCTTCTGGTCCATTCTCGCACGACAAAGGCGTTCACCTACTCTCCTCGGAATGACATATGGACGCATTTTCGTCATTCAGAGTGCCAGTTCAGCAACTACTGAATTACAGCGTCTACATTCATTTAAAGGGCACTGCCACTCAAATTCCAAGATTTCAAGTCGTCCGCAAAAGGTAAACATAGACTTGAAGGAATATTTGAAAGTGGTCCCAAAATGGATGATTGGGAAATTCCAGTGGAGACCGGTGTCGAAGAACAGTGGGTCGAGCCTACGTTTGCTCGGAATTTTTTGTCCCACAGGAACGCCTATATTCAGCGTAGAACTTCTCCTTGAATCCCATAAGACTCGAGCTTGTGGAGAGGTGGCACGTGTGTGAGAAGTCTAAAATATAGTGTGAGATATTGATCCTATATCGCTGACTTGTATCAGGCTATCCATGAATACTAGCATGTTTGTCACGCAAGGATGGCTGGAGATGAATTCATGCTGCGCTGAGGATATGAATTGGTCGGTATTGAGGTGCTTCAAGATCAACCGCCTCGGAATGTTTCCCATCACCTTCCATGGTACGCTAGTAAGGCCAATGGGCTTGTAGTTGCTGGGTGGATTGACGTTGCAATGGCTTCCTTCTAGGCTTTTATTAAGCGGCTGACGAAATACCAGATAGAAAATCCTTGCCAGTGTAAGGAGCGTCTCCCTCGGGGCCCACATATGGATCTCGTCTGGCCTCAACGCTCTGAAGAGGCTTGTCTACTGCGAGACTTGGCGAACATCCTCCTCCATGAAGACCAAGTTATTTATGGGCCAAAGTGGGACGTCATGAGGTGGCTGAAGCAGAATACGAGCCCTCATACTGTTATTCATAGGCTTTACATACCGTTATTCTGGTGGATTCCTTGTTTTTGTCACTCAAGGAGAAGAGGGTCGGCTTATTTTTTCCTCGGCGTGTTATGTGCTTAAATAGAACATTATATTTTTCCTGGCGAGGTCTAGTATCGTGGCCCGTTTTTGTATGTCCCATTGTAAGATTTCATTATGTAAAAAGAACCACTATCCAGAAAATCTGAGGGTGACGCGGTGCTCGTATCAAAGAAACCAGAGCGCATTCGAACGGACCAAGGCCTACCCAAAAGGATTCGGCGTCTACTAAAAATGAGGACTCAATTATTCTTCAAAAAGGTAATTGCAGGAGGCAAGCATGAGCTTGCAGTTCGTAAAGCTCGTAAAGTGTTTACCTCATCCGCTGAAACTGGTCCATGTTTAAGCTGTCCAGGAGAAGTGGGCATTCCAGATAAGTCTGTACTGCGAAAGCCTTGAATTCATGTTTGAGGTTCCGGGCTCCTGGTTCAGTAGCACACAAAATCGAATGCCAGCACGCAGTGGTCACTATGTCCCATTGGAGCCTTAATTAACACCTGATCAACGAAGTGTCTTTTATCGGTGATAACCAGATATAGCAGGAAGGTTACTTGGCCTGGGCGGTTTCCGGTGGGTGTGACGTTATGTTGAATTTAAGCGTTCTGTTAAACGACTTCGGTCAGCGCCGATGCAAAATGTTCAGGGTACTGGAGCTCCATTCAGAAGGCCTTAGAAGCATCAAAGTCACACACCAGCAACAGGCGCTTAAAATTGTAACTGGAGGAGAGTTGCTCAACAGTTTGTACGAAGAACGCGTCATCTTTTGGTGAGTTTTAAGGGCAACGGCAGACCAAGCCGAAAGTACAAGAATCGATACCACGCAGCAAGATTTGAAGCCACAATGTATCACAAAATGTGCAGGCGTGGTGTCAAAAAGAACAATCGAGGTAGACGGGGCCGCTTGTAAATATAGAGCAACCCTACCTACCCTCACGCGTTTCGAGTCAGCTCAGAAGGTGGAGTAGCCCTGTATCGAGTACTCCTGGCCAGGGAGGTTTGCTGCTAGACAGGTTTCTGTAAGTGTCATTATGGACGGTTGTTCAAGGCAAGCCGACTGTTGAATTTTGAGGTTTGTTGAAAAGACTGAGAAAGTTCGTGGATAAGCAATTCAATGGTGTCTCTACTGCATCCGAAGGGGGGGTGCAGAGAGTTGTGCCACTTAAGAGGCTGGAAGATTTAATAGTTCTATGTGGGGTTTGAGTCCAAGGTTTCGAACGGTCCTTTGCGACGTAGTTGTTTTCTTTCTGCTTTGGTGCTTCCGAAGCCTGCTATTCGTTTTCAGGGGAGTTCTGTCTCCATGGAGGCCGGTGTGCGCGGGACCTTTCTAAAAAAAGCCTCTACATTCAATAACTTCACCGAACAATTCGTTGAAATTCATATTGCTGCAGAGTCTCGTTGAGCTGCTGTACAAGAAGCGCAGATTTTTGATCCAGACAGCTAAGGTATGGAAGTACTTTGTCGGAGTTATCTGCCGCCCACGCATCCGATCATCGATTGTCCACCAAGCCCTTCTAAAAGCGGTCATTTCTCTTACAGTCAGGCAGATACTTACATCGACAGAACAAATCGAGATCTACCAAAACATGAGATGGAACATGTTCCGTAGCTTGTCCATCAAGCACTCGCTCAACTGCCTGCAGATCGCTAACCTGGCTTGTCAGCTAGCAAGCACCCGCTGCAAACTGGTCAACTAATCGATCCCAGTTGTTCGTTTCGAGCTTTTCACATGTTCGGAACCCAAACCGATGAAGTCATGTTGATCCAACTTCATCAACCACCTATGTATGCACAAAAGTTTTTAAGCAATTTATTTAGTTGTTGTGGTCCTACTACCTGCTTGTCCACTTTTCGATGCCTCCCTTGTGTATGCAAGTCACGTGTTTCACGTCTAGTGGCTGAGAAAACTAGGCGCAATTGTAACAACTCAAGACATATCCATTCTTTCCATACTGACGTGATGGGCCTAGTGTATCAAATCTGATTACAATATTTCCTCACCAGTCTAGGCGACCTCACTTGTGTATCGAATATCGAAGCGGTGAGATGAGTCAATGGACGTGTAGTCAATTTCCTCAGATCAAGAAAAAAGCCAAAAACCGGGGCATAGTGTATTACGTAACTATTGCTTTTCAACAGCCCTCCCCAAAATATAAGGTAGAGGAATTTTCAATAGGCACTTTTGTATCAGACTGCTCCATTGTTTCGGAAAAAGCCACTGCGGAGAACCGGAAGACTTTTTTCCAGTCTATGACTGACATCCGCGCTGTATTACGACAAATACACTTATTCGCATACCAGCTTGGTTTTTACGGGAGATTCGCGTAAATCTCAGCTGAATCTCTCGCTCATGATGGTATTCTTCAGCTGAATTTGCTGCACCAGGCCGCCTTGTGTTTCAGTTGGTACGAATTTTGATATATTGTATTACATCATATAGACGCAACACACTATTCATAAGGTTGTTGAAAACTCTTTGACAACCCACAATCGGTTTCACCCTCATTGAGATTCATCAGGTAGGCGCAGCCTCTGACTTTCCATCAACCTTGTGTTCTGCTAAAACATCACAAATTGGAGATTCAGCTTGGATTTAGATGAATCTACAGTGAAAACCAGATGGGTATGCAAGTGAGGGTATTAGTTGAAGTTCGTGCGCTTTGAGTACAATACAAGACTAGCGGAAACTCTGGGAATACTCCTATGCCATGAGTCCCGGAAAAGGTGAAACCGGTAGTGGGTTGTCAATGAGTTTTTAGCAACCTTAAGAGTAATGTGTTTCGTCCGTAAATTTCATTTAGTTTCTTTGAGTTGCCGGTCACGCTCTCTTAGGATCCATAAAGAGAGCATTTTGAGCTGTGCTACAACAACTAGATCCCGGTATTAGCAACTAGTTTTTAAATACTTTGAATTCCCTAACGGATGAGAGTTTTCCAGCTTCACGGAATTCAGACTTCTTCAGCGAATCAACAGGTCTTAATGCGGGGTTTCTTAAAACCGAATTTGAAGGAATGAAAAAATGAAAGCACTACTGGAATCGTCGTGTGATTTTTGAAGTACAAAATGATGCTAGAAATCTGGGTCGGAGTTAACCCCCGGTTTACACTCTGGACTGTAATTACCCACCGAACTGTCGCGGTGTTGAGAGTACTTGATAGATTCAATGTGTCATTGAACATTATATCAGTCACCAAGTCAAACAGAAATATAGCAGACCTAGTTGGAAAGCTATATAAGAAAACAAAAAGAATTCGTGTTCATATCACCCTGTTCGAACCATCCTCCTCTTGGCGCAGTTATTCCGCTTTGTCCACACAAAAGGGAGAAAACACTGGACTCCAGGACTCGAGTCCAACATGCGTTAGTGGAGTGGTGAGTGATAACTTGCTTCATGTTGCTTCGAACGTCAGATGTCCGGAGTTTAAAACCCAGCACAGTAAAGGATATGTCCTGCTGATGAGCTCCAATAAAAGAGAAACCCGAGTACTGTGCTTCGTTCTTTGGTGTGGACTAACCAGAATAACTGCGCCAGGACGGATGAGAATGACATGAACCCGAATTCCACACATCCGGAACCACCTACAACGGCGGGTTTTCGGAAGAACAATCTGAAAATGTCTGGTCATATAGAGAAATATATGAAGGAAGCTGACCAAAAGGGGCCACGCGAATCAACCGTTGAAAAAATTTGCAGGAATTCTGCCTCTTGGACAATTTAATCCATAAAACTTACGAAATGGTTCGCATTTGGCTGATTTGTGTAGAACAGTGAAAACGTGCGATAAAGTATCCCCATTGGCTTTTGTTTGTGAATGGACCGGTTTATAGCATAACCAAGGCATGCCCTGCGTACTCAGGTGGACTCCAGTGTTGTTGTCTGCTTGAGTTTACCTAATCAAACTACGCCACGAAATAGAGCGTAGTCATCGATGTGGTGGCCTATTGATTGCTATGGAACAATGAGAAGGGAAATGTTCTCACCGAGAAGCTATACTGTGCGTTAGAGATACCCGTCTTGTAAATGGCTTTAGGAACATGCAGGAACTACCAGTGAAAGTGCGAAGACCGAAGGCTTTCGCTGTGGAGTTATTTATTGGGAAAATACCAACTTAACAGTTACGGACGATTGGACAGGAAAGCAAGGCTCTCATATGCATCTTGTTTATAAAAACTGAATATCCGTCGTCTCCTTGAACGCGTCTTCCTGAATTTTCCTGGATATTCATTGACTGTTACTCAACTGCAAGAAAAATGCTACAAAGCGACTCCACAAATTCCGCAATAGATCTCACTTTTCAAGAGACGCGAAGCGGATTTACGAGAAGACTTACTACTCGCATGCGTTATCAGTAGTATCCGCAGTTACACCAGTAGATCCATAGTTAAACATACGTTAGAGTAATGCTGAAAGTTATCAGACCATTTTGTACTCTTTCGTATGAGCTAAAAAACACATTACTCAGAGTAACTTTCTAGGTGACTTGGAATTCCGGAACGTCCAATTTTTGTCGGAGCATGCCATTTTAGCACAAAATACTTTCAAATGTACTTTAAGGTCAGAAAAACAATTGCTGAATCATATTACTTCCTTCATTGGAAACGTCTGTCTATAGAGTACGGACTGTTCCCGGAAGGGCGTGGTTTCCTCTAAAACTAGCAAATAATACAAATCAATTCTGATGTTGTTTCCCCTCATTCAAGGGAAAGTAAACCGTCAAATTCCAAAAGGCTGATTGTTTAACTCTGAAGCGTATTTATCTTAAAGGATATCTGCATATAAAACTTTGTCGTTTTGCATCTGGCTCACCTGCCGACCTCGAAAGCATCCTGTATGGATGACTCCATAGTTTGATCTCTCCGAACAACTGCCCTATTCCACCGACATTTCCCGTCCCGTTGTTGTTTTTCACTAAATCTCAACTGAAATTGACGATTTTTCAATCGATTTCAAGCGTTTTCCAACTGATTGAACGACTGTTTCCTAAAATTTTCCGAAAACCCTAAACCTTTTTAACTTGCCTGTATGATAATTGCCTCTTGTATGTTTCACTACTCATTTCAAATGGTTGCTTCTGAGAATGCCTTGTCTTGCCTTCTTCAGTCAGACGTTTTGGTGAGTGCACTCTATCAATTTGTCGTTGGCCTGCTGGTGGAAATGCACAAAACGTTGAGCTCCCTGTGGCTGATGAGTGCTTCCCAATGCAACTTTCTTCTTAGTACTCTGCCGAAAAAGTCACCTTGGACGACGAAGCAGTGCGGACGCTAAGCCGACTTTCGATGCATGTGCCGAGTCGCGTCTCACCGGTAGCGATCACTTGCACAGCGACGCACGATCTACTGGCTTTGCGTTTTCGAGGTTTAATAGTTTTTGCTTTTATATTACAATCAAATGTCCCTGATATCTGCATATCACAGTTCAATTTGCAGTGGATACTCATCTCAGATCGTTAAGAAGGCTCGGGCCAGAGAAGCGCAGAATCATGAATAAAACTTGAGACCCAAGTCGTGGAAAAATGAAGGCCTTGTCCAACAAACAAAACAAAACATCCTTATCAAAAAACCAGAGACATTAGAGTATCAGGACGGAAGCTAAAGAGAACAACTAAAATGAAGGAGGGCAGTGAATAAATTCAAATTGCAATCAGCACATATCACCGAATCGTTTGGGGCAAAACAGTTGAAACATTCCTACTAGAAAACAGTTATTCTGGGCTTTCAAGTGTTTGATGACTTTGCCTTGCAAGAGGAAACCTCATAATTTAAAAGAACAGAAATACTGAGAATGAACATTATGAAAATAGGATAAACAGGAGTTACTAATGCGCTTCATATGCTTCTCAACCAAACCCGAAGCGTGAACATTAAAGTATGCGTGGAAGGTATTCAGTGATTGGGGGCGAGATGGCTCAGTGGTTAGAGCGCGAATTTACTGACCTGAAGGTCCGTGATTCGAACCCGACCTCTGCCTCCCGACTTCCCCTGTCTAGGCTTGCGCAACCCGGCAGTATCCCAGCCTTGATGTCTCCTTCTGGCATCATGGCAGTTAGGCACCGAAAGGGTGCTACAGTTGAACCATGTACACTAAGAATCCAACGTAACTCACTCACTGAAAAACGATGCCAAAAGACTATCACGTACTCTTGGCCGGACTAAGTGTGCATTCCTTGAATTGGGCAATGGGAATGCACTCGTGCTAGACGACCCTGACCATTGATTTTCGAGTGTCTCAGACTTACGGATACAAGCAGTCTTCAGAGAAACTGCAAGGCATCTAAATTTGCTGTCTTTAACGAAAGTCTTCCTCAATGTCCATCAGCTTTAACCTCTAAGCTTAATGTTTGTCGTTGCCACGGTAAATTATCTAGCGTGTGTGTACATTTAACCAGCACAGTGCTTTCAGTTATCTAGTTAAACCTCTATCATCATCGATAGCATCCTTACCCGCCAGGGTTATATTGAAAAACAACTATTTATTGTTGTGCTCAGGATATTTTGACAGACCACTTCCAGTTTGATCAACCGTACTTGGAGTTCATCAGGTAGGTCCAGTCCCCGAAATTTCATCTAATTGAACATCGAACTGCACGTTGGTAGAGTCATATACTTATTCTCAGAGTAACTGGTCGGAGACTCACCCGAACTTCGGCTGAACCCCATATATTTACAACTGTTTTTGAATGGATGTGCCACAAACTATCAAAGTACGCTTCTCGAGTCAACACTGATTAATAGGTTACTCAAAACACCTCGACGGAACACTGCAGAGTCCGCTTCTCTTGAGGCTTACTACTGTTCACTATAATTTGGATACCAAGAGAATGCGCAACCGAGTGTATTAATGCCGTGTTTATGCATTTACTCTTGCATCATGGTCGGAAAAAGAAGAGCTTCACTCAACAACCAAACTGTACTCGCAAATGAGTTCGGAATAGCTTGGTGGCCAAGGAGCGAACTTACTGACCGGGAGGTCGTTGATTTGAACCCAACCCGGCACTTCTGCTGCTCTTGTTTGGGATTGGGTTAACTGGCAGTATCTTATCCAATCTGATACCATCGGATAACATGGCGGCTAGGTACCGACAGTTTGTTACAGCTGAGACAGTTTTTTGTAGTCACATTTAATCTGTACATCTGTTGGTTTACGCAGACAAACGCTTTTCAGATTTTGCACAGGTCTCCTACAAGTCAACTACACCTTACCACTGCCAGGCTATTTTATACTGCTGAATATCACTTTCTGTATAGTGTGAAACCCTTCGTTTTTTTAAATACCGAAGATTTTTGCATACAATGTCAAGATCGCTATTCTATTTTTAGTGCATTCCCGAGGATTTCTCGACAACACGAAATATTGTTCGCTCAATAAAAAACAAGTAATTTGTTAGCAAATCGATTAGTTCGTGACGTTACTGGGTCGTACCACTGCCGAAGATTTCACGCCCTCGCTAATTTATTCATTGCTCTTCAAGTAAGTAGCCTGTCGATTCCAAAGCTTCATGCTTCAGCGTCAATATCAACATGGACTGGCCTGTTTCGTGCTTAAGAGTATCGCCAAATTCCCGTCTTCCTATTATTTATAGTGCAAACTTGTCCACAAAAAGTGAATTCCAAACTTTAAATTCAAAATGGGATGTCTTCGTGTCAAAACAGCCCTTGTGAGGCAGAAGTTTTCAGTCCGATAGACGCAAAATGTAAACAACAAACTCTGTGTGTGGCATCCCATACAAGGGGTGCTACCCACCAAGACAAATAGGACAATTCAGGCAGTGTTTAGCCTACGAATGCGTCTGGCTGAATTCCTATGTGTCACTGCAACTTACCGTGAGATTTTGTTCTATCCTATCCGGAGGAACTGTTTATCGCTTAGTTGAACGTGCACAGTCAGAGCGTTGTTTTGCAAACCCATCGGTGTATCTAATTCTCACTGCGTCCCAACTCAAAAGGCATGCTTGTCGACAAGGTATTCTACTGATTATTAAGAAGTAGTTTTTAAGCGCACAAGCCCCACCTGTCTTGGATCAGTTGTCAGTTTGGTTGTCCGAGAAGAGTGCTGAAAAGCAGCGCTGTTCGGTTCTGCGATCATCCCAGCCATCAAGATGTTTGTGTTACGAATGCAATTTGTCGTTCGGTTTCTTGAATCATTTCATACTCTGCAGACGCATCAGATGCCTGAGATCGACGTACCGCTCGACGTTATACGCACCCTTCAACTCAGCCGCGTTTCATGTTGGAGTCGCGCTTTTTCTAAACTAATAATCTGCAAGCACTGATTATGCACATGTCTTGACATCCAACGGGTAACTAGTTTTTCAACAAACTCACTTTATTCTACGTAGGTTGGTTACACCTGGTGGCTTTTCAAACCTTTCTAACACGTGTTGGTGGACTTTATCCGGTGACATATCTGCCTTGCATTCAGGTAAGCCAATAGACCTGGATAACTTACAAAGCGTAGTTAGTCAGTCAACAAAGACGAATGAACAACTTTTTACCGGTTAACGAAAGCATCTATAACTGTCAGCCCACACTCCAAACGAATGTAAAAATGGCATATAGGTGCCTACCAATAGAATGCGATTGCGGCTGCTTCCGTTTCTCATTGGGTGTCAGTCCCAAGTGACCTTCAATAACTCTTGATCGATAAGAATGCTAATGTAATTGACGATTGCGGACGTTGGTAAAGTAGTTCTGCACGCAGTGACCGAAGTGGTCTGGAGACCAGCCAACAGGCCCGCTCGGAATTTAGCAAGATGAGTAACAAAGGTGACGATTTCTTCCTGATCTTGTTATTTCCTCGTGATGCGTAGGAAATCCCGGGCAATTTTCACCACCTCCACCACCCTATCCTATGGGTGAAGGCTACACCCCAGGCTCTCAGTTACCTCAAGGTAAGAGCTAGTATCTAATCCGTTCATACTAGTCCCCTTACCATTTGTGTTCCATGAGCATATTCGACTCGCTCTGGATGATAGCTGACATTAGCTGCATTAATTGATACATTAATTGATAGCTGCATTAATTGGTACATCTGGAGGATGCTGATAGAGCGCGACAAAAATTAGTACATATTCGTTGATCGAGTATACATTACAAAACTCACCAGGTTCATGGTTTTGATTCATTGATTTACAGCTTATGTACCAGGCGACATTGTGAATTGGGGTGTCTTTGGTCGCTGGTAACTTTCTTACTGTGGAGTGACTAGTGACTACAGACTCCTTGGCTGTCATCCGGCGGGCCTATCCCTTGTGAACTGCCACATTTAGTAGTTCGTATGAATCCTGTCCTTAGCATACTGGGCTAGGTTTTGTGCTATACTCCAGCCCTATTCGTCTTGCGAATCAGTTTGTTGTTTAGGTATTGCCGGAAAGTGCTAATGGCGGTTTTAATTTATTCAGTGTCCCCGTTTCACACCACACATTGTAATTCTTGTCCCAATCAGATGCTGACCTATTTAGATAGTCCGACTACTCGTGAGTAGCCAGGTCGCTTTTTTAACTGAGCGGTTGCCAGGTATTTCGAGGATCTGATAAACAGATACGGCTGAGTGGATATGATAGTTTGAAGTCTTCCCTCCAGATAAGGGCAACCTCTTTATATGCCATTAGTCTGGTTACCTGAAGAAGCCTGCTGTGCTTAGAAAAACAGCAACAAATATGGCTCAAATCGGCGGGCATGCGGATTGAAACTTAACAACCCTAAACTTTTAAATGAAAGACCACGTGACCCATTCTTTTACCACCAGGTATTTTGACATTATTTTCAGTGAGGACCATTACGGCCTGAATTTGTGACGTATTAAGTTATTCATTGTCGAAGCTGAAGGGAGTAGGAGCCATCAAATGAGTTTTATGGGTGTGACGTCCTTTCAACACACATCTGCCCTTCGAGAAGTTTGACTCCATAGAAAGTGGTAAATTCAGCGAGTAGCATCTCTAGCTGATGTTAGAACCCAGCTAATGTGGCGAGCGCTAAAAAGAGCAGAACGAACAAGGAGTCCTACTTCATTCCAATTCTGATTGGTCAAAATAGGGGGTACCGAAACACGCGAAAATTCAAATTGAGGGTACAGTCCACCAAATCCCACTACATAACTTCGTGAGCTTGAATACTGAGGACTGTAGCCTCACTTTCTCACTGCATCATGTTCAGAATAATGGTGGTCATTTTCAAAAATTTTAATCAGATTTCTAATGAAATTCAGTGGGATTCGATTAATTAACCAAATATTTGGTATTATTACAAGCATAAGATTAACTATATGGACCTCAGTGTTGTACTTTATAGAATGCTAAAGTCCAAATGACCAGTGATCAGTGGTCCCCCATCAATGACTGGCAACCACAAACATTTTACTGTTTAAAGTGTGTTAAATTTTATTGCGACTGTATAAGTTACCTGGTTATCGAAAATGCAGTGTAACTTGTGATTTATTCATCTTATTTAGGCGTTCCTTTATTCGGATTAGCTCGTGGAATCTTTAAATATACGGGTTTACAGCTTACTACTAGCTTGTTAAACAGTGTAGTGTTTTGGAGTCTTAAAACCTACCGGAAGTCAAAGGGCAAATGAATCTAACATTGAGTAGAAAAGTTCAGTAAAAACGTTCTTCCAACTCACTGCAACAGCTACCTTTCTCTTCGTTGAGGGTGCTAAAGTGCCAAACACATGTTGCAAATTAGTTGCAGTTTTCAAGCAATCTTTTTTGCCGCGTTTCACTTATGATCCGGGTTACGTAACTCCATTCAAAGTGAGAGTTAATAGGCAATCACCCTGATTTCAAAGCTGATCAAGTGACCTTAGCATTCAGCGGCTCTCAGATTCGGGGCCGAATCGGCACGCGCTCAGTGATCAGCCAGCCAGTGGTCAGGGTTTTACGTGAATCTGCTCCTGGGAGCCATCCGACTCACCTGCAACCTGGACCAGCGGGTAAAGTTATATCTTCTAAACCTGTAGTTTACAAAGAACAGGTAAGCAGAATCAGTTGGGTGATCCGGGACGGGATGTAACCATAGGATCAAGGGATTTCCTTTGGGTAGAGAGACATGGCTAACTAAAACTGAGGGGATCAGGAACTAAATAAAACCCTCGATCTAATCTCACACCAGATTGTACCCATGAAGTCAACAAATACATCTCAGAACTTGATACGGTGTTTCGTCTTTCGAAGCGCTCTCATGAGATTGCTTCCAGCGTAGTGAAGAAATTTGTTAAGGCTTTCGCTGCGCGCCGATTTTATCTTGCTCTTACATGCATACGTGAAAGTTATGTTAATAATTATCATACCTGGAAAGCCCGTCTTTGTTATATGCTCCAATGTCACAAGCAGAAAAATTGTATAGCTGTATGCTTTGGAAAACGAAAGTGGAAAGTGTAGAATTCCTGCATGGGTATACTAGTGGCATCGTACGTCTACTTACTGACAGTACTTTTGTGGTTTTAAGAGATCAGCATAGATGCAGGGGCGAAATTGTTCAGGGGTGGCTGTGGAGCAAGCACTTGCTCAAATGGCACCGTAGGACTATAACGACCAAGTGCAACAGTGTCAAAATTATTGACAGAATATTGAATTCTGGTTGGTACATGATGTACTCTAATCTACCGGATCAATTGCAAACCAACTCACCCATCTTCAGCTTGGCACTTCTCTCCTTTGGGGCCTGATTAACGCCACCAAGACAAGTGACCAATCTGATTGGCTAATTCAACCAAAAGCCAGAAGGCGCGGCAGTTCAAATCGATTTTTTCGTCAGACAAGTTAAAAATGATTTAAGTGGTCAATAAGGATAATATAATGTGACAAAGACGCTCAAATAAGAATACCAGAAGCATTCAAATCATGTATGTCCAAAAATTTCAGGGGTATTTCCATACCTTAGGAAAATTAGTGTGCATTACATGTCAAATTCAAGTTAACACTACCTCATTTCTCCATAGCTTTAGAGAAGAATGGCAAAGATTCTGACGCGATAGTGAATTTTTTTTGTCTTTTGCTGGGTTTTGAGAACACATAGATTCAGATGTGGAACTGCGACGTACAAAAAGTAGGACCCATCAATAATGATGTATCCAGATTGCAGAGTGTTTTAAAAGCTGACCATTGGCTGAGTTAACTGATGACGTTCACAGAGTCATTCGAAGCCCTGAGAGGAGGAACAAGACACACATTAAAAGACATAACTGGTGATTGACCGATTTGCAGCACCAGTTACAAACCCACCACAAAAATGCGCCTACGTGGCTAACCACCGTGGAAAACTGCTAGAATTAATGGACAAAATAGTCGGGCCAGTAAAGAACACTGCATCGTAAGAAACGTATTCGATCAGTAAGATTACTGCCTGCCACAAAGCATGGACAACTATGTAGGGTATGTAAACTTGTATCCACTTGTGATATACGGCCCATATCAAGTGACAACCTGGTCCTCACAGTCGTGATACACAATTTGCTTTCGAAATAACCTTCCTATTTCCTGAGTCCATTAGATGTCTTTCCATATTCGCGTATCCGAATAAAATTACTGGTACTTGTTAGGATCCCGGAGTAAATAGTTCACTCTTTTCTGAATATTTCTCTCAGCCGCATCCAAAGCATTGGTACCGTACTTTAGTTGCTTCAATCTTTTCTTCCCTTCCTCGTTTTCCGATGACATAAGGTGCGTTTCTATTAGGGATCAACAACGTTAACTGTGGTCTCAGAGGATGCCTTGAAGTAGCGTACTTTTAACCTGGTTCTCCCGCTAGCTTATCGGATACCAGTTCCTGTCGGCAATGTTGTGGAATATAGGTAGCTCGGGTGCGCTGATTGATTGTTGGTCAGTTCGCCGAGCTTGGCAGTTGGATTGCAAACGTTTCATCACCAATCGAGGTGACATCATCAGTGCGGGGTTGAGTGGGTCCACTCAACCCACTCAATCCCGCACTGATGATGTCACCTCGATTGGTGATGAAACGTTTGCAATCCAACTGCCAAGCTCGGCGAACAGACCAACAATCAACCAGTTCCTGTGTATGACTCAAATTGTTCGGGCTTCACTGTTCACAAACAGCTGCATTCCAAGTCATGTTTTGAGACGTTTGGAATAGATTCACTTTGGCGCAAACTGATAAGCATTCACTTACACGTGACTATTGTGTCGTCTCAAAATGGGTAAAATGTACATGAATATCGCCATTGACCATTCTATATTTTTTACCCAAACTGTTGCATGATAAATAGACTAAATCGTACCAACCAAAGCTTTGTCTGAATAGCGTTGATCTGACAGCATCTACAAGCAGATCACTCTAGTTTCCACAAGACCTACTTCACTAAAGTTAGTTCCTCGACACGTGACTAAGTACACTGAAAGGCCTGCAACAAATTGGGTCCACTCTAGAGGAAGCACATGTTTGATTGCAGAAGATAAGCCTCGATTATTTGGAGTTTTGAAAGCGCCTCGATCGAGAATACTTTCGAATGACTTTTACGAGGTTTACTTCACCTGACTTGAGAGCGTAATGGCTATCTAAGCTAATAGGATGTGCAGGAAACTCCTGGTTTGTAAGTTGATGGAAGGATTAAGTAGACACGTAACAAGGACGAATTCTTTTTAGTGAAAAATGTAGCCTGCTAGTTACTTAGCAACCGTTCAATTCTGTTATATCTACTCCCTAAGGCCTTTCGTCTCTTCACCAGATGGTGTTGAGTCCTCTTGATAAATGCTCATGTAGACCGACTGCTAAGCGTCACTGTACTGTACTGGGTGCAGGCTTTGTAAGCATCTATTCTCATCATTGTAAGTAAACAGACACGTGATTTTAAAGAGGCTTCAGATAGAGATTATAGAAACTAACTCAAAAGATACATTATTGATGCACGCTTTGGCTTAGATCGCCCTCTATGTTGCCGAGGGTGATCAAGCAACCAGAAATTTGAGTTCTCACTGCTGTCCACTATTCATAAGGTTGCTAAAAGTTCTTCAATAGCCCACGACTGGTTTCTCAATTCTTGGAGTATTATCCGGTGCAGTCCTCGAGTTGCCTTCATCTTTATGGTTTAATTGAACCCACATTGGATGGAATTCACTAAATACTCATATTTACACACTAACTTGGTTTTATCGGGTGAGTCGACTGAACCCGATGAGAACTCCTCATTTATGATATCATTGCGTTTCGCTTATCATCTGTTATTGTCACTTCTCGTTGTAATGAACTCCCTATCTGCACGTAAGTATGCGGGTGAAAAATTTCCGAATGCACGTGATATCAGTGTGACTAACTACTGCATTTCCCGAACTATTGATTATCGGTGTCTAAGACCTCACCAACAGAGAACCACAGCTAGTGAAATCGATGAGGACGGACACGAGTAAACTACTTTTGCGCACATTTACTGAGGTGACCAGGCAGCAACCGGGAGGACGAGGATGAGGAGCAAAGCCGATAATTTCTTCTCGATCTCGTCATGGTGTGTAGGAATTCCTGAACACTACCCTAAATCGGCGCTTAATCAACAGACTACTTCGTCTCTCAGAACGAACACATGTACACACAGCAACGCGATATCGTCTGTATACTTTGATAACAAGATTTTTGTCATCTTATCAACCGGCCAGTTTGGCCCTTTTAGCGTATATTCGAATGCGCTGACTGTCATGTTTCGTGCTTCATTCTGATGCATAAAAGTACACTTGAAGCCGTCTAAGTGAGTACTTAGTAGGGATTCGGACAAACTTAGTTTCCTGTTTAGCATGTTCCGCTACGAACAAATTTGGTCGATTTCATAAAAAATTGTATCAACTCATAGGTCCGGTATGATAGGTTGCCATTCAACACCGTCACAGGAGCTGTAACCCCTAGTTTTCCAGTCGGCACATATGGATCAGATGGTGTTGAACTGAATTTCCTTTTTCACACGAAAATTCGGTGACCATCCCCTCGCCTCAAGCAAAATGTGAACAAAGAGTAAAATACAAAACTTGCGTACAGCGACAAAGGATTTAGAAATTCTCTCTCTTTAGTCCCTTCATTCTCCAGTCCGTCTATCCATTTTTCCTTTCTCCATGACTGGCTAACACAGCGTTTGTATCAGTCTATTGTACTGTATATATATATATAGCAATTCATAAGCCATATTTAGCAAGCAGGTCATTGTGCTTTCTGGTTTCGAGAAGTGTTACCGCACTGCTTGATTCACCTTGAAAATAGCCAAGCATTTGCCCGCTAACTACATTTCCCTCTTCATTTGGTGTCAGGCGGCCACGCGTAGATATGTATATTTGATAGGGATTACCTAACTGTTTGTCTTGCAACGTATGCTCCCACGGTTGTGTCGAAATCAATTAGTTGCGTAATCGGGCAATCGGAACTAAGCTGCAGCCAGTCTGTTTGAGAGGATCCCAGCGATTAAGGGTTCAAGTAGAACATAAGATTGATGAGCCCCAAACACTGCGAAACCCGATGTGGGTTGTCGAAGTTTTCAGCAGACTTGTGAGTGGCTTCGCTTAAGGGAAACAACAATTGAAGAAAACTTATTTCCACTCTTACATCATCCAGGCTAAAACATACTGATGGAGGATTTTCACTTACCACTGTTGATGATGATTTTGCTCTCACATGGCGTTTTAATTACTTTCTTATTTTACCCCCAAATTCATCATTCAATACAGTAAGTGTGTCGCATGCAAACAGTGTGTAATCAGCAACTGAGACACAATCTCGTAAGTTGACTTCCTAAGGTGTACCTCAAGGATGTCTTTTGCAAGAAGTCGTCTTTTGAAACCTGCACACATATCGGATTTTTTTCTGTGACGCTTGTGCAGCGAGTGCAGTAAACGCCCATCGGGTTATTTCAGTAGTTCAATCTGGACACCCGGATGGCGGATCGATTGAGAAAGTATTTCACACCCACTAAGTCGTATTACCGCATTTCGCTTTACGCCGTATCGTCTAGGCTTCTTGCTAACGTATTGACCTTTAGTGCTAAAGTGCACCTAGGCGGCACAATGGGAAGACGCACAGCAATCTCGGTCAGAGCGATCAGTACATGATGGCCAGGCGACAGTTTAGCTTAGAGTATCGAGTGATGTAACCGGTCGAATACCTATTGAAATTTCTGAAGAGACACCTGACCCACTTCCGTAGACCTAACAACGGCAAACAGCTTGCGAGCTTTTTCGTAGACCAGCGTAATTTTAACACCCGAATAGTAACTGTTTGCTTTCTACAGGATGCCTTGTTCTGTGACTGACAGAGCAAAGGGAGTCAGCCAAATCCTGGCCAAAAGCTCGCCACCGTTGCAGCCTATGAAGCTGAACTATGTCAGTCCTCCGCAATTAGTGACTGCCTTTTCATTTGTTTATGGGAAACACACTAGCGCACTTTTTAATGGAATTCAACAGCAATGTAGATTTTCTTGCGAATAAGTTGATAACTAAACGCCACACGGGAAACCTAGAAAGCCTGAAAGTGAGCTGCACGTCTGAACCGGGATTCAGCCATCACCTTTTAATGACCCGTACTTAACCAGTTCACCTAAAAGTTGCTACAAATTGCAGATTTCTGCAAAATGTAATTTACCTGCAAAATGTTGCTTCTGGGCCGCCTTATCACACATGAAAGCAGCTTGCACGTTTCAATTAACTTCTGGTTACATGCTTTACTTAGCCTCCTTGATAAAGATCTGTTCTGATCGGTCGATTTTTTAAGTTGCTATTAAGGTCCCTGGGAAATACCAATGCGGGTCAATTATGTGTTACAATCGATCGTTTGTCAACAAATTATTGTGCGTTTACACCGTTTGCTACCAAATACACGTGCGGGTTTTAGGCCCTGTAGCTTCAACGTACACATGTACCATCCGCCAATTAGGGTTCAACTGCCTCCCAATAGCGTGTGCCTTTTGGCAGCATAACTGATCCCACCCAAGTGATCTATCAATCTGAAAGCATCACGTGCAACTTTGTCGAATCCGATCATCTTGCTTGTTTCACAGCCAAACAAACCCCAAATATACGATGGTGAGAAGTGCAGCTGGTTGGAACGACGAGAAAGCAGACAGTGACCAAGGTTGCAGCAATCGATTGAAGCTAGAAAAGGACAGGCTTTGGTGCAACTGAAGGACGATCATTTGACGTGTTGCGTAGCCTGAATAGATCGTAGCCCGCTCTGAGGCTGAGAAAGTACGTGACTTGTTACCGTTTCAAGGCATTGTGTACTGTATAGCCTATGTTCAGTTTTTGGCGATCTTCCAGGAACTGCAGTGTTGCGACCACATGCCTTGGTCGACCGCTGCGGAGTTGCTTAATACCTGCTTTCTCGTGTCACCTATACATTCCTTCCATCGGTGTCATGTTGTACAAAACGCATAGCTGACCAACTTCCTATTGAGGGTAGGTGTCACCTGCTCATGTCAACCACGCAAGTTCGTCATCAGACAGAGCACGGGAACTTAGTGGGTTGAAAGTGCTGCATATTCATCCATTGGTGTGTTTTCTGGTCGTCATGGGATTCACCTGCTCATGCACACCACGCAAGTTCGTCATCAGACAGAGCAAGGGAACATAGTGGGTTGAAAGTGCTGCATAGTCATCCATTGGTGTGTTTTCTGGTCGTCATTTACCCGTTGTGGGATTGACATCTTTAGTATGTGGTCGGGCGCTTCTGGTTTGCATAGATTTATGAAATCCTCCAAAAAATGATAGCAGGACTTGTCGAACACTGCGCAATCTGGAGAATCAGAAGTGCTTCCGAAAAAATGGGCATGGTTGTTTAATCTTGTCGGCTTATATTCTTTGGTACAGACTTTTGTACTTTGTAGACGGAGAGTTTCACTTTGAGATTTATTTTCCACTTGGAACTGACTTTAGAGTGAAGAAGTAACCTACTCCCTTCTTTAGGTGAACGCATTTTAGGTAAAGACAGTTGGAAATAAAACCCATGAATTTCACGTTGCCACACAAATATGCTTTCGAAAATCCAAAAAAAATCCGATTTGACATGAAGAAGTGAAAAGCGGCAGTGACCACTTATTTGTTCTGGTTAGTTTTGCAAACTGCTTACCAATCTAGTCGCTATTCGAGTCTGATGGCAATATGCTTTCACACGCTAACCAGTGAGCGAATGTTTACGGTCCCACGTAAACTCTCTGCGACTTCCATTGCTTCCCCGTTGCTGTCTACTCATGAGGATATCGGTCTAGTCAATCAGAACTGTTCTCTATGATGACGAATGCATCGCACTCAGTCACCACTGCAACAAGTGGCAGTAGTTTGGTTGCTATGGTAATATCGAGCACACTTACCTCCGGGCCACACCGCTCATTAATCCGAACTTCGTTGTTGTTGTACATGTTCACCCTGAGTGCCGAAAAATCGGAGTGACGAAACCATATTGCCTCCATATAGACACGTTTATTGTTGTGGTACCTGACAGAGAAGTGCAGTGTGCACCGGGTCGGTGACCTTTATCGGAACAATACCATCAACGACATGTTAGATAGTCGGAACTGTTTACTCAGTTTGATACACAAAGCAACGAATGATCGTTCGAACAAACTGATTCGCCGGAAAAAGCAGGTTAGACAGGCGGAGTGTGATTGTAAGGAGTCACGCCATAAAGTTTGTGGTAGTGGCTAGAATGTCCCCACAATAAGTTTTCGTTGCAACTGAGGGTAAATGCCATCCCGTCAGCATACTATTATTCGCGAAAAACCTTAAAATACGCATTGGGATAGAGATTATGTACCCAGTGGACTTATTCCACCTGTCCCACACAAAGAAATGTTTTGTACGCTGGACGTTTAAGTCTGCGCTGCTGCATTATCCATGAGTTCAAGCAAATTTTCGTCAAAATCCTTCCATAACGCAAACGTTTTCAGGATAGATTTTACCATAGGAGCGATGCTTCAGTATTAGTTCTTTGAGCTGAAAATAAACATCTGATGTGAACGGAGACTACCTCACTTAAAACTTGTGGGAACCGGCCGGTTTATGTTTATGTTTATGTTGAAGTTGTCTTGCACGATATAATGGTAAACTCAGTTCAGTTCCGTTCAGTTCATCGTTCAACCGTACCACCCGTTCGGTGCCTAGCTGCCGTGCCACCCGAATGAAGCACGAGGGCTGAGATACTGCCAGGGTTCCTAGACAGCAGCAGTCGAGATGCAAAGGTCGGGTTCGAATCACGGACCTTGTGGTCAATAAGTTGACGCCTTAACTACTGAGCCATCTCGTAAGGTTCATTTGCGTTCGCATGCATTGTAGCATTCACCATTAGTTCACACACTGTTTCGACTAACTGAGGTTCTCAAGCGATTTATTTTTCATTTTACTCATTCTACCTCTAATTTTTTGAAATCTGTGTGAAGGCTTTCTTAAATTTGTAATTCTTGATACGGAGGAAAATTTTCCCAGTCTTTGGAAAACACATTGGAAAAAACATTTTATCCGTATCCAATGGCAGTCGTCGGCCAGAAGGTTATGCTCTTTAAAGCAGCTTATCGTTTGTTTCTAGTAATGGAAAGTACTGTGGTATAAGTATGAGGGTACCTTTTTCGACCTCTTGGTATTAGACCAGCGAAGTTCCACGCAGAAAAAATTAAAGGGCATTATTATGGTTTTCTGAGGTAGAGCAATAGCAGCCATAAATCCCGATCGACTGAAGTTTCTTTTGTCTCCTGTGTTTTACATATCTCCAGCCTCTCACCTCTCTTCAGCTCTCACCTCTGTAACTTGCTCCATCATTTTTTGAAGTGGAAGGTACTTGTACATCACAACTAACATACAATTTGGAAATCTGTTGTCTGTATGGTGACAAGGGTACCTCTGCGCTGTTCTGGTGTATAGATGGAGCCGTGTATAGTCATTTGAGATTACGGAATGTCTCGCAGTCTCTCAGATGCACCCACGCTTAGCGGAATCGTCTTTTGCGGTCCAAAGTAAAACTCGATGGGTGGAAAGCACACTGAAAAACACCGGCTCTTCAAGAGTTAAATAAGATTTACTTGATATCTCACCTTGGGATATGCTCATCTAGAGTTATGCTCAAAAGATAAGTCAATTGACTTATCATCTGAGCATAACTGGTAAGAATTCCCGAGTGAAGATCTGGATGCGGGACGTGTTTTCTTTGCGGTCCAACTGATGCACGTGTTCTGTAACTGTCCGTGGACCTGTGGAGTTCAGTCGTCTTCCTACCTTGTACGCGAGCGTGTGTGTGTACCGCGCCGAGTTGCAAGCGTATTTATTGTGTGCAATGTGGAAAACGGGGCTGTCATTCCTGTTTGACATTTGCATAAACGAAAACAACTTGACGTGATGTGGGCGAAGTTCGTAAGCATGGCGCGCAATGCGAGTGGTAGCAGCGTAAACAAAATGGATAGGAAATCGAACTAAACGAAGTAGTGGAAAATTTAAGCTAAGAGTTACCGCTACAAATACAATGATACCTCGTGATACAGCCAGCGC
The DNA here is from genome assembly GCA_003604175.2 of Clonorchis sinensis. Taxonomy (NCBI): domain Eukaryota; kingdom Metazoa; phylum Platyhelminthes; class Trematoda; order Opisthorchiida; family Opisthorchiidae; genus Clonorchis; species Clonorchis sinensis. The sequence goes on along the minus strand of CM030370.1, from coordinate 2,720,480 downwards.
GACTACTGTGATGATGCTGGACGCACAAAAACGAACACTTTGCCGTTACAGTTCTTAGGACAAGTGAGCAAGCAGAGAGCTATCAGGACTGTCCTCAGAAATAGACTAGAACCATGACTAGAACATGAAGCAAGTGTGAAAAATCGTCCACACTGTTGCACAGGCGTACAGTGTTATTCTCGAGTGCATCGAACATAAGTCCATGAAGACGGCTTTTGAAAGGTAACCTGCTGTGATCAGACTGCTATTTTTGTGATTTTCTCCGATTTCACGAAAATTACAGACCACTGATGCCAGTTTCAGAATCCCGATTCAAAGTTCCTTCAACTAGGACGAAGCTATGAAGTGAGGCCATCTGGGCCAGGTGGACAAAATGGCCAGAGGAAATTGGATCTTTAAAAGACCTGAGAATTGTTTAACGAAGAATTTTATACTCGTTATGATACAGTCTGAGTTAACGATTTTCTCCTCAGGTCAGGACATCATCATCATCATCAAAGACAGAAACATCAGTGTCGACCCTGATGCTTCACTGCCGTACAACTATAAAGTTCGTCTAATTTCATATATATATATATATATATATATATTAAAAGCCCTACCTAGAAAAAGTGAAAGAAAAGAATGGATGAGGGAGGGACCTAGTGCTGGCCTATGTCAAACATTCTGAAACTGACAGCATGAACGCCACTGACATCGATTAGCCGCCATTTCTTGCAACGTCTCCAGCCAAGAACGCGCGGGGTCACGGGGACCCCGTCCTGAAAGGCGTACAACACCAACAACACCCAAACTCTTCGTGATCTCCTTCAAGCCTTTCTGCCAAGTCATGCGCTGTCCACCTCGCGGTTTGCGCCATTCTGAAGGAGGCACGGAGAACAACACTCTTCTCGGTAGACGGTTTTCGGCATGCGTAGAACATGACCGAACCATCGTAGTCGGTGATGCTGAATGATTTCCTCAATCGAAGTACCTGCAGTACAACCAAATACCCGTTTTCTAATCACCTCGTTGCTAACAAGCTGACGCCATCCAAAACCAGCCACGCTTCTGAGGCAACGGTGGTCGAAAACCTGGAGGCGCCTCTTTTTTTTGGCTCAGGTCAGGACAAGCCAAAAACAAATAGTGGTGAACGTCTTCTTAAGATTGCTGGAGTCTCATTTGAGTGTAATCGCGCCATAATTGTCCACATAGCACTGAACAACAAACAAAGATGTCTTCTTCCGCCTCATCATGTGACTGCCTTGAAGTCGCCAAAGACAGGGCAGTCCCTATAATATTGCCCGTCAAGGCCACGCAGATTCGGGTGCATAAGGCTAAATTGCTTGTTTACTACTTGTGAGTAGCTGCGGCCTACCTGAAATTTGTATACACTTGATTTTTTGAAGCAGTACACTTCCGACCCTGGACTAACTTAGCTAGTGTCTTCATCACATATATGAACCCCAGTTTCACTCCTAAGGATGCCAGTTAGCTGTGCATATCCCCGAATGTGCTGGGACTCGGATTCCAGACATTTGACATTCGAGAAGAGCATGTTGGTGTTACACAAGCTGTTGCTCCACGTTGCTACATGATGCTATATGTCGTCGCTACACAACCAGGGCACACTGGGCTCTCCGGAATATCACGTCTAAGCAGGCGAACATGTTCTTGCCTGAGCGACGTGTTTGTTGCACCCGATACCCAAGTAAGAAGTCAAAAGCCGACATTGGTGATTGAAACTTTTGCTTGGGACACATCGGTCAGGACTGTATTGAATTTGCTGCATAACCTCAGGGATTAGAAAATGAAACCTCCATGACCATGTTCTACGGTGACTTTACTTCGGACCCAACCTCTTGATAGGCATTTCCTTGAAGTAGAATACGGCTGGTGGTCACACTTACTAATTCCCATGATATGGAACCGCAGCTAATGTTTACTGTGAATTTGGAAGGATTTGGTTGGAACTGAAAATGCTGTGTATGCCCAGTTCTTGAGATAACTGAACATGCCACCGCCTTCAGTGCTTGGCTGTATATTCCACGCTCTCCCACTTTCCGGTGATCGAGATTGTGGCAGCTGGAACCAAGGTAAGCATGGTTCATGGTTTATGGCTGATGAATCGTATTGCTTGATTGAATAGATGCTGATAAGTCAAGTACTTTGGAAGCAAAAAGGTGCATCGCTCTGCCAACAACAGCAGCAGCTAATTAGTCGGTGTCGGTAAATTTATAAAACATTACTTGCTAGAGGAGAAAACTAGCGTGAAACGCACTCATTCGTCCGTTACCCTTCAATTCTTGCTTAGAATATTGGTTGATGGCACTCGATGCACCGTGATTTTCGATACCGTCTAACAGTTATACGGCGGCCAATGTTCAAGTTATTTCACTTTTCGTCACAATTTTGATTGTTTGACAAACGTTGAACACGAAGCTGTAGAATAAAACCTGTGAGCTTTGACTGGAGAACGATTAGTTCTAAGGTAAAAGTACGTGTGTTTCATCGCTGGACAGGAGGACTTGTAACATATCAACATATCTTATCCTTTTATCTTATCAATTTGCACGCTTCTACGTGATTCTGATCATCAGTAACCGTAAACAGTTCCGTTATTCGGGTTGGTGTGGGGCGTGATGCAAAGCACTTTCGCACATTCTACTATCAAGTTTGTGACTCCTAGAAACTACTGAGGTGGAATTGACCCTTATAGATATTGAAGCACTGGATATGGCATGCCTTAAAAATCTGAAAGTAAAAGCTTAAGTAATTCGAACCAACGCGAACCAGTGGAAGGTCCATACTAAACGAAAATTGAGACTGACGATCGAATTAGTGTTATTTTTTCAATCATTGCATCAAAGATTTTCTTCACGCTGATTTTCAAACTGTCCGTCAGCATCCATAAAAGAATCATGTTAAAGCTTGACGGTCACTAGTTATAATAATTTTTATCCCGTCTCCCGCAGTTGCTTCAATCTAACTTTTTGCAGCCTGAGTCCACGAGAGCTATTTCTGATGCATAAATGTATAGGTGAGTTGAAACTAACCACCAACTTCCCCTTGGCTCAACGTATCTTTGTTCACCTCCCCATTAGCCTATTCCAGATGCGCACACGACCTTGAGGGGTATGAGGTAGACCTGTTGGTTCCCTGGAGTTTTTCAAAAATAGAGTAGCAGACCATTTTTCAGCTTCACTCACCACTGGTCCGAGTATCTTACCCCTGCTAGTTTTCAAACTGCATGACTCCTGGATGGTCTACAAGCCTCTTGATTCACATTTTCGAGCTGCAAGACGTGAACAGAACAGTCCCATCATGTTAAACGAAAGTGTTTGGATCTAGGCGCAGACCACCGGTAGCCTATAGGGACAAGTGATTGAAATCGGCCAGTCAAATACATCTTGGTGAATTTAAACGGAAGCATACTTAAAGACACCTGGACTATGGTAAATTAACTCAGGAAATGGTGTAAATCCGGAGACTTTTTCAGAAATACTTCCGATAACTAAAACCCTTCGATTTTGGTTTATGATTTCTGTAGTTCACTAAATCCCCCGTCGCCAGATTGATATTATATAACAGACTTGTCCTTCTAGAATGTATAGCAAGATCATGCCCAACATCCAAATGGACATCTGCATAATCATTGATCATCAAACGAGGGACTGTCTTAGGTTAACTAACGTACACTTCTTCCTGAAATTTGGTGTCTTTGGTTGGGTTCCATTGTTAAACTGCAACTGAATTACCGCAAACCCCGTGTTGAAATTTGGCCTATTAGTGCAGATTACCGTCTAATGAGGCCTGAGTAGCAACTAGTCAGCGTTACTACCTCGGAGATCTTCAATCTTTTTTTAAAATACAAATGGATTTCTTGAAATCGAATTACTGTCCCACTATAAGCACAGTGTTATAACAAACAATATTTTCACCTGGATGAGGAGGTGCGTTATTTCACCTTCGTTCAAAGGCCAGGTGATCTCATGAATTTCCATGTTTAATTCTGAGTGAATCAGAAGCCTAAAGTACTTCCTCCGGGAAGCTAAACTTTCATCTATAAGGACTGCAGTTATCACGCTGATATTCTACTTATCTAATATAAATCGTCCCTTGAAAGCATGACAGATATCAAATCATGTGAGAACACTCCAGTTCCTCCATGAGGTTTAGTTTTTTTGCCATTGGTTCATCCTATTTTTGGTAACGTCAATTATATCCCTGCAAATCAATAAAAAAAAGTAGTTCAATCGCGTCAAGATCCAAAACGGGTCCACAATTCCCTAACATCAGTTGGGTTCAAATGGATTTAACGGGACATAGTTTATTGCCCAGGTAGAACGTTTAACTGGATAGTTTGTTAATTTACCCGCCCACTTATCAAAATTTTAAATTCCTTTTGCGAATATCAGCTGGATACGTTTTAACAATTCTTAGACCTTCATAGGTAAAGTGTTAGAGATATACGCAGTCGTCAGTTACTTGTTTATTGTTATCAATCTGACCCAAATGTAAGTGTCTCCGCTCTGTGAGGAGACCGCTCAGCGGCCTGTAAATCAAGGCGAACGAGGAGGAGAATAAGCGGTATATTCGTAATGCACTACTCATAAGGTTGCTGAAAATTCTTCGACAGCCCACGACCGGTTTCGCGCTTCTTGGGACTCATCAGGTAGGCGCAGTCCCCGATTTTTCGTCAACCTTATGTTCTACTTAGAACCAAATTGCACGAAATTAGCGATTGAATAGGATGCGGTTCATAGAAGTGTCACTCATAGAGATCAGATTTATGACCCTCTGTAATCGCCACCTTGAATCGGCTACTTTTATGTAAAGTTGAGAGTTTCTATAGCATTCTAACTTGTTTTTAAAAGGTCTGGAAAATCCACTGGTCACAGCCCTTTTGTGTAACTTTCTATCCTCATTTTACCCACTGAGATATCAAGATTTCGACCTTCTGTTTGTTACGAATGCTCTCGCATCATGTCAGCATCTAGGAATGCGGGCCACCAAGTTCATGGAATTTGCCTAGATACAAATGCTGCTCAAACTGATAATCTTATATTAGTTTCATACAATAATGACATCAATCGATGGTTTAGATCATGCGAGTCTAGGGTTGCACCACAAGACTTGTCGCGATGTCTTAATCGATACGTTTAGCGTACTGTTATTAGAAGTTTAAGAGGAATATGTCGCGGATACCCTGGTAGTAGTCTTTTGCTCCGTTACACTGTTTCGCAAATTTCCATTTGATGTTGCTCAGAGTGTTCTGAGCAACGACGTTAAGTAATAATAAGTACAATAGTAATGATAGTAGCAGAACAAACGGTGAATTTTGTGGGCAGCACACAATTTTATGTATCACGTTCTCTAAGCTCTCGTCAGAATGGTCCCTGTTCCAAAGAAACAAACAAATAGTGGCTACAGTCTTATGAGTATACAGCCATGGTTACTCAGGGCAGTCAGTTTATTCAAGACCTGCTGAGTTTTACTGTCAACTGGACGACTTTTGATTTGGTGTGTCGAACCGGATCAAAACAAGTGGCTATTCACTCGGTACTCTTAAAGATATTAGTGATTGCAATGATAGGCCTCCGACAAGTCTCGAGCTAGCAAGGGGAGAGTGGAATAGGATGACCCTAAGAAATTGCACCTGCGCGGATTATACATAGAGAAAAGGGAGGTGAAACGCAGTGCGGTTCTTACAAAGTGAGGTAAGAGAAAGGATTAAGTCTGTTTCATTGTGTATGCTTGAACGTTGCAGCGAGCAATGAATCCGACCTAGTAACAATGGAATAGTTCCCTAGAGGATACATTGTGAAGCCCTTCAACAAAACGTCTTCCATGGTGATGACTGTATAAAACGTACGGAAATGCTTTGACGTAATATGGTCAGTTTTATTACTGGCGTCTAAAAAAGTGCGTCAAAATGAGGTAAACGAACGTCTTCGGTACATTGCTCCAAGAACCAATTCATACGTCAGACAAACCAACCGCATTTATTAATCGAAATTCAAAACAGCAGACTATAAGAGCGCATGACTAGAAAGTATCTTCCATTCAAAGATCAACATGCTGAGAAGACCCTGGTCGGGACGTGAAAAACTCGTGCTTCGCAGCACCATGATTACAGCATCTCAAAGAGCCTGCTGTTTAAACTTGGTTTCCTGCAATCCTGGAAACAATATGAATTCAATTCAAACATAATTTCGCAGGAAACCTCTTGATGTTCACCAGTTCTTTTTTTCTGAAACTCACTACTTCACTTTCGGTCTGATGGTGAGAGCTTCATGGACTGGTTCGAGAAATCAGTCACCAAAAGGTGTAATTTTTCCCTAGCGGCACTCCTGAACATCAGACCTTTTATCGAATGTGTTGCATCATCAATAATTTGGGCTGTCGTATGATAGACAAACAGATGGATCATGGCTTGAAAGTTCAAAATTGGCCGGGCGAAACGACTTTCCTTCTCAGAAGGGAACATCACTGTGACCACAAGAACCCAGCTGATCCTAAGTAAACTGTTTAGACTGTTCATCTGCAACACCCTTTCGGTGCCTAGCTGCCAAGCCACCCGAGGGAAGCACGAGGGCTGGGATAGTGCCAGGTTGCCCAAGCCCAGACAGGGTAATTCGAGAGGCAGAGGTCGGGTTCGAACCACGAACCTTTCGGTCAGTAAGTTCGCGCTCTAACCACTTGAGCCATCTCGCCCCCGATTCTACGTAGGTTCGCCAATCGGAGCTATGTGGGTAGACTTCAACTCCCTCGGGCTAAAATCAAGGCGGAAATTTCATCACTCTGATTCATTCTGCATTACATAAAAAACAAAACTAGCAACCAAATTATGTTGCATCTACCATCATTGTTGAGAGTAGACTATGTGTACAACCCAAGCCTGACCCAACTAATTCGTTTACGCTACTATTATGCTGGTTTGTGCTTTTATCAGACCATTATTGATCAAATTTGCACACTCACATTTGATAACCGGAACACGCATACGTATTGATCAGTTTGAGACCGTTTTCATATCTCATCTAGCTTAATTCCAGTTTAATTCAATAACCACGTGTATAAATCGGCATTTTTGCAATGACTTACATTCATTATCCGATTGTGATTAATTTAAAGTAATAGACGAGAAGTGATGTTTTAAACGTTCGTGTGTAACTCTTACGATAAATCTGAATTGTGAAGTCCTGCCTACTAAACCCTCTTTTCCTTCTATCATTTGAAAATTGTCATCGATCAAAACCGTGTTACAAGTCACTCCTAGTGTGTCTCATCTAGAGATTCTAGTTTACGGCTAGCCCAAATGCTTTGGACCATTGTTCTAATTAGCGTGGTACAATAACTGTAATTATTGACCAGATAGTTAGGTAGACACACGTCGTAAATCAAGAAATTCATCGTGCAAAACGCCACAGTCAAGAGGACAGAGTATGTCTAGGTCAGATTGATCCAGCAAGGGGAGAAACGGTGCGTAGTTCAGCAATTTTCTGAATGTTTCCGCTTATACAGCATTCGAATAATATCGCTCAAAACTGGAAGCCATATGCAGGTGAAATGGTAGTCTGGGTTACCTTGTGGTAATGTTCCACCTACTTTCTGTGATTTTACTTGGCCTGCAGTGACCAACATTTTGGATTTGTAATTTCAGCTTATTGAATCACTCTGAACAAAGATCACTCTCGGTAAATGGTCCATACGATCTTAGCTTAGGACTGGTTTGTACTACAGGTCGGATAAACAAACCCTGTGTCCATGTGAGTGAACACAGTGAATAGCTGAAGCTGATCAAAACTCATTTTCCCCGGCATTAGAGAAGCTACCACCTAATATACACCTAAGTTATGAAGGTAAATTCTACCCGTCTCCCGGAATAATCATTCGTAAAATTGAAAGTTGTTAGTGCAACCTAAACAACTATCTTCAGTTCTAAAGCTATATTCTGAATCTGTTGATACAAAACTAAGTACAATTATCAATTCTGCTTCGAATGTTAACTAAGTATGGAAAGCCGTGGCTTTTATACAAAAAAATCAAATATTTGCCCAGTTTGTACCAACCATTCACGTTCACCTTTTCGTCAAATGGCGGAACTTTGATAAATTAACCCTGTTCCGTGATATTGCTGTTCCTCAGTTTCGGTCTTACTTCCCCAAGGTGTCAGCATGAACTTTGCACAAGGATACTCATAACTCGGCTTGTACCCGTCAGTTTTTTGGGACAACCATGGAAATCCTACATCAACTCGTCCCACCTTAATTGGTCATTGACAACCGGTTATTTTGTTTGAGAAACCATCAAACACCACTTAGCCTACTTATGTCACAACAGTCGTCATAGCGATCATACGACCATCACTGTGTAGCTACTTGTTACGCTGTACTTGAATGAGTCCTTCGTCTTGTTGAACTGCACATCATCGTTTGTGACGACTTCATAACAAGCCACTTAGCCATACCAAACGTGATCATGCATCCATGCATGTTTTTCAGTCGAACTGCCACGCAAAACACAGCTGACCGCATGGGCTTGGTCACAAAGTCCACAGCTTTATATTGTAATAACCGGTTTCAAACTAACATTCTCAGTCGATACGTATCTATTATCTTCTTTGTTTCCACGTTTTTATGTGCACTTTAATTTCCCCCCAGAAGGCGCACCCTTTGCGGATTTCAAAATAATCCCTTTTAGAGGGGGTTGAGGTGTGAGAAGATAACTTCAGTTGAACCCGAGTTTCTTAAGCAGCTGGTGGTGTAAGGTTTCGCTTTGAGAGCTCCGGATATTCGAATCATTGTGTGCCCGTTACTGAAGCATACCAGCGTAACCTAATGAACTTATCCAGTGGTAAGCAAATAGCATAATCTAGGTCACTCGGAAAAGTAAATGCTTGTAAAAACTACCTGAACTTGGATGGGAGCCACCAAACCAGAAGGTTTACCCTTACGTGATCTGACGACGATTATTAGGAACTTGACAATAGTGAAGGCTGAAGAGTGGACAAGTGTGTGATGTTCTCCAGAGATGCCGCGATCGACGACTCCCCGTAGTTGAGTAAAGTACCCCAAAATCAAACCATCTAACTGACCGTTTAAGAATTTTCTGGTTTCTGCTGTGTGGCGAAAGCCCGAGGCTGTTAGCTTTCTTTTAAGTGATGCCAACTTGTTAATCGTTGAGTGTTTGTCACATGCCCCAGTTTTATCTCCATCAGTCCGCGTTGTAGTTGTGATAGGTGCCAATGAACGGCGTCTCGTGCGGACCATGTGCGGGATAATTGTTCAAACCAAGTCAAATACGGGCAAAAAGACGTAACAAATCTGTGCAATCACCTTGAGTAAATTTGGCTGGTGCAAAACATTTTCACTGTTGTTGAAGTAGTCGGTCATTTTGAGAGCTACATTTGTCTCCTACCATGTTTTGGATCTTTTTCTTGAAGGGAACATTGCGATCGAAGACTTTCCAAGCTACTAAAGGTGTCTACTCAAGACATGTTTCCCCCCTGGGTTGTTTTCTCACTGGTTTGGCACATTCGGTCTAATAAACGAAACGGAACGAGCTTCGCTAAAACCTTATATCTAAACTGCATGCTCCGTTGTCCAGTCAACAAACCTATCACCAACCAGGCAGAGCATATCCTCAGTGAAAGTGTTCCGGTGTCTAGTCAGCAAGTTTCTGAGCATTACGAAGCCCTGGAAAATCATTTTGCACATGTTGGTCTTCGTGTGGGAAAAGCGTCAACGAAATCGCTCAAGTAGACTTCGACTACTGAGTAAACTCCATATGTCACCCCGTGAGTTTTTCACAAAGAGAATATCTTGTTAGAGAGTCACTGATTAATTGAAAACTACCTGTTCAAACACAACGATTGATTAGGGCGCACTAATTAATCAGTGATTGGTAGGCCATCTCCAGTGCCTAATGTGTCGTGGATAGCCATAGCTATTGCAATGGTTATTGCAATATAAAAAGTTGCTTTCTCCACCAGTGGCAGCCAGTTTATGCGCAAATTTTTCGTCTGTCGTTCTGGAAACATTGTTATTAATACAAGGCTACTATACAACAGAAGTATAGTACTTTTCCAGACGATGGAAGTTTGAGATCCCTAAACTCCGAAACTAGTTGGTCTGAAACGAAATTCAAAATTTCTACACCTCATCATTCCCACCGTATTTTTGGTGTGCAAAACAAAAGTTTCTGATCTGATGTTGCCATGGCTACATGCTAAAACAAATTTCCATAATGCTCTTACAACACCGGAATTTTTTTCAAGAATGAGTTCGCTACTTTGTGTCGCTACTCTGTTCATTCCAGATCAGGTGTCTCATAGGAACTGAGAACCCTTTTGTTCCGAGGCGTGCACTAGTGCACACGGTAACCAGTCTTCTTAGCTCGGTCACAAACGCCAGTGCGATACTCCAGTGTTCACAGTTCATTGGCTGATAGCCGCATCAGGACGCGTATCATTGTGCCGTAACCCTTATCTGCTGTTGTATTTAAGCATCACAGAAATGTTCAAAACTAGTCCAGAATTTTTGTTGAGGTTCCTGATACGGAACATCAAGTGACGCGTAGGTTCAACAAACCCGAATATCAAAAGGAAGAATTGGGTTCGAAATTCTACGGTATTATTCACATAATGTAAGCAAATGCAAATCTGAGCTGTTCACGATCGTAGCGTCAACAAGTGCACAGGTCTGTCACTGCCCGGCACAGTACAGTGTCAACGCCCCACACCAAACAACGGCGAGCGGAATGATGGCTCAGTAGTGTTACCGTGGTGCTGCCGTCGCCCATTCCGCCGACAGGCTCGTGGTTCTCATTGGCCGAGCGATCATACTCGAAACCCATGAGAAAGCAAGTCAAGGCAGGCTCAGCAAACGGGACACGAGCGCGCGTAGGTAAGTATGTCAGTTGCGCACATTCACACACAGGCAGAAGACACATGCCAATACACAAGTGTCGGACGAGACGGCCTCTGCGGCAAGGTGTGTCGGGTACGAATAAGGAAAACAACTGGAGATCAAAAGTACCTAGGCGGAGTAAGCAAATGACTGGGGGAATGATCATAAGGTCAAGTTAGATTCAGCAATATTGCTGTGACTTACATCAGAGCATTTTGTTCTGTCAAAAAATCATACAACCGCGATTTGTGTAGAACTAAAGATTTGGTTTCTTTCTTGATATACTCACTCCGAACCTCAGCTTTTGTAGTCTGTTTCACAATTTCAAGCATTCCGGCATTCCGATAATACATTAAGAATGTTTTGATACAATTTACCCATCAACCGAAAGTTTAGTCGAACTTGACGTCATTTGCGTCACTTGAGGCACAATCGCGTTGTTGTTGACCGGTGCAAAAGTTTTTGTTCTCTAGAGGGCCCGGTGATTTCACTGCTGACAATCCTATAGACGAACCGTGTGAAGCTTGAGTAAACGAACAGACGCCTTCAGATGTTTCCACCCTCGTTTTTTTTACTTGTTTGGATTTACAGTAGCAAAGGTCCTTGCACGGTTGTTGGTAATCGCCTGCGGTGGTGCGGAATACAGGTTACTCTGTCCTCCAATCAATGTCGTATTGTGCTTGCTCGTAATGAGGACCTTTTGGGGGCCTTTGAGCTTAGGGAGTTTGAATTTGTAACCTCGCATGGACAACAAAGTTATGCGTTAAGGTTTGGACGCTGCTACACATGACATCTGGTTTCCCTGACGTTGAGGTGCAATCCTTTGAAAACTTATGATCAAAATAACAGTTTTCGTCCTACTGAGGAACAGTTTAAGATTGCTGCGGCGCACAAGGGGTTAAGTTGACCAGAATCGCCCCAAAGTGCTTGAAAATTAGTAATACGTTGTCAAAAAAGTGTATTTCTCTCTGTAAACAGACGTGTAACAACAGTGTACTGTAAGTTGATGAGAGCAGACGGTATAAAGCATTAGCGAAATACACTCAGTTGCAACCGAATTTGGTTTTGCGAGAGACTTACCTGGAACCCAGCTGAATCTCTCGTTTGTGATGTTTCCAAGCAATTGAATGTGCTGCACCAAGCCGTTTCATGTATCAGTTGGTACGCTATCCGAGATATCGCGATACATCTATATACGTAATGCACTACTCATAAGGTTGATGAAGGGCGGAACGGTCGCGGGCTGTAGAAGAATTTTCAGCAACCTCATGAGTAGTGCATTACGAATATAAGGCATTGTAGTTAAGGTGAGCTTGTTCCAGCGGTTAGTGCTAGTTGAAAAGTGAACACTAACATTACATTTAAGGACCTTGATCTGAATGCCTGCTTTGTGGTTGTTGTCTTTCGAATGAGGACTCCGCCTTGGTTTTTCTCAGCAAAATATTGTTAAAGTTTACTTGCATGAATATGGACCGGATGGATATTCGATTCACTTTCATCCAACTCCCCTTGTTCAGTCGCTAAAAGAAAGCTCTCACCAAGATGCAGCCTGAATTCCTTGAGACGATTTTATGGAACGAAGTCGTTAGTACCATCTTCGGAGTACACGAAAACACGACTGTGCTAGGCAAACTGAAACAAAACAAATGACAAAACTATCAGAGACATAAGTTCCCGGGGGCAGGTGCTTTTATCTTTGTCTCTAGATGGGGTTCAATTTCTGAATTTCTCAGGTAAAATTTTTAAGGGGAGAGGAGTGATTAGCTTTATCGAAGGTTTTCGCTTACCTTTTCGTTGCCCGGTGGTTTTTAATTTGCTTATAGTCCTTTATTTTTCTTTTACAGTTGTAGTGAGTCAGCCGCAAGTCCAGCAGGTTATTGTGACCAGTCTTGGTCCGGGGCCAACCACGACCCACTGTCCTGGGTGTAACCAGCAGGTCATCACGAAAACCTCATACGAAACTGGAGCCCTTACTTGGATACTGTGTGTAGTAATTTTTATTTTCGGGTAAGTTAAGCCCCCGGGTCACTAGCCAATCTCCGCCTTCTATAAAATTTCTTTTCTGACAATAGTAGTGTGGCGGAGCTGACTGAGTCTTCAAGTAGTGTTGCACTTCTGTTGCTGTCGTGGAGCACCTAAAAGGTGCATAATCAGTTACCACGACCAGGATTCTCGCTAGGCTGGAGACATCGACATATCAATCACTTTTGAACGGACTGATTGGTCCCAGCTAAACTGTTCGAGTGCGCAAAGCGTGCACCGGCCTAACAAAGTTTAACTGGCTTCAAGTGGAAAATGACCGGATTCGATACTCAGAAAAGACTGGCCAGTTATATTCCACTGATAAGTTCCCGATGGAACAAAACTCAAAGGCACTCAGGCCAACACATCAGGATGGGTACACAAATGAATGACTGGGATATTTATATTATCTTTCAGTCCCATAACAACAGTCGAAATGACCCTTCCCTATTACGCAAACTCTCCACGAGTGTACTCAGCACACTCATTATTTTTATTCCTATTTTGTGAACTAATCTCATTGTATTTTCATAAAGGAAACTACTCACAAGGTTGCTGAAAACTCTTCAACAGCTCATGACCGGTTTCGCCCTTCTTGGGGCTCATCAGGTAGGCGCAGTCCCCGAGATTCCGTAAACCTTATGTTCTACTTGAACCCAAATTGGACTGATTGCGACAAATACACTCATTTGCAAATCAATTTAGTTTTCACGGGAGACTCAAATGAATCTCTCGTTTATGAAGTTCTTCAACTGAATGTGCTGCACACAGGCCGCCTCATGTTTCAGTTGGTACGATATTCGAAATATCACAGTATACTTGGTCTATTCTGAATGCCAAGTGGACTCAGGTTCACTTAAAACATAAGACAATCAAAGGATGTTTGTTGACATCGGAATGTGTTTCGGACTCCGGTAGCACATCCGCATGTGCAGTGCATTTAATGTGACAAGCTTTTTGAAATAAAACACTTCTCCAAGTTCATCTGTGTGCTCAGATGATAAGGGGATTGATCCGAGACCATTCGCTAACGGAAAACTGAGTTTGTCTGGCAGTAGTCTCCAGTACTCATGCAGTAAATCTGACAGTTTGGTCTACATAACAAAGAGACCTTGTTACAGGACGTTAAATAACATTACAGTTAGGACAATTGGGAATCAGAAGATCCATTTTGAAGTTTTCCAGGTGTAAGTCTCCCCCGTCAGCCCATTGCCCTAAGATCCCATTCCATCAACTGAGTCCTACTTACTGATTTTCTAGGATATCCCTTTTGACATACCAACTTCCTTTGGAAGATGCTGACGCTCTCACAGTAGGCAAGCTCCCCTTCAGAAAGAACGACCAGGAAACCACGATTTCCTGATCTATTGCCATCTTTGAAGGTACGGTACTTAATTACGACTAATAGTTGGGTGAAATCATCCATCATGACATGATACTTAAATGAACCTTTCAGCTGACAGGTAGTCATCTTTCTAAAAAAAAGCCATGTTAATGCTGCTGCGGTGCTCTCATGCCTTTGTATATTGGAATCAAATACGCGAACTCTTCTGTTAAACTCGGCAGTGATATAAACACACTCGACGTGTAATTTGCGAAGTCACTCAACTTTGACTTGAATGTAATTCCGTGTTTTCCTATAATTCTGCATTTTATGGCTTCCGTCTGTGTAGAGACGGCATCATACCTTTTACGAGTTTGTCATCTGTTAAGGAGAATAAGCTTGTGTTTTTTGTAGCCACTGTCATTCCTTCGTTGTCTTAATAACTGCAGTAAAGTCATGCTCGTCGGCAGTTGATCCTTCCCCGTCCAACTGAAACATTTATTCGGTGCGCTTGAGGGACCTATTTTGAAACCTACGTTGAGCTATCATCAAAAACCTACATAACACGGGGCGGATTGTTGATTGCTTAGGTTTTTCATGTTGTGGACCGATTGTCCAATGAGCTTGATCACTGTGTAGCATACCGTCTGTCAATAGTCAAGGTGGCACGATCATCGCGTTATTGTGCGTTGGAGTAGAGCGGTGAGTCAGTGTATGTGTCGAGTAGTGTTGGGCATAAGTTCACTTTCGCACCTATGAGGGGGGTGACCCTTGAAACTCAGATGGGCAGCCTCATTGACTGCATCGTTCACTAGTGCTGTCTGATTGGCCAATGCTCAAATGACCTCTGAGCCCGAACTCTTTGCCTGGCGAAAGAAATCGAAAGAAACTTCCGAAAAGGTGCAGCTTCGTCAACTGAAAAGAGAAAACAACTTACACATAATGCCTCCACTCGTCCCACTACTGTCTGCGTTGGCGGAATCATCTCCCACTGGAGTCTTCAGTCACCGACTAATTCCTCGTCTATTCGTCCACATGTTCCGGCTGCAAGTTTCCTTATGGGATTGCCTTATTAAAATCTACTGCGTGGTTGTGGTCCAGATGATATGACTAGACCCACGACAGGTATTTGCAACGTGCTGCTGTTGTCTGGATATGGCAACAGACCAGAGCGCCTAATTAACGGAGATTAAAACATTCGAGATATTGCAATACATTGTCTGGACGTAACACACGAGTAAGGTTGTTGAAAACTCTTCGATAGCTCACGATCGGTCTCACCTTTCTTGGGTCCCATCAACTAGGCGCACTCCACCAGATTTGCGTTCCACCTGAACCCAAATCGGACGGAATCAGCCAGGTACCCTCCTCTGCACACTAATTTGGCTTCAACGGGAGAATTAACTGAAGCTCTCCTTTATGGCATTCTTCAACTGAATATGCCACAGCAAACTTATGAGTAGTTCCCTTAAAGAAGATATCTCGAACACGGTACCAATTGAAACATGAGGAACCTTGTGCAGCACATTCAGTTGATGAACATCATAAACAGGGGACTAAGCTGGAGCCTTCGGTTAAAACCAAATCAGTGTGTACATGAGAATACTAAGATAGTTGGAAAATTTTTCGAGATTCTGATAAGAGACCCGGAAAACTTGTACAAGCTTCACAAACAATGTTTTTCACGTTCAGAAAGTGAAGAGAACCCTTTTCATCCCTCGAATTTCTATAGAACTCACAGGATTATTTGCATAACATTCACAATTTACTCCTTTTTTCAGCGGTTTTTGTGGCTGCTGTCTCATCCCGTTTTGTGTTGGAAGTTGTCGGGATGTGGTTCATCACTGCCCATATTGCAAACGGCCTATTGGGGCGTATAAACGTCTGTAGATATGAACATCATACCGCACAATTTTCAAAAAGAACATGGTTTCATTGAACTTTAGTAATTTTTTGCTTCTTTACTTATGTAACACCGCCGTGTGCGCCAACATCAACTGCTTTCAGAGCGTGCATAAAATGTTCTCACATCTTTGGGTTGCTTTATCTGATTTTCGAATAATATTCTTTTTGCTTGTCAAACATTTGTTTAATTTTGTATGGATAATTGGCTGTTGGATTCTAGCTAGACTGAACTTCAACAATTGTGTAACCACTGAGGTAGCTGACATGGGTGATACAATGCCAACAAGTTCATGCGTTGGTGGGGGGAACCAAACCATTATCCGAGAAAGGCTACTTGCTTAGATGATCTGATGCTATAAGATTCGTCTTGTGATGTCCACGTTGGTTAGGGTTAAGCCATACTTTAAAGCTAAGGAAATTTAGATGCATTTGATAATTTTAATTTTGGTGGGTTACGTTATGCATATGAACCAAATACTGCATATTCTGTGAGCCCGTTACCAAAACCTTCTCAGGTGTCAAGGGATTTCTGAGGATTGCTATCCTATGGAAAGTACCCTAACGTTTGCGCCACTCCTTCCCGGACTCGTCTAGTGCACAGACGGGTGAAATGTTGGTTGCCACAGTAACCGTTACTATGGCTTGAAAATCCCGTATCCCACCTCCACAAGCAAGCAGTCTTGTGGAGAGTTCCGGCAAACCAAGCTAGGGAGCAAGTCGACAGAAAGATCGATCTATGGGAGAAGAGCCAGTTGCAAACTAGTTATTACCTCTGACTCGAATGCAATGTTATCAAGTGCAGGTAACACCTTAAGTATGTAGACACCATTCACTAATCCAGCAAAATGTCCCAAATGGATTTTTTTAAAGTAAGAATGGGAGATTTGTAGCCTGTGAGCGAACTTACATTAACCGAAGGCCTGTGGTCAGAGGGGTTTGCTAGTATGGTGAACAACTGCTCACTTGTGACCTCAGTCATGAAAGATGTGGAGAATTCCCAGGATTATTGCAAGCATCGGATATAGAATGATTCCGGAGCCCGTTTGATTCCCTGTCAGACGGTCCCATTCCCGTTAACCTAAGATTCTAGGAACGGTTCTACATGCGGCATTATGCATTCATAAGTCATGGTTTCCCGACAGTTTTCCAAAGTTCTTGAAAGGCCGCACCAAAGAATCGACTTTTGTTTGTCTTCTTGAGACATACTTCAACAGTAAACAATCTCTTAATAGCAGCACTCGCGCAAGGACATTCGATCCCTCTTGGTTTCTCGAAATGGGGGAAACCGTGGTGATTACGTATCCTCGTAAGTTTTAAGTTGTGTAAGTATGTCTAGTTTAAATCAAAGCGCAAAGGTCTGAAAATATTTTTTGTTGCAATAGCGTCAACTTGGGCAACTGAAGCGTCGCATTTTTACTTTCTGGAAAGCTACTCGAATGTTGGCTAAGTTCAGCAGTCTTCGGATAACCTTCGATGTTCCTGCTTTATATGGAATGACTACTGTGCCAATCCATTCCTCACCGGGTCTGGATACCGGAGCCAATATCATTCTTAGTTGACGCCTAATCAAACTCACTGGGTATCCTATTTCTTGAATTGTTGGCAATCTCGATTTGAACTGCCGTTTGGTCGACCTCTCCTGTGCACAGCACTCTGACGAAATATCGATGAGATAATACTCGCGTACACGGACTTCGGGCGTGCTGATGAGTAGCTTAAGACGGTTCCAGTGTATATTGGTTTCTGGTAGATCGTAGCTTTAATTTTCCACCACTCTTAGGTGTTATACAATCCAGAAAGGGTAATGTGCCTGAGGTGGACTCTATCTCCGTGGTAAACTTGAATTGCGGATTTAAGCTGTTGAGATAGTCGTGGAAGCTGTTCACATTATCTCGTTTGATTACAACAAGGATATCGTCAATATAACGGTGGACAATGATATCCGGCCAAGGCCATTTATTCGAAGTCCTCTATATAGATAGCAGCTAAAACTAGGGATATTGGAGATCCCATTGCAAGACCTTGGTCGTGTGAGTACATCGTTGTGCCAAAAGCAAACTGATCGAGATTCAAATACACTCTTATACCATCAACTATTTCATCGACCGAGAGCTGTGTCCGTTTCTCAAGTGTCGTGTCTACCAGTAACAACCTCTTAGTTACCTCTAAGGCATCTGCCCTAGGGTGTTTTTGTACATGGAGATTACGAAAAGTCACGAGGACTTCGCCCATCGCTAAAGGAAGCCCCGCGACCCTATTGGAAAATCGTACGAACTCCTAATGAAGGTGCCTGATTTCCCGTGAGTGGTTTTAGTATACCAGCTAAGAATCTGGCTAGCTCATGTGGTGGCGAGCCTATACCATCCACTTATTGGCCATATCGGGACATCTGTCTTGCAGATTTTTGACAGTCCGTAGAGTCGTGGTTGAATTGCACTCTTTGGGTACAACCGATACCAGTTTCCTCGCCCTAAATGGTTTATTATGGATCTTAAATATCTACCACCTTCATCCTTACTCTTATTCATTATTAAAGTACAATTGCTGGTAATTTGTCGATAGGGTCTATCGGCGAGGTTTTGCCTGACCTTTGAAGATAGCCTCTCTTGTTCAGTAATACCGTGGCTTTGCATTTATCGGCCTTGGTAACGACAATACTATCTGCCTGCCTCAGTGTTTCAACACTCTCCGCTTTGATGGTGCAATATTCGGGACTCCCGGCTGTTGGGATTTTAGGACCGTAGCTTCCTTCCATCAGCTTCCGCTGAAAAAGCTTTTGGAAGACCGATTCGATACTAGGAATTATTTCCTCCACCCTTACTTTTTTGCCCAAAGCGAGGTTTAGTTCCTCTTCTAACAAACAGCGCTCGTCTTCACTCATTGGTCTATCTGACAAGTTAACTACAGTACAGTAATTGGTGGATGGTTTCGTCCTTTCTGTGACGTGTCCAAATTACTCACACCATCTAACTGGCTTATAATTTTGGAAAGGAAGTATCCTGGTCTTCACGGAACAGGCGAAGTGGTCAACAACCCAATAGTAATTACCTCAGATGTTGTCAATGCTCTTTGGTGCACTGTCTTAGAACAGTTTTGTGGCATCCGATAAATCATCCTGAGAAACTTCATTGGAGTGATCTAGTGGGTGTCTTCTATCAAATGGCTAGCAGCCACCACACACACCAAAATCGTACGGCCCACACAAGCACAGAGAACCAAAACGTGACTAGACTTAATGCACTACTCATAAGGTTGCTGAAAATTCTTCGACAGCCCACGACCGGTTTCGCCCTTCTTGGGGCTCATCAGGTAGGCGCAGTCCCCGAGTTTCCGTCAACCTTATGTTCTACTTGAACCCAAATTGACTGTTTCCGAGAAATACACTACATTTCAATAATGTTTTCAGAGACTCACCTGGAACCCAGCTGAATCTCCCGTTTGTGATGTTTTCAGGCATTTGAATGTGCTGCACCAGGCCGTCTCATGTCTCAGTTGGTACGATGCAGCACATTCAGTTGCCTGAAAACATCACAAACGGGAGATTCAGTTGCGTTCCAGGTGAGTCTCTCGCAAAAACCAAATTGCTTTGCAAATGAGCGTATTTCTCGTGACTAGACTTGTTATACTCAATATACTTGTCGTCCTCTTGTGAGTTCCTCTGAAGTTATGGTCAAAAGCCGTCTTTTTAAGAAACCACTTCTTTAGGAGATTTCAGTGATTCTGGTGTAAAGTTCCCTAGCCGTTCGTCCTATATAGACCTTAGTGTAGACGTTTTATTTAATTTTATAGACACAGTCCCTGGTTCTGTTTGCCAGGAGGCGATCCTTCAGTTGTTCCAGTGCAGAGCTCAGAGTGTTTCCCCTCTGGAAAGCTACTCTCATGTTAGCCATGTTTGGAAGCCTTCAAATGATCTTGTTTGTTTCGGCACCAAATACATTTGGGACATTGTATGCAGTGAAACTTCCCAATTCTAAATTGTGCCTCAAAAAGCACGCAGTTCAGCCAGCCTTATGCAGTACGTTTCATCAAATTATCATCAATCTGACAACTTTTCCGATCCATTTCACCAGGAATCAATACCACTATTTGTAGCAAATCATAAAATTGACAACGAACACTACTGACATATTCTGGTGAAATAAAAATCAAGTATGTTTTCAGGAGCAAACTGTCACAAATTTGCCGTACAAAATTATGTGCAAAATTCCTCCACTTTGCTCAGAGCTGAGAAGCAATGTGTGACTCTTTATGTTCACATCAGCATCAACTACAGTGAACCCACTGAGCAGGGCTCAAAGTCAAACACTTCACGAGGTCAGTTCACGGGCCATTACCCTCCTTTCGTGCTCACAAACGATAGAATATTGACTCACAACTTTCAGGTTACTGCTTTGTACGGAATGAGCTTAAACGGTAAAGAAGTTAAAGGGAATATACGGAAATCAAATGTCTTACGAGATGTCACCAGTGTATGTTGCAGGATCCCTGAAAAATATGCAGCACATTAAGAGTGTACCTTCCAGGCAGGAGTAAAACATGAACACGTGATTACTCTGTGCGGCAAAGGAAGCAGGTTGCCGGTTGTCTACTTGCACTGTTCATCATTCATGTGGTGGTGTTTAAGAATCATGCGTGGGACCCATGAACCGTTTAGTCCATCCACCCATGTAACGCCAGAGAAGAGCCTGAGAACCCACTTGAAACAAATTGCACACCGATTTCAGGCCATCTAATCTGCTTTTGAACGTGCATATAATTCATGAAATTGTAAATAGGATGCGTGAATGGGAATTTAATATCCCGGGTAACCGACAGTACTTCGATGAATGTTTTATAGTCATTCTGACAATGTTTTTGCTCTGGCATGCGCCGAATTTGCCGCCAGCTACGATTATCACATTTTTCATAGTAACATTGTTTTATTTCGTACCATCTGTGTTTTGCGTATGGTCGATCCAACATAACCTTAATTAATAAAATTTAGCTAGAGACACGCAGGTCCTTTGACATGCAGACAAAGGCTCGGAAAGGGGTATTCTCCACTGGCTCTTGAACACCTGTCGAAATATACATACTACTCACTACATTCAAGTAGCTAAGTTAAAACGCAGAATATCGGTCAACGCTGGGAACTTACCTTCAGTAGTGACGTTCGCATTCCATAGAATGGAGGAGCGGAGCTTGGATATCAGACCATGAATTACTTGCTTGCTTCATCAGTAGTATACACCGTTACAACGCTGGGAACTGACATATGTACCCATTAAGGTAGATGTGTTCCCAAGTGAGACCTATCACGTAGAGCAAAATTGGACAACTCGGTTGGCAAGTCAGAGCAAGACGGGGGTTGGGGTGCGGGCTTTGTGGAAGGGTGTCATCGAGCTGCTTCGTTCAGATTGGCTTCTTATGATGGACGGACCGAAACTGTAGGCTCTACAGGAACCAGCAGACTTGTTAGCGGTTGTGGTTGTTTATATTTGTGTTGGCTGTGCATCCGATCGCAGGCAAAAGAACGGGAGAAAATACGCACCCGATTACCAGTCAAAAAATCCCAATCGACACCCACAATTGAGTCTGACTGGCGACGAGTGGAGTTGGCAGGGGGCACACTTGAGCTGATACAAACTGATTCCTTTCGAAGTTATGTTCTGTGGCAAGCACGTTAGTACGAAACGTTGGAACGATCTGAGATGAAGCTCTGTCCAATATTGTTTGCACTGAGTTTAAAGTCAACTTGCATGCACATTCGCAACCTTATTGCTCCAATCCGCCGAATAACAGAACACCCATCACGTATTATTACCGCATGGGATGGAAATCCCAAGTATGAAATTTTTCCAGTTCATTTCACGAATGCTTCGCTCCACCTGGTGAAATGTCTGGCGAGCTGAGAACAACGTCTACCGTTTGCGTGAGATAATGTACCAGACTTACTATATAGGCTAAATTATAATTTTCTCATATGGGGCTGTTGACGTGAGAGATAGCACGCATTCGAAACAATCAGTTATTTGTTGAGGTTCCTGTTAAATTTTAGGACACTAGAGAGGTCAAATTGAAGCTCTGACCCTTGGCCAAACTCTGAAACAAACTTTGGTCAAACTCCATCCCAGTTTTGAATGACCACGTTTCGCAACAAACTAATCATCGTTCTTCATGGCGGATCTGATAACCACCGAGTCGTTTATACCTGGCAAAAATTCTTCAATTGGCTACTTGGCTGGTTGTTCCTGAACCGTCCGTACCAACTGCATACAACTATATCTCCATTCCTTCATACCCCCGGGCGCAAACTGGAACCGAAAAAGAAACAATACCAACTGCAGTCATATCTGATCCCACCCAAGATGAAATATCTACAATTTTCGAACTGTCTCCAGCACTAGAAGTACCGGAAAAATTACCATCTCTTTTGCACAAAACTAGTTTCTACTGTAACCTCAAAATTTCCAGGAGTAACATTGATGATGTGATAAAATAGACTGCTCCCAAAAGACCTGATACTCCAGAAAAGGCCCTATTCGACGCCTTTTGGCAGTGGTGTTTTGAGTAAAGTACAGACGGAGGTGGGTGTCCAGCGTTGTAACCGGGTTGACAGGTTAGTGATTGGCTAAAACCTGACTCTAAACCATCAACGAATGACGCATGAAGCACGGTGGGCTCGAATCTTTTCTCAAACTGAGACAAACTTACAATTAGGTGCCGCTCCCGGAGGAAGTTTTGAACGAAGGATGCGCCAGACAACCTGAAAAGCTCTCACCCGAATCACGCATGGATGGGGAAAATTATCGGTTTTTAGTGGATTGCTATCACCCTGCGTCACATCTGTGACCTATAAGTCAGGTCTTAGTTGGCCAAACTTTTAACACTATCCTCTGCTTCAAACTGAGCGTCCTGGGAGTATAATTCTTTAAAATAACACGAACTACAAGTGTATTATGCACACAATGCCTTATTATTTAGCCCACCACTGGGGCAAGGTTCCGGTGGTCCGGACTCTGTCGATCACGTCTTTTACACATCATCTTATTCGCCTAACTTGCAGTCTGAGTTTCTTTCCCACACTTTTAAACCTAATCCTTTACGTACGTATACGAATGTTACTAAAACCTTTATTGTTAATTGGTACACAGCCTGTTGAATCCAACTTAACCTCGTGATAATTCCCCCCTTCATTTGCTTACTCCGCCTATGTACTTTTGGTCTCCAGTTATTTTTGCTTATTCGTACCCGTCACACCTTGCCGCAGAGGCCGTCTCGTCCGACACCTGTGTATTGGCATGTGTGTCTGTGTATGTATGCGCGCAGCTGACCTACTTACCCATGTGCGTTCATGTCCCGTTTGCTGAGCCTGCCTTGACTTGTTTTCTCATGAGTTCCGTGTGATCGCACGTCCAATGAGAATTACGTGACTGTCGTCGGAAGGGACGACCGCAACCCACGCTACTGAGCCATCATTCCGCTCGCCGTTGTTTGGTTTGCGGCGTTGACACTGCACTGTGCCGGTCAGTGACATACCTGTGAACTTGTTGACGCTGCGAACCTGAACAATTGAGGTTTGTTGTACACATTTGCTTACCCTTATGTGAATAGTACCGTAGAATTACGAACCCAATTCTTCCTTTTGATATTCGGGATTGTCGAACCTACGCGTCACTCAAAGTTCTGTATCGGAAACCTTAACACAGCCGTTAAGTCATCTTCCGCAGATTTCGGCGAGGTACGTCAAGCCATCACCAATCCAGTGACATTTAAAATTGAAATCCTCCTTAAACTGCGCAATCCGTTCAGGCTAGCAGCGATTACTATTTGGTGACTGATGCAAATAGGTTTAGCGAAAACAAGCAAAAATCCTTGCTTCACTTCATCATCATCATCATCGTCGTCAGCTGTAAGAAACCGTGTACTTGTCTTACACTGGTTGTAACTACCACAGTTTCGTTCGCCGATGATTTGGGGAGGTGAGGTAGGTAGCTGCGCATTGGAGGCGTGAGCTGCGTAAATACACCACTGTCAATCAACTGTTAAGTGGGGGGATTGAGAAGGGGGCTATACATTGAAGGCAATAAATTGGATGCACGAGCGCTATTGAGGGCGCGATTGGGCCATGTCTCACAATGTCTCTAACCATTGATGTGGCCCGTCCCGGGGTCCCATCCAGGAAGACGGCATTGACCAGCGCAGCTGAGTTTGCTGGTAATGGCTTTTATACTTCGCTGCCAAGTCATTGTTTGACCGCCTCTGGCTCGTTTCCACCCTTCACGTGGTTGTGCGAAAAGAACCCTTCGAGGAAGTCAGTCGACTGGCATACGGAGCACGTGGCCAAGCCAACGCAACCTATGCAGTGTGATCAGTTCATCTATCGAGAGTGAGTTATTTCTCCCGAATACCACTCGACGTACTTCACTTAACATTACTGCTTGGTGTTCATCTGAAAATACACCACGATGCCCAAACATGATGCTCATCCTGCAACTACCGTTGACCACCTCAAGCGAACATGCAAACTCCTGGTCTCAGTAGATTCATGTGCTTCTGCAGCAGGATGGATTGACAGAGATGTTGTGTTGGGTATGAAGACTAAATCTACATTACCTGAATGATAGTCAGTTAACAGCAAGTTACGTTCTGTGCGTTGATAGAGTTCACTTGAGGTCAGATCATCGCATAGCGACTGCAGCGTACGCACAAATTTAGTAACTACTACTAGGCCTGTGTGCATGACAACATGAGACGAGAAAATCTGGAGGATTTAAGGGATATACGAATAAAGATGTTAGGATAGAAGTTGACAGCATGTGCGCCACTTTGTGTGCACACTTTGTGCGCACTTTTGTGTCATGTCCATAAGTGTCACAAGCCAATCACTCACATCACCTCCGTCCTCAGGAGTGAGATGGACCAACTGACACAAATCACATTCTCTGATCCCCAGTGGCTTGTTTCGGGTGACTTACGGTTTGACAAATGAAACTCGTCAACATAGGGAATGAGTAGATACAGGAAGGAGGACATTAGCCAACCGTGCGACGGTCACACCCAGTGGTTTGTTGGAATTTTTGCGCCACAAACGCGTTAGGGTATATCATCGTAACTCCTAATGTGTTTCCACTCGGGTTGTTTCACAGAAACTGGTATCCTCCACACAAGCAGACCAAATCTCATAACTATACAGGAAAACTATACGTACGGAAGCGTCATACACGCGTTACATAGTAATTCACGTGACGCCTTCATTATAAACAATGTATCGTCCATGTATCTCAGCCAAACTTCTCGGGATTGGCAAAAGTGCTCACTTCCTGCGAAAAACAAGTTGCTTTGGGAAAAGGTAGGAGAAACGAAGAAAACTATAACAATCCCTTTCAGTCTGTTGGTAGATCTGGTCCTTAAACGTGAATATAATGGAAGTTAGGCATAATTCCTGATCTTTTAGTCTCTTGTACGAAGAGAAGAGTACGGCTATTCAACATATTGTTTCCTGTGGAAGGTGTTCTAAGTTGTCAGCGATGGGGAGACTTGTGTAGAACGGGATAATATCAGAGCCGTCAACTTCTCACCGTAATACGAAGAGGTAATCTGACTCATCACAAATTGTTTGGACAATTTGTGTATCGGATAAGCGAAATAGTCCACATTCAGACGTAAGGAAGTGCCCTGTTTGCGTATCTCCAATAGCTGATTGGGTTGCCACCACGATTATCCCAGTTTAGGTTTGAGAACCACGAAGGTAACGCGAGATTCTTCGAGGTACGTCCGTGGCACATTTCCTAAAATAAAAGCATATTATGTGATTCAATTCTATCATATATCGACATCTTTTTTTAGCTCCATTCGCTCCACTTTAGAACATGAGATACTTAACAGGATGATTGCTTCCTTTGATGGCAAGGTCTCCTCCTCCTCATCATCATCATCATCAAAGACAGGGAAAAGAAGAGAAAAAGAGTGGATGAGGGAGGGGACCTAGTGCTGGCCGACGTCAAGCATTCTGAGGTGTCTACACCTCCAACCGCTCAATCAGACAATCTGGAAAGAAACTGACAGCATGAGCGCCACTGACGTCGATTGGCCGCCAATTCTTGCACTGTCCCCAGCCAAGCACAGGCGGGGGCACGGGGACCCCGTTATGGAAGGCGTACAACACCAACAACACCCAAACTCTTCATGATCTCTTTCACGCCTTTCTGCCAAGTCATGCGCTGTCCACCTCGCGGTTTGTGCCATTCTGAAGGAGGCACGGAGAACAACACTCGTCTCGGTAGGCGGTGTTTCGGCATGACAGTGTTTCGGCATGCGTAGCACATGACCAAACCATCGTATTCGGTGGTTCTGGATGATTTCCCCAATTAAAGTACCTACTGGAACCATAGTAATTTTGAAACCACAGTTCACCTCAAACCAACTCGATTAGATGGCTAATTTAACCTTAACTCTGTTCATTCATTGAACACCAGGAGACAGTTAATTCGCGCATCGATCCACCGAGCGAATATGACCTTTATTAACACAACTTCGTCTGAAAGGAAGATTACCCATAGTAAACAAACATTGGTAAACGATGGGTATCCAAGGCATGTCATCGAGCATGCGTCTCAGTCACCCAATCCAGAAAGAGCTGTACCAAATAATACGATCAGTATCCCGTAACAGCACGCAGCTGAAAGCACCATTTGCGTTCTCTCCAACTTCAACATCCGCACCGATTTCCAAAGGAAAAACACACTACTGAGACAACTGGATCACATGAAAGATCTGCTTGACCCCAATGAACTTAACACCTGCATCCACAAGACTGATTGTGCCGATTATGGCTGCATTTGCACTAGGCAAACAAGGCAGATAATTGAAGGTTCCAATCAATGAACATAAACGATGCTCAATGGTCCCTGCAAAAAAGTGAGCGAATTAAACTAACCTAGGAGTGACTGAAATCGTTCAGCTGTAGCTCCCTTTCGGTGCCTAACTGCTATGCCGCCCGAAAGAAGTACGAGGGCTGGGATACTGCCAGGTTGCACAAGCCTAGATAGGGGAATTCGAGATGCAGAGGCCGGGTTCGAACCACGGACCCTCCGGTCAGTAGATTCGCGCTCTAACCACTTGAGCCATCTCGCCCCAGGAGTGACTGAGATACCACAATGGTGCATCAGCTTAAGACCGTTGGGCTAGTTTTGTTAACGTGCATGTTCTGCAGCAAAGTCTGGACGTGTACACACAGAGATGATGCGGTATGTCGTGTTGGGTCGTTCACTATCCACATGACGCGTCTCAAAGTGTAGAGGTCCGGCCTAATCCATCAAAGCATGATTGACTGTACTCGACACAATAATTCAGCCACCACCCTATGTGGTTTTGCTGGCCCCAACCCATTTGCCCACCCACTATCCCATATAGTTCCGAAGACCTAAGTGCTGTTCTTCACCTATCCCAATAAAACTGACCAACAGTGTGGGAGTGCCCGTGATCCAATTTAGCCCCAAAGCTAGGTGTCAAGCGTAGACACAACGTAACATGCACACACGCCAGCGGGCGGACACCCGTTGATTACACACCAATCACGGTACAGAACACAGTGTATTTCCTAGCGCCAGCAACCAATCAATCTCGAGAAGATCTGTCCACAACGCTATGCGAACTGGGAAGCGGCCAATCAAGGCAAAGGAAGAAACCACTAGAAACAGTAGGCAATGAGGTAAAGAAATGACTCAAATGAAAGCAGGTCCCAGTGCAACAAAGATCACAAACGGACAACTCTAGTGCACCTGTGATCCTGTAATTTCATTTGATGTTACTGTGGGATCTTCAAAAGTCGACCGGAGAGGCGTCTCTCTGTGTGGACTTTTGACCATTCACAGAAAGATTTTACGAACCGTGTAGTTGAACGATAACGGCTCGGTAACAAAGACATGTAACTAAGGCTCAACGGTTGCGTGACAACTCTCTGATAGGTCTTATGGTTGACCCTTCACAAGTGCTCATGTTTCTGCAACACAAACACAACGCGAAGTTATTAACTTCTTCTTGAAGCAACGTTAATTGGAGCACAGCAGTGAATACAGTGCAGAAAATACTGAACACGACCGTCAGCCTACCATGGTGCTTAGTCTAACCTAATTTTGGCCATAAAATGAGGAATAGAGTGTTGACTTTAAACCTGAGAACAAAGCTGGGATCAATAGGTATCAGACTACCGCTTTAGAATGGCGGCCAAAAAACAAGAGGCATCAGTTTCCCGGAACCAAAGGGTGGTCAACTTGGAAGGTTGAAACGAGAGCAAACAGCACACAACCGCTCAAGAGGGTGGCTGGAAGGAAGCCATGAAGAAGGTCGGCGCGCAGGAACTGGATACATGCAGAGAAAATCTATCTTATATATAGATATATATATATATATCTTATATATATTTAACCATTTACCTTGTGTGACCGGACGTAAGCTGTCAGAATTTTAA
Source organism: Clonorchis sinensis (assembly GCA_003604175.2). NCBI lineage: Eukaryota > Metazoa > Platyhelminthes > Trematoda > Opisthorchiida > Opisthorchiidae > Clonorchis > Clonorchis sinensis. The sequence goes on along the minus strand of CM030370.1, from coordinate 2,691,886 downwards.
GCTTTTCTGTGAGCAGTTTCATTTATAATTAGATGAAATTTATGGTTGTACGGTACATCAGTATCAACGCTGATGTTGTCGTCTTTGATGGTGATGATTTTGTCTGAAAAATGAAAGGCACACTCCAACTCAACGAACTCAGGGTGATGTATTCTAATGGGTCCGCAGATGCTCATCAAATTCGTCTTCCGCATGTTCTGCTTGTCCTCTCTCATTGCGTCCGCGCGCTCGGTCCTCAACCACGTTCCCATCCGGTGGCCTAACCCTAAATTTCCAGCGACTAAATAACGCCATTAAAACACCCACAGGAGCAGATGATACAATCAGCATCCCACCAAATTTTCAAAAGTAACAGGAATAATGAATGGTAGTTCAGAAACCTTTCAAGTATGCGTTTGCTCAAACCATGGGGGAAGACTGATCAAATGTGTAAATCATAGTCTAATGTCCGGTACTGAATAGAACTTTGGGCAGCAGATTGAATGCAAGGGTTCATTTATAATCATGGAAGAAGCCAGAATCAAAATTCTGTTCCTTTTGACTACCATTTACCTTGTGTGAACTCGGGAGCAGATTTGATTGCTATGGGAACAGAAGTTCATCTGAAATCATCGTGCTACCAAAAAAAACCAACTGCGCACTGATGATATCTCCTCGTATGGTGACGAAACGTTTGCAAGCCAATTGCCAAGCTCGGCGAACAGATCAACAGCCACCTGATCAACAACCAAAAAACCTGAATTTCAAATTTGTAGCTTGTCTATACTTTTGACAGCTACTCTCATTTACAAACAAATTTCGTTTTGACTGATGACCCAAACAAATTCAGCTGGGTCCCGCATTTATGATGGTCGTCTAGACTTTAGTTCGAGGACATTTTTCTACCTTCGGTAAACACAAATGTCCCGTACCGAGGCTACCGGGTAGTCTACGCTGAGTGGAACTCCGTGTTGAACAAGGGGCACCGAAGAAAGTGAAACTTCACAGAGGAAAACTAGTGACTAGTGAATTTTCCGCAGGTTCTGTGAAAAATTCGTGCCTAATGTTACAGTTACTTTCTGGTTTATTTATATTCCTCCAGTCTGATGGGGCAGTCGCAATCGGATTCCTTAAAATGAGACACACCAGTTCGCTGACATCATATACAACCCAAAAATAGATAGTCGATTTCCGTTTACACTTCCTCTTTCACCGTTCTTCAGTGAAAACAAGGCCCAGAGTGCCCTGTGTTTGTCGTTGTTGCTGCTGCTGTTGTATGTAGCCTCCTATGCATCGGGACTGCACTCTGCCTAACAGCTAAAATTGATGGTGTTTGAAAGAAGGGTAAGCATACCAGATTACTGATAGATTAGGCGGTCGGTTTCCTGTTTCTTAATACGACTTTTCTCTCCTCGGATGTACAATAGGGTGTCCCTTAGCTATTTACGGAAAAATATCAGTCAGATCAATCTATCTGATGCATTAAACACAGAATTACTCAGTGCTATAATTTAAAAGCTCGTGTTGTGTGGGTTGAGGTCGGTGGGTACCAATAATATCACCCTAATGGCTGATAAAATGCTCACTATCCAGTGGCCAAGTGTGAACAACGGATCGACAGACAAGGTATGTAACAAGACCCTATGAGATCAATACTCAAAATCTCTGGATTTCTGAAAATGCTAGTCATTATTCGTTGTATATACAGGTTCTGTAGAATGGGGCTTTCTCAGCATAAGATGACCCCCTGTGCATTGACTTTCTCTATAATACACAACTATGGATTGTTCTTGTCTCAGAACGGGGCTACCTTCCTAGTAAGACGCAATTTGTTTGTTTTCCTCAACCATTGAGGTGGCACATTGTGTTGATTCGTACAAGTTCTACCGGCTTGAGACCGAAACCGTACAAAATACACCAGAAGTGATGTTTCCTGTGACTTGTGGATCTCGGCTTATTGAAATGCGTTGTATACTAAAAAGTACCGTGCATGGTGTGCTAAAAGAGCATGCTTTTTGAAAGGAAATGAAGCGAGAGGAGGTCATTAGTCAGAAATGGAGTACAGAAAAAATAGGTCTCCGCCGATAACCAATGACAGGTGGACCAGTTCCCTTCACATTGGTACTCGACACTCCTGAGTCGAAAGATGACCCTTCTCTTTCTGTCAGATGATTCGGATTTAAATTCCTCCAAGCCGAAAGAGACCGATTCTTAGTGAGGGTGAAGAAATGTGAATGGACCTTCCTAAGCAAAGTGTAGACGAAAAGTCCATGAAAAATATTCGCACATTCTCTAGCATGTGCTTCACTGACGACCAGCAAATAGCCTTGAGTTCACATTCGTCTGTCATTCTGCACACCTATGAATTACCCGCAGTATAAAGAGCAAAAGCAAATCATCCTGTTCCATTACTTGTATTCTACGTATGGTACACAGCACAATGAATGCTTGTGCCTTTGTACAGTCTATTGCTTGAGGAAAGTAAAAGCAAAATAAATTATTCTTCCGACCATCATCGGTAACGGCTTTGAAATTTGTATATTAAGTTTGATACGGATACTAACGTACTGAGTGTAACTGCCGTAACAATGACGATGCCAGACCAGATACTCAGCGTTCCTTCAAGCCAAGTGTCAGTTTGCCTTTGAATGGCAAGTATGAATTTCTGAAAAAGTTGAAACTCATGGTTAGTGAGAAACACGGGCAAGAAACTTGGCATGCGTGTCAATAAAAGTTACAGTAATAGTGAATAAACGCGCATTATTCATCCCAGGAATGCAAGTAGGCCGCTTTCTGTTGGTGTCCACCAAAGTCCTCAGCTTGTTTTATGGCGGTGTTGGTGTGTATCTGGTCGTTTAGTCTAGTTGAGCATGCCGGACAACCTGCGGCACATGCCTCGAAGCATATGAAAGCGCAACAACAGGTTGTTGCTGTGTGACGTCTTGTCATGCCGTCTAACTGCATTTTCCCATTTGAGGTTATAACACAGCGAAGCGACACCAAATAAGGCGAAATACAGTTAACCGTATTAATGATCATGACATTCCTAGTACTTTATTCCTCCAGTGCAACTAACCGGACTACTGCTGGAAAGTGTTGATGAGTAGTAGGTGTATCATCTATGATAATAATAATAATAATAATAATAATAGACGTATTTCATTGAACGAGTAACTAAGCAAAACAGATGGATACCAATTGCTCCTCTACCACAAACTGGGAAGAATTCCTCTTAGGGGTTGTCAAGAGTCCATGAACAAATGGAAGACATCAACTGGTAGACAACTCAGCATTGATCTGATTCGTCTGGTGTCTGAGTAACGTAAAACTCACCCTTATCAAGTTAGTATTGTTTTCTTTATTTTAGCCTTAGTTAATCTTCCTATTCTGGCGGGTTTTGCCCTCTTTTGCACTATGTATTCCTTTTCTTTATCACAAGAAGTCATACTCCCCTTGAGGTTTATCTGATGAAAACAAAATATGCCAAACAATGCGATAACTACTTACTGCAGTAGATACAAAACCGGTTCACTATTTTTACCACGTTAGCACTTTACGAATCCAATAAAGACTGAGATCAAACTAATTTTTAGACTGAGATGTCAGTGATGCTTTGTTCACATCCACAACATTCTCGTTTGAACGGTCGTCCTCATGTTCTAGTGTGATTATTCCGGTGAGTCCACATCAAACGGGGGAAGCACTGGATTCGAGTTTCGCTCTTATTAGAGCGATTCAGCAGTGCATATCCAATGGCCGTGCCTGGGTTTGAACCTCGGACATCGGACATGCGAGGCGAGCGTGTTACCGCTACTCCACCAACGCACGCTGGACGCATCTGAATTTTCGCATCTGAACAGGCGATACTCTGGTTCATATGGGTTCGAAAAACAATCCATAGGTTTATTCCTGGGTTAACCACCGGAATAAGCATGGAGATTAACTGAAGCGGCCCATTGTATTATTTTCAGTCTCCATTGCTTTACTCCACAAACAATGAAAACCCGGAATTTCAAATATGCGTCGGCACAAACACATACAATATACGGATGATTACGTTGGTTAATTTGTGGCAGGCAGTGCTTGTCAAGGGCCAGAATTACCAGTTTGATCACACAGAATTTGTCTTCCAAGAAACCAGATAAGCATATCCAGTATTGTTAAGATATGATATAAATGATTTGGCAACTCAGAACATTGTACTATCCGCATATGGATTTCAACTGACGTTGCCTATGCTGCTCAGACCAGTTCACTCTTCTGTGGGCTTTTGGCAGAACTTATTAACACCAAACTGTTCTGAGGAGCATGAGCTTCGACTGGACCTTTTTCTGCTCAAAACTAAATGTCTGTACAGGTTTCATCACAATACTTTGGTGGTCTGTGAGCTGCATGAAGCCGTCTTGCCGTCATATAATGCAATTCCTAACCAGATGCTTGGGGACATGCTGTGAAAGCCACCGAACCGGTATAGGAATGATTACCACATGGCTGATACCTTTGAACCGACCGTACACATGTCTGAAAAAGCTCGCACCACCTTGAGATCCTCTACAAAATCTGGGCAGTTGGCGCAGTTCTCCGGTCATCCAGTCGCAGCACACTGCACACCTACGAATGGTTCAAGCACAATTACACGAGAAACCCTCGATTCTGCTCTCTTCCAGAATCCGATCCCATCTTCTGAGGCCGGTTTGACTGCGAAAGATAAACGTACTAGCAGGGTTTACATTCATATGACCTCCGATAATCTCAAAAGTTTTAACCTGTTATCACGTGTTCCTCCTATCAACTGAAAACACGTACGTATGTTGTAACTTATCATTGCATGTTTCCCTGTGACTGCATCTATTCCACTGTCTCCTGTTAACTAGGTTAGCCTATGAAAGTTATGGCAACATCCAGAAGCGGTGACACTCCAGACGTACGACCGTCAAGTGTGGTGAACCCGGAAAGCCAGGGAAAATGGAACAGGCCTAGAAAGCCGGTAATGTCCGAAGGTTATTTCACTTGATCCGCGCAACCGGTCCCCGGAAACCTCTTGTGAGCGAAACCAACAAGGATCAGAACTGAGTAACCATCTTGAATAAAGAAAAGTGCCTCGACCGATATGTCGAATACTTTGAAGAATAGTTATCGTGGCCACCAGTTGCCACTCATTTGGAGCCCACAGTTGACGTAGAAACCTGGACGGTGAACGTGGAGCCACTTAGGGCCCTGGAGGTTTATGACTGCATATGTTCTCCCAAACGCCACCAAGCTGCTGGTCCGTATGACCCACCCGCATTTTTTAAAGATGGGGGTGGAATCCTCAGTCAGAGCTTGTCTGATCTGTTTGCTTGCATTTGGGGAAAAGCAGACTGTCCCAGACAACTGGGGGAGAGAGTCCGTGATAGTACTCATTTTCAAAAAGGAGGCTCGTATTGAGTGTGGTTACCACAGGGGGGCTCAACCTAACCCCGGATATAACAAGACTGTTGGCATCACTTATGGTTCGTCGCCTCATGGTGGGTTGTGAAACACTGACTCGAGAGCAGTAAGCGGGATTCCGGCCTGGTAGGGGTTGCGTTGACCAAATCTTCACATTCCGTCAGGTGTTAGAACAACGCCATACGTACCAACGACCCATAATTTAGTATTCCTGAATTTCCAAGGCTTGATATGCCGGTCTGCTC
>CM030370.1:2601232-2678732 GCA_003604175.2 Clonorchis sinensis | reverse complement strand
TACTTGTGTCGTCCTCGAATTAGTTCTAGTAACCCAATCCGAAACAGAGCGCCGAGAATCCAACATTACGTCAAGCTTGTTTAGTGGTTGCTGCTCAAATGAATAGAGTGCGTTCGGAAGTATTGTAGACACGTTGAGCATCGGAGGATTGCTCCCTGACTTCACAGAACAGGTCAGAACCTCACCAGGTCGAACAGCAACAATTTCTAGCCTGTTCGGTGCAACACCCTTTGGATTCGGATGAATTTCGGGTACCTCCTCTCCAAATACACTGCAAATTTTAACGGGCTTGGACCGGCGAACAAGACGTTCTTTAAGATTTTTCCCGAATTCCCACTCCAACCAGTCCCAGTAGACCGGAGACGAAACACCAGGTTGAACAAGTTCTGGCTGCACTGTGCAAGTAACATAGGCCTCATGGTATTCTGGAAGCATTTCGAAAGTCCATTGTTGTGTGCTCGTGAATACTCCAGCGGCGATTGGCACTGTCAGAGGCGTCAGAGTTGCCATTGCGGAAGGAATGGAAAATGTCGAATAGCCGCCTTTGGACTCCGGATATGTAGTTGTACTGAGAAATTTGTCGTGACTAGTCGGTAACCATTGGCGATTAAGTCTGGCTGTTCGCAGAACAACCGATAAGCATTGCCTTCGCAAGTAGCCAGTATCACATCTCGATCTAAAAACATCCTTTTTCAGAATCGTCTGAATTATTCGTCCTATTGATTGAGGATAATGGGGTCAAGGTGAGTATTGGTTGGGAGACTGGAGATGTGAGACACAGCGGATTTCTTGATGATTTAGTTATATTGAATTCGGAAGGTCGATTCCTTACGGACTTCATGCTTGTGACGCAAGTATAGAAGCCTGCATCGTTGGGTTCGAGCCTGACCAGATCCAACGTATGTGCCTCCATCCATTTATGTGGTGGATAGATATAAGCACGCATCGATTGCTGAAAACGTCTGGAAATCGGAGCTACATTGTGTACGCTGAGAGAGAATCTCAAAATCCCCTCAGTGTCTGATGAGTCAAGGATATTCATTCCGGAACTGCGAAACCAAGTGACTGTATTTGGGGAGTACCCACGCCTTGTTCTGCCCTGTACAGTCGGACAGCGGAATGTTGCTAGTCCGGGCAGTCTGATAAGACCCGGGTCGATCATCACTTCGCTATACTTCGCTTTCTGATCCCTCACGGCTACACCCTTCACTGCATCCAAAGTGCTTTGCGTAAGTTGTTGTTTTTGCAATCCAAATGGATTTAACCAGCTGCTTTCGATTGGCCTCTGTCTTGCCTCGATTTTCAACAGTGGCCATGTACTTCCCATGCTTCGCATCACTCGCAGTCGGACCAATGTCGCGCTCATCCACCTTTGCACCACCCCACCAAGCGCGTTTCGCAGGATCAATGTCACTCTTACCAATCATCAGGTCATTTGGAATAGCAATGTGTCCAGTGTAAGCTCGTTTGTCATCCATGAGGGAAATAATCCGGTCATATCAGACGATCGGTGTGCGAATTCGGACAATGTCGGTTGAAACACGGTAACGAGATCGGCATCAGTCCAGCGAAAAGAATGTGACTTTAGATCCAAAACCCAGTTACTTTTTCCGAAACTAGGATCTGCGAGCACCATGGAATCTCGTATATCGCCCTTCAGTAGAGATACCACTGGCGGTTGTGTGGGTAAATCGCCTCTGAAACTGTCGCCAAACTGTGCGCTCGTTCCGTCCAAATAAATGCCTGTTGGAGAGTCGAGGCCGTGAGGAGGAGAACGATATAGTGAAAATTTACTAGAATGGTCGCGGTGAAAACCCTTAAAGCGTAGTCCGCGCGATCGTAGTATGTTCGGTACATGTCCCGGGTCATATAAGCCAAATGGGTCTGCCACGAGGTCACCAGCTTCGTATGCCGGAAACAATGCTGAGTCTAATGAACGTCTGTTGATGCCTTCCTTTTTTTCTTGAGTTGTCACAGGCCATCTGCTTGCTCGTCCATGAACCAGTCTCTTCTCCCGCAGCTCTGCTCTTGATGTTACCGTGTCCTCTGCCGAACGGATCAAGGCTTCTCTCTCCACATCTCGAAACAATCCTCCAAACTCTTCTGATTCACCGACTGAGTGGCGGGCACCACCTGTTCCGACAATTCTTGGGTTGGGCCTGGCTGGATGATCGTATAACAACATGTTCTGATGGGCCTGTGTGATACCAGATTCGAACTTCGATGGCTGGCTGATTGGTATTTCCTCCGCAGAGAACCTATTGAGTGGACTAAGAAGGCGTACAACCTGGCGTATCCTTCCATCGGTTTGCAAAGCAGACAAATCAGCCGACTCAGCATCAGTGGGTTGAAGGCTATATGGCGTCCTGGGACTCACGGGTGACATGATAGGTGGTGTCCTGCCTCCAGGGACACCCTGCAACGGATCGGTCGGCGTTGCACCATCAAGGGCTGCAGATCCTCTGATCTTTTGTCGTTCTTGAGCAAACAGATTCGTCAATCTTTGTTCTAGTTTGGCTGGACCTCCATCTCTTTGCATTACGTATTTCGAGTATTTGTTTAATGACCGCCCATCAATCGGCATATTGTTCAGCGGTTCCATTGCTGAGGGTGCCTTTCCTGTAATGTCGACGTCAGGTGACATGACAGAATCGGATCTCTTGAAAACGGTTGTTTCCAATAAGTTGTCCAAATTAGGTGCAGTCTGAACCACCCTGGTGAATCTATCTAACTCACGTGAGAAGTCTGAAGACAAGATACCTGCCAATGCTGCTCTACTGCGCAGACGTTTTTGCTTTTCATCTAGAGATATTGTTCCATCAGAAAACGTCCAGCTGCCAAATCCTCCGTACGTAATCCAGAGAATGCGTTCGAACCAGGAATGAAACCACTAGTCCTGGGACTCGAGTGTGCAAGCGCACTAGGCAGATCAGGATATACGTCTGCTGAAGCACCAGCAATCCTCCCAATATCGAATTCACCTCCGGCACTAATACCTTTGCGTGCTACTTGTGAGAGTGCATCCAGCTGACCACGAGATAGACCGCCTGCACCGCCCGGAACACCTGCAATACCCAATCGGCCACCAGAAAGAATATCCATGACAGCATCTTGTGAGGCTGCACCCAATGGACCACGAGGCTGACCGGTAGCAATACCTGGAATACCGCCAGCACCAGATAAACCATCCAGCCCGATGAGGCCTCCAAATGCCCGCAAATTTGCTTGAATTTCATCAGTGCCACGATCCCCGAAACGCTTTGCACCAACCATGTCAGAAATTATGGTCGAATCTCGTCTGTCAGTTAGATCCACCATGCCTGGACGCAGTTCACCTAATCCAGCAGGTATCCTAGAGGATATGGATGGTGCGCCACTACCTGGTACATGAGGTGCACCTGATATAGCCTCCATCTGTGCAACATCTAGCCGACCGGTTGGTGTTCTTCTAATTTCATCAGGATAGAATCGAAAAGATGGAATCTGTTCAGGTTCAGAAATGCCTTGTATCTCTTTCATCTCGCGATATTCTCCGTATTTCGCCAGCGGATCACTCATTAGCTCACCAGAAGCTTTCTTTTGTCCAAAAGCTTCTTTATTGCCTTCAGAAGTATAGATGATTCCGCTTCAGAAACAGAATCGGTCTCAGTCGGCGCTATTGCTTCCCTTGCTTCAGGAAGAATGCCACCTTCTGCGACGGCTAACTCGTCGAGTAGCTGTCCGAGCAGCCGGTTTCCTCCTGGACTATCGGAAGGTTGTCCATCTAATCTAGGGATTAATGATTCTAGTTGGTTCCTTAGTTCCCATTCATGTGTTGGAGACAGTGGACTCTTTCCGCCAGAACGATCAAGGAGCGAACTGAGCTTTTCTTTCAGTAGCTGCTTTTCTTTGGAACCAAGTAGATCCAGTCCAGCTGCTGGGTCACTAAGAATTTCAGAAATCTTGTGCAACTCGCGTTCGCTCTCTGATTCTCCAACACTGATCTCTCCTTCTGGTTCTCTGAATCCAGCAGTTTCCTCAGATCTATCCTCCTCCTCCTTCTCCATATCCAGCTCCGATTCAATGTAAATGGATATTTGTGCAGTGTTGCTCGTTTCCTCATTCTCACACGTGCAATAGACAGTGCAGCGAAACACATAGTCACCTCCGCGTGGTAAACGATTTAGGAAAAGCGTGCCGTCTTTGCTTATGTTCCCTGCATTCGTTGAATCGGATGCCAAACTCAGTGGGGGTATTGGTCCAGCTATCCAATCCCACTTAACCTTCATTTGTGAGCAATGCTTATCTGCCCTACACGTGATATTGGATTTCAGCGGGTAGCTTCTCAGGTCACGAGGCCTCCAGACCACAACCGGTGGTGCGCATTCTGCTTTTAGACCACTGATTGTGACGTTCTGTATAACCGAACCATTCATGAATCGATAGCTGAAGTGTTCCAGTGGGCCGGCTTTGGCAACAGGACGATGTTGATCAATAATTCGAAGGACCACCCCTTTGGATTGCTGAGCTCGGTAAGATTCAAATTCGGGTCGGCACGTTCACTGGGGGACAGTAGGACTTCGAAATTCGGAACCGTCCGATCAGAAGGATCGGTTGTCCAGGCCACACACCGATAGTGAATGGGCTTAGCGACTGCCAGACTCTTGGCTCCATGTTTCCATAGTGGGTCAACATCCGGTTGTCTGTAACCAAAACTAACTTGCTTCGCTCTTCCCAAAACAAGCTGCACATGTGGATCCGTACGAAGTGTGGTGGAGTTTACCGTCTGTGCGCCACAGTAATACTGGTCACTGTCGAATTCCTAGGAGGATAAAAGAATATTCTAAATATGAGTGAGTGGCATTAGGCGAGAGACAATACTGAAATAACAATGCTTCGGATAGCCATTTGGAATAATTCAACACGTTATGTTAAGGGAAATCTGTTGTTCGATCCACAAACGCACTGCCCAAAGCAAACCTTCTTTCTGCGATTCCTTCATATGACTGAGGTGAATTGTCGAAACTGTTCTCAAATGCTTGTCAATTAGTTTTGAGACAGCGTTCATCATAATCCGTCCTGGTTACCTAGATAGTCGCGGCGAATTAACGGTACCGGGGAAAATGTAAACTAATACACTCTGTCAGTAAGAAGTATGCCCGTTGAGAGATTTGACTCCACTAGGCAATACTCATGCTTTTTCGAAATAATTCAATTGGAGGAACATGTGTGTGATGCGTACACTGTAAGTCCAAAGTAACTCTGCTGCTCGGGTGGAACAGTTTTGAACTGAGGATCGTCAATTCCAGCTCACCAGTATCAGTAGACAAGCACACGCTGACGAGACAGGCGTGAGATAGCACTGATCATCAATACCGAAAGGTTGATTGATTGAACCACGAGTTGACACACAAGTAAGTGGTCGTTTTAAAATGCGGTCACGTGTTTTGTAGGGCACCCTATATATTCAGCTGGCATGAACCGAGAGCGTTGCAACACAAATGTGATGGTCAGGGAGAACCAAGGTTTGCTGTCCCATAAATTCACAGTTGGAAAACGATGTAAAATATTTTGAAAAAGTCGAAAATCTGGTCGCATCGACCAAGATATGTAACAACAGAGGATCATGTGATATTCCCGTGGGATCATGTACGAAATATATATTTTTAGTAGATATGAAATCGGCAACCACCAAAACTAGCAGTGACGAATATAAATCTAGTGAAAACGTTATGACAAACAAGCCATATCTTCCCAACGTTCTCTGGCTCAACCGGTAGCCCACAGACTCACAGAGTCGTACTGTCTCGATCATTTTCCAAACGTGTCTTATTCTGGGGCGTTTTCCTTCATTTATCCTACAATCGTGTAACCGCATAAAACTTTATCGATTGCTGTGTACGACAAAAGAAATTGAAAATCCGAATTCTCACTGAAACGAGCAAAGTGAACCGTCTTGATAACTGTGGTTTAACCCGCTATCTTGCCAGCGTCCTCAAGCCCCGAGCAGTTCATTCGGTTTTCTGACCATCCCACCACACGTCGCATTTTTTCACATGTGCGTACATGCGTTTCGCGCACGCGTCATTGCACAGGGAAGGCTGAACAGCACTCTCTCCTCGGGTTCGTGGGTGTGACAGTCAGGTGCATACCACAAGGTCAATACTGCTGTCCTTCTGGCAGGACAGAACATGGCAAGCAGGAGGGCGTGGTGGGCCCGATCTATTCGAGAATCTGGTATAGACAGGCTGGTTGAGCTGAGACAAGCGGAATGTTGATTTAACGGCGAGCGCGCAGGGACAAGCGCAGTTGGTGACGCCCACTGAAGCTCGCCAGCTGGACGGTCGGGGCCCGTCGCATTGCGTTAAAGACCACTTGACAGCGAAACATGCAAACGAACCATGGCGACAACGAAGACACAAGTTGCCCTTGCAGGCGGCAAGGGCAGTGCGGAATGAACCCTAAAAATCCTCTTGCTACCGCACTACTACTACTAATAGTATTGAACTACTACATGGACTTTCCACTGCGAAGTCACTGTACAACATAGGCAACATCAGATCAGCCGATCCGAACCTATGTTTCTGAAAGGCGACCAATGGTCCATAGTTGAATTAGATAGTTCCGGAAAGCCAACGTTATAGAACTAATGTCAGATTTGTGAAGTGTACGCTGCTGGTGATTTTCAACAGTGATCCTTGGAAGTACGAACACACTGACATTGACTGGCAGCCATTTCTTGCAATACCTCCAGCGAGGTACACGGCAACGCCGTCCTGAAAGGTGACCACACTCTCTTTACACACTTTCGCACCCTTCTGCCAAGTCATAAGTTGCATGCATAAACATGAATGGATCACTAAACTGGATGATTGAGGGAACTCTCAACACAATAAGGAGATCATTCTCACTCCCGTATTTTCAGCTAAAATTGTCCACTGTCAATGTAAAAATATTCTTATACAAGAGAAAAAAAGCTAACAAGTCGAGAAAACACCCAGCCCGCAGCTGTTGAAAATGCACACTATTTGGGAGTTAAACAGATCCACAAATTTTGGTCATCAAAGAGAGCAACATCAGTGCTGGCACTGATGCTTCACTGCCGTGCGACCACAAGTTTCATCTAATTATATATATATATATATATATATATATAAAGAGTGGGCGGGGAAGGGTACCTGGTGCTGGTCTATGTCAAGCATTCTGAGGTGCGTACACCTCCAAGCACTCAGTAAGACAATCTGGAAACAAGCTGACAGCAAGAACGCTGCTGACATCGATTAGCAACCATTTTTTGCAATGTCTCCAGCCAAGCACAAATTTTAAGTAAAAATCCTATGTGAACGTCAATATTTATTTCTATCCTGGGTGAAGTTAGCCGGTATAACAGACAAAATACCACTCACTGTACTTGGAGCCAAAGTCAAACTGAATGAGAAGTTTCTCATTTGTGAGTGCAACAATAATAGGGTTCTGCTGTTCGGTGAGTGCATCCATGGTCCGAGACGTTGAACTTTGATAGACCTTGCAGGCAAATAAGTTAGCTCTCCGTCAGAATCTTCAAGCACGATACTCACAGCTACAGTGATGTCGTATCGTAACCACTCCGTCTCCGTCACGCGATGCAGTGAAACCTGTCTGATGTAAGTTTGTGCCTCCACGACAACAGTGCAATCGTGGAAGACCCCAGATCCTGCTGCCCCACGAGCAGGTTGCTGTACAATGGGCTCGTCATGTGGGAGGCCTACACTGATGTGGGTGGTGAAGTCTTTATACGCGTCTCCGATTGCGCAGCGTATCACTGCAGTACCATTCCGGAGACCACCTGGCAGAGGAAACGGCGGATTAAAATGCATCTGCGTCACATATGTGCTGTTGACTTCTGTGGAACGTGGGAGTAGCTTTTGGTGCAAAAGCTGCGGTTGTGTCGAATTCACATCGGTGACATACAGTCCCAGCTGTCGACCCAACTGGACTGTGCTACTACGTCGCAGGCTCATTCCAGCCTTTTTGGGAAGAGGATATCCCATCGCAACACAAACCCACGTTTGCGAGTCTTCATTGAAATATAGCTTGGCGACTTGTGGTGCCATGGTGAAACGAACAATATTCACCGAACTACTCAACCAGGCTCGTAGTTGAGGTATACGTGTATCACCCGGAGTGAAACTGACTGTTTCGCAGAAAACATGAGCACCAAAATCTTCGCGGTGGAGCTGAGCGACACTGAACTGAATGCGGCGGATGAGACTTCCACCTACCACTTCCCGCCTGAAATAACATTGCCTCGGGTAGAAAGCCATATCTACATCCTCTGATGATCCGCGCACTGTGCAATCTATGTCAGTGTGTGTGACGGTGAAACAATCCACTTCTCGTTCAGGGAACAAGTCCGTGATTAGCTCAGAAGAGGGACCGTTTGATGTGCACAGGATGATGGAAAACGTTGGCGTCAAATAGTATAGCTTGAGAGGCAGGTTTTTTGTAGATACTGTTGCTGTACAGGATACATCTAGCCTTGCTCCCTGTGCTAGGTCTTGATCAGAAAACGCCGGTTGGGATCCAATTGTTGGGGCGTTTGGACAGTCGTCAGTTGTTATCAAGCCGGACAGTGCTGGGCTAATGTGAACGTAAGCAGACGGTTGAGGTAACTGCATCAGCTTGCGTTGTCCTCTGTTTTCTGGACGCTTAGTTCGAAGCAAACAATGGAACTCGGCAGATTTCGTGTTCTTGGCCACCTGATGCCAGACGATTTCCCTTCGTTTGTTCTTAATGGTTGAGCCCATTATAGGTTCTCCTCCTCCAAGTATCCGATATTCTCCAGACTTTCGATTCGGTCTGAACAGCAATATGAGTTCCACGTTGACAGCAAAGCCCTCGAAATCGCATAAGAACAGTGCGGCGGCTGAGGAGCTTTGGGGCCATTCCAGCACTTTTAGCTTCAGATTATCCACGAAGGGTTCGAGTACCTTGAGAGTTAATGAAGTGTATCCTGTTGCATCGAATATCTGGTAGAAGGTAAATGGTACATGAGAGATTGCGAGATACTTCATTCCTGGAAACTAAGTTGACATATCACACCGAAATTCCCTAACTACCCAGGTTAACATCCATAGAAAGAAATATGCCACATTATTTGGAAGCGAGAAATACACAGTTTTAGTCGGTAATAAGTCTGCTCTAATATGTAAAAGTAAGTTAGCGCAAAACGATCCAAAATTCAAAGTATTATAGCGTTCTATACTATGTTTCACGGTTCTTCATAAACTTTCCCTAAATTTGCTCGTGAATCTCTCCTTTGGCGTTTTTGTAGGCAGCGGTTACTTGCTTGTTGTATACGCAGAATTCTATGCAGTATTATTATTATTATTGTTATTGGGGGCACCAACACCAGAGGAGAACACTGTGCTTTATACTGATGTACAACCGGATCAGTTTATCTGAATAAAGCCTTATGACGGAAGTAGAACCAAGCAACTGTTGATGCGTTACATAAGGAACATAAAGCTCCTACCCGAACTCCCAGACCAACCTTCGCATGTAGTCAAGTACTCACTTGTCAATAAGGAACCTCATATAAGTCACATCAAGATTTCTCGTCTGTATTTTCCAAGTGAATATGCTACATAAAGCCCGCCTGACGCCTCAGTAGGATGGCTCAAGTGGTTAGAGTGCGAATTTACTGACTGAGAAGTCCGTGGTTCGAACCCGACCTCTGCCTCTCGACTTCCTCTGTCTAGGCTTGGGCAACCTGGCAGTATCTCAGCCCTCGTGCTTCCCTCGGGTGGCTTGGCAGCTAGGCACCGAAAGGGTGTTACAGCTGAACAGTTTCAGTAGGAAGGAAGTCTGAGCTATCGGAATGTTTTCCCTCATATGACACCACTTCTAAGGGTGATGAAAACCCCTGGACATTCCACTCCTGTCTCGCTCCTATTCAGGCTCAGCATTTAGGTCTCTCCTCGAAATTCCATGCACCTTACTTCGCAGTGGGATGCCCAAGTGGGTGCATCTACAGACAAACACTCAATTGAAGACTAAGATATCGTTATCAGGAGATTCAGTTAAATCTCATCTGAATCTCATGTTTACAGTGCTCTGTTTAGTTTTCCATGAACACCACCTCAACTAGCAAATGAGTTGCAGATACATATATTTTTTGTTCAAAGAATGGTGGGATTTCGGAGACTAGGACGTATTGAATAATATGAAACCGTCGTCATTGACGACACCTGTTGGTCCTATTTTCATGACGAAATAACCGTCTATCAGCGGACTTCAGGTGGAGGTTGCTTTTGTGGCTGTTTTTGACGTTTTGTGTGTTGAACTCACGTGCATTTTTTGCATAATCATTGTTTTGATTTTTCCTATACTTCGAGCCAGTCTAAGACTGGTAAAGTAGTTATCAGCAACCATTTTATACCAAAGGCAGACAAACTGCTGCTCTTTTCCTGGTTATCGAGACCAATAAGCATAGTCTCTTGGCAAATCCGAGAGACGTTCCAATCGATCGTTGTGTTGGTCTGTGCTCACAAGCACCGAAACGCCGTTGAGATAGTCTAGGAAAATTCTAATTTGTTTCACTTTTCGACACCTGCTGATGGCATGCCAGCACATGCTACTTAGCCCTAGAACGTTTCCGGGTTTCCTGGACTTTCCGACTGGCCCAGGTGTTGAGGTTTTTAGACTAAGCTATGCGCACATGCGAATGGATACAGCACAGACAAGCACAACATCGCACGTGATCTTAAGTCTGTGATCTAGGGCTTATCAAAGGTGGTAAGTCCGTAGACAAGATGACTGCCATACTGACTGATCGACGGGCTCGTCTCTAAAGCCCTCGCCTGGGCGGGACAAACGCAGAAAGAGGCCTGTCGTGCAAATGCTGGTCTGTAGGCAAATGGACTGCAAGCAAGCGTTGGCAGATCAACAGAACTCCCTGATGTTGATTTTTAGGCATATGTGGTCTGGGTTATCAGACCACAGCCAGGACGCACGAGACGTAAATTTCGAAAGGCTTCGTGCAGCACACAAACACTGCAGACCTTGGGGATTCAATTATGAGCAAATGATCAAAAACAGTTCTAGCTAAGCTCATGAAATCTCCGCTATCCCATTTTAGCCGGAAAATCGTGACCTCGAGAACGTTTTAGGAGTGAGGGTGAGGAAACTTCACTTCCGTTTTGCCAAACGGTCAAAATGCCAACACGTATGCGGATTCTGGCATTGGAGCGGGACGGGATGGGGTGAGGCAGGGTGTGGTGGGGCAGGACGGGACGGGGTGAAGCGGGGTGAGGTGAGCAATTATCCGGTGCACAAGGTGCTGCGGCGATCATCTTCCAGCCCATGACTGGGTTGGTGGACCAGCGGGACGGATAACACAACAAACTAACTCGTACAGACAGGAAGATAGGTCAACTTGGTTCGCTAACTCTTCGTTCTCTGCAGACTGATTAGTTAGATGAAAGTTGTGATGTCTAGCCATCCACCCACCCGTAAAGGAGGATACCATAAGCAAGGACGCGAGTGACCGTAAATGAAAAGTTTCGGGTGTAAAAGAGATCATAACTTTTGTGTATCCCCCTTGTGCAGCACGACATATCGCTTACGATCGTTATTCAACTGACCCTAGAAGAGAAATTCAGACAGCATTTAACTATGGTTAAGTTATTGACGGTATTCGGTGCATACATTAAAGTGTACCCGTTTTGCAAGACCAGCAATTCTATGAACATGAAGCTCTCATTGAGGATTATTTAGCTGGAAACAGAGGAGCGTACAGTTTTTTGGATGAAAGAACCAAGTTCTCGAACAAGTTGGATTGTCAGGAGCACCGTTGTGGCACACGAACTACGCGACCTAACCAGCGTAACATGTGGAGCGTGACCAGCTGATCTACCGAGGGAGATATACTTCCGCAAAAACCATCTGGCATACCACATCATTACTGATCTCGTGTTCCTAACACACCTGCACAATGCTCCGTATGCACCGGTGAACATCCGCAGAGTCTTCGAAGATCTACATGCAGCAGCCATGTCTCTAATCCAAAAAGTAGGAACTGACAAGATTACGGTTTTGTACATTCTATTCTCGACAGTCAAACTGTCAGTGATCTAAAAATGCATGGAGTGAAGCTGAAGGAGTATAGGGTTGTAAATACGTTATCAGAAAAACTGATTAGTCACTCAAACGTCAATTTTTGGATATTCCATTTCAATGATTCAATTTATTGAATTCTACACCATTTGTTTGCAGTAGGAACGTAATGTGAACCTTGTTTAGCAGGTATCGAGACACTTGTCTTGAAGATGAACTATCCACACGCCACCTGAACTGACAACTTTCGTTTTCATAATCTTCTTATTCTAATGGGTGTTAATTTATCGGTGAAACTCACTGCGCAAAATTATACCACCGTCTGCCGAAATGTGACCATATTTAGTCGAAGAACATTTCGGCTGAGTTCCTTGAGGATTATGCACCTGTCACTCATAAGTTCGTACACGGAATTTCCAGAGATACTATGAGTAGCACAGAGCGATGTCGACAGCGCTGTCCCTAGAGTTTTGTACCACCATTTCGAGTGAAGGACCGAACCGACCTAGGACTACCACAAGCAAGGACTCAGAAATATAAGAAAAATCTCCGGAAAAACGTACCGATCGAAATTCTTGTGAGGGATCGGCAAATTAAACAAATAACTCCTCTAATAAATCACTTGGAGAATGACAGTGCTTCTAAGTGATCAGATTGGTTGACCACTTAACTTGCTACTTACTCTCGAGAATTTCGATATTTTTGGTGAGATTTGTGTTCTTCTGGTTAGTATAATCACCTAATCTCAGGCCACAGAACGAGTCAGTCGCACTTACCGGTTTGGAGGATTCGAACTTAATGCTGCTTAGACACTTCCGTCCGCTTGAAGCAATTTTCAAAGCCCCACGTCACTGGTGATATGGAGGTGACTTGATTCAGATTTCGGCGCTAGCTGGGCACTAGGTGAACTATTAGCAAAAATCGCATTGTACCGTTCATTGTTTAAATATTGTAATTTGTCTCCGTTTCTCTTCAGAACGTTCACATAAACCGGTGCTCATTTGACCCAGAGGCCACCAAGTCATTTGTTGCCACCCCTATGCACGCGTGACTGCATCACGTGCCTGAACCTGCTTCGCCCGTGCTGTTTGTACTTTTGCAATCCAAATATATCACGTGTCGGAGCCACCCATATATCTTCGAGTGCTGTGTATTTTCATGAGGAATACGCTTTAGAAACCCAGCTGCAACTTTGTTTTACCTAATTACGGGTTCTGGGTCACTGGGAGATGCCGTTTTGGCTGTAATACACATGAGCCACACAACGCTGGCATTTGCACGAATGCTGATAGAACGTGTGTATAGTAAGTTGGAAATAAATGACCTATTACTATACGGCAAATCTTCACTAAAAGACTCGCAAACTCATCAGACGACGTGCACTTAGGGTCAGGTGTATGCCTCAAGTGATCCAACGCCGGTTGGTGGGAGGCGTGCAGCCTAACCGCTCCTGCCAACAAGGGGTAAGTGAAGTTGCATGCAAGGCGCGACCGAGTGGGAATGTCCACACACACGTTCTTTGGCTGAAAAAGATTGGTACTACCAAAAGCATACGATTTGTAAAGTAGCCCTGACTGAACGTTCAACTCACATGTTAAGCATAAGGACACCGACGTGTTTCAAATGTCTCTTGGCCAATAGGTTAGATACTTGGTAATCTGTGTTGAGAAGGTTCACTGAAGCACCTGGTGGACTGAGAGCATAAGTTTGAAGCAGGCCTCTGTTTTCACTCGCCTAAACTTTGCGAGCTGGAACATTTGCCTCACAGTTTGCACACAGCTTGTTCTCAGTCAGTTCGTTGTGTTGTCTGTCACGCTGGCCCACCAACCCAGTCATAGGCTGGAGGACGTTCGCTCCAGTACCTTGTGCACAGAATATTTGCTCACCACCGTTTGGCAGGGCGCCAATGGAGTTTTCTCACCCTCACCGTCTGTTTCAGTAACCGAGCCGTTTTACACCTGTTGGACTAGGCATGAATAGCATCAGACAACTCTGCTCAAAAGCCACCGCTGAGAACTCTGTGACTGTTTGTATCTCAATCGAGCTATCGTCCTGTTAACGAAGCCAGTCTAAGCCGAAACGCGTAGAAGTACGGCGCAGTTGTTTCGTCCTTATCGTAGCAGAAATGCGTATCTCACGAGTCGACACTGATTCGAACCCGCAACCTCCCGACTAAACCCTTGGGCCATGAGTGGCTGTTATCAAATAGCATTTAGACAGGATCTAGAACTCACGGGATTAAAATCACATTGTTGAACGACTCCTGGAATGACGAACTTCCAACTGAACAATGGAATTAGATACCGCTGTGAATGAATCATTCGCAGAATTGAAAACGACTTTCGGGAATACCAAGACAGGTGTAGGGTCATAAAGACAATTTGTGTCACTTCATAATTCATGGATAGGAGAACACCAGCCGACAAGCATGGAATATCTTCACGCGAAAACACTGCGGGTATTTTGATACACTTTTATTAGTGTACCAAAGTGTGCGATGGGTTGTAGCCAAACACAAGGTTCTCATTCAAATACACGAGCTTGTTGCTTTCCCTGGGCTTCTCCTGATGCAGCGCAAGACTTCATAAGACTCGACATCGTCAGTCAGCCTTCTTGTCCGTGCTGGAATTTTACCACGTCGCACACTGTCCGTCTGTCACAATTTGCATAACAACTTAACAACCGTTGGTCATGCAATCTGTTGACTTTCGGTGCGTTGTGTCACCGACTATTTTGTCACACTTTGCGTATACAGACAAGATCTCGATGCATTTTTCAGACTTAAATGAGTTGGGGGTTTACACGGAGCACCTTTCGGTCCCGTCAGTCTATGGTAGTCACATCGTAAAATCTGGCCAAGCTATGTCCAGCACCATTATCACCACTAACCCTAATTGATTGAACGCAATACGCATTCGTATGCGTCAGATGCGTGAGACGACCCATAAAGTTGAATTTTTCTACGTGTTCACACACGCACAGACATGATTCTGACCACTACCAATAGTCGTTCGTGTGGTTGCATACCCATGTGTACCACTTTCCTTCCAGTTATATAGAACTTACATCGGCTGAACGAGGAAACATTCAAACTTGCATGCACGAGTAAAAAAACACTATGTCGCTAATGGTCGGCACGCACGACACAACAAAGGCTGACAATATGATCAAAGGCGATCTCCCATGCCGGTCATGGGGAGCGTGGTACACGAATGTCATGGTAACCAATACGGTCGATATGTTCCTAAACGCTAGGATCCTGATGCTGCTCAAAGCGAACCTGCTATACGCAACAGCATAGAGTGCAACATCCGTGTCTTACCCTGTGCGTTCCCGGACAAGTTCAACACTAAACGGTCGATTGGGTCGAAACTTCATGCCGTTAGCCTCTAGCAGAAACTTGTTCACAGCCTTGCTGGTCCAAAAGTAAGATAAAATATGACGACATCTTGTTTACGGAGACGAGTACGGCTTTGAGCAAGGCATGACTGACAGAACGGTGAACGCTAGAAATAAATGGGCCTTTTTCTGGAGAGCGGTTCTCGAGGGAATTTAGGGCAAATTAAAAATGCCTGCATTCTTCAGCTGATAGCGTGACGAATTGGCTGCATTTACAGTGTCCAGAAAATTGATTGCAAGAATTGTCAGTGAGTCAAACTTTATCAATCTCGGAATGAAGGGAACTCAAAAATGGCGTTTTGCCACGTTTGTGAGCGCTGATGCACATTCAATCTCTCATTCTAGAGAGTTACATACTCAGTTGTTGGACGTCATTCAATCAGCGCTCCCTAGTAGTCACTCTGTCCTAGTGAGAGATTCAAAGGCTCGAGTTGGCCCATAATTAGAAACCAGGGTGAAGATACTAGGGCTTTATGCAGTTGAATCAATGAACAGCGATGGTCAGCGTCCTTGTGAATGTGTGTAGATCTTGGGTTGATTTAATCTCAAAAAAATCCAGTAGTGGACTGACCGGATAAGTGGACAGGGAGATCTCACTGACTGCTTGTACGTCCGACAGAGATTTCAAAGGAATTCTCCTTACCGAAGTAGTGCATGGTGCTGAAACAAACCCGGACCATTCTCTGGTATGAGCGAAGCTGTGCGTTACCTTGAGAAAATTACATCGTTATGGAGTAAAAGGGCAATGTGAGGCTGAGTGTCAGGGGATTAGGAAACCCGACATATGTGACTGAATTCCGAGAGGTGTCATTTAAGAGCCTGTCGGGACGAGCTCTACGAGGGTTAATGGATGAACAGCTGGCTGTAATGAAAATACACATGCATGAGACGGCATTACAGTTAGATGGAATGAGGAAATAAGGTGAAAGAACTTGTTTGGTGAAAAGTACACTGATTTTGTCCACGGTTGCGCAGAATAATGCAGCTTGCAATGGAATACCATCAGGCTCTGGTGACAAAGAAGGTGTTAGGACCTCAAGAAGCACTCCCACGGATCGCTTGCATAAGCTGAACAATAAACAGTGTGTTAAGCGCAATGAAAAAGTCATTTACCTGTAGGTCGCCCTCTGGATAGAGAGTTATTGGAGCACTTGAAGAGGTTTGTGGACCTAAAACCCATTACCTACATCTCACTCAAGACTCCCGATTTGATCATAGTCTCACGAAAACCGTGCGGATGTTCCTCTTCTGTATAATGTTCAGATGCCCGTCAGAAATCAAATGGGTTAAACTGAACTAAGTGCCGTAACATACATCGCGGTAGCACTCAGACAATCTTAAAAGAACTACAAACAACGCCTAAGCCTATGAAGGTGATGGATTGCCCAATGAAATAATCAAAATTCGGGAACGGCGAATAGAATGCGAATTATGTCATCATACTCGTACGTCATGGAAAGCTGAGCATGTTCTGCAGGAACACAAAGATGTTGGTGCATTGTCCATACCCAGAGGAGAAGAAAGCAAGAAGGAGTCGGAGAATCACCGTAGAATAAGCCTTCTTAATACTGTTGGAAGAGTCCTGACACGTATTTTGACGAATCGCCTAAACCTGGGCATTACAGTTACAATAGCACACGGTTCCTCCACGAACCTGCTGTCTAGATATCTTTACAGTTGAAAGAAAATCTCACTACCAACCAGACGTACTACCACATTTAAATTCAATACCATGGTCAGGGGCACGTCAAAATACAGATTAGCTTGCTTCTTTCATTCCATCAGACAAGCACCAGAAGTCTGAACAAATATCTCCACCGAAAACGGCGTAGGGCGATTGAAGCAGACTGATCTGTCACCGCATTCTACACACCGTCGGAATTGGGCTGTTGCAATTTCAAACCCGCCAACTCTACAATGTGACCTGCGAAGAGTTAACGCGGTCGTAACAGAATTCCGTAAGTGAAAGTGTGCAGAATCCGCGCTGGAGTCAATATAGCATTCATCCAGTCCATGGAAGTGGTTCAGTCATCACTATATGACGGAAATTTCCATCTCTATGCTATTGAACGGTTCATGAGTCCGTATTATGTTCAACCGATTTTCGTCCGCATTCGTTTACGGGCAGGATACTGTACCGTAGGATTTTCAAAGAAGCCATGTCTTAAGAGCATTTCTTTGGGGTGAAAGAGTACAAGCATTTTGATAGCGAGAGATTCGTCAAAAACGTGCTTCAGTAGACATCACTGCTACTTTAAGTGGAAAGTTCTGCTGAAGGCTGTCATTTCCAGGATCTATTTCATTTCGAGAGAGAATTACCCGTTGAACGAAGCTCCCCATACACAACCTCTTCCGAGTGATTTGGAACAGGCCTGTTCAGAATTAGCCTGCTTCGGTTCAGAACTCAGAACTCTGCAGAATTTATATTCGTTGAGTTTTGACAATTAGATAAATTCTTTAGAGAGATCACGGTATCTTAATTGGTTCGCGGAACCTGTTTCAATCAGTTAGAAAGCGCCTGGTCCAAATCTTTCCTATCCAGGGACTCCACTGGGTTGCAGAAGCCATTTTTTCTTCAAACAATTAAGACCATTTGAAACGTAGCATTCTGCACACGTGGATACCTCCGTCAATAAATGGTTTGTTTGACGTGAGATCTTGTTGATTCAAAAGGAGGACCTATGTACCGATTACGGCGCCAGCAACCGTCCTAATCAACAGAGATTCTCAAATTTTTATAGTCATCATGAAATCGTCGTCGATGATCAAGTGAAGCACATTTCAGGTGCCTAGCTACCATGCCATCCAAAAGAAACACGAAGGCTGAGATAATGGCAAGTTACCCAAACCGAGACGTAACCCAAACAAATTCAGGAACAGCAAATCGGGTATTGGATGCTAACTAATATAATTCATGATAATAGAACTATGTTAGTACCCCCGTCTATGTATATGGATATCAAGTATTTGTTCAAACTGCGACATCAGCTCTAATTCCACCTGACCAGCATATAAGATAGTCCGCTGGAAATGCGTGAATAAACGTTGCGCTGCACTCAGTTGTCCGGTGGACGATTCCTCACCAACTCGAAATGTCATCAACTAGAAGGGTTTCACGTTTTACATGCTAGGTGA
Source organism: Clonorchis sinensis (assembly GCA_003604175.2). Taxonomy (NCBI): domain Eukaryota; kingdom Metazoa; phylum Platyhelminthes; class Trematoda; order Opisthorchiida; family Opisthorchiidae; genus Clonorchis; species Clonorchis sinensis. The sequence continues at coordinate 2,660,123 of CM030370.1, read as the reverse complement.
ATAAATGCAAGAAAATATTCCAACTCACGTGTGGCGTGCTTTCGCCTTGTCTTTGGTAGCACATCAGTATGGGATTCGGTTCATCTTCAGTCAACTGGTAGGATGCAGCAACGCTGATCTCCGACGGTCTCTCCTTCCCGTCCGTCTCTTTCGTTTTCAGAACTTTCGCACATGCGTTCATCAAAACTTGAATATTCGTTTCGGAGGTATTTAATGCGCTTGTTCTATTCAGATCCGTTGAACACACAGTTATACTTGCCATTGTTGTTTCCTCATCCCAGATATCAGGCAGCTTGGCAACACACGTAATACCCAGATTCGTTCCACTGTATAGATGGCTGTGGGGGATGGATATCAGCAGTTTCGGTCTGAGCCTGATGCTGACGCGTTGCGCATCAGCTGCCTGACATATCGCATCGAACAGCTCACCCCGACGGATTCGGAGTTCACTGTTTTCAAATCGAGGAAAACAATTACGACAGTCGGTAAATGCTGCGACATTGGGTAACAGATCAGTGGAATTTCGAGGGTTTAGGATGTTCGTCAAATTCTTCCTGTATTCAGCACTTGCATGTGTAACGGGATCAGCAATCGCTTGGATAATCTGCATTCCCTTATGTTGCAGGTCACTCAGTTGAGCATCAGCCGAATCTGACAACTCCACGTCGGATGAGGGATCGAAAGTCAGCCATGCGACATGTTTCGCATTAGAGCCTATCGGACGCAAAATGTGGAGCGCTTGGATTACTCTACTCAGATGTATCCTTGGGGAACCACATCCACTGGAAACTGTTGTCGGTCTCACCGATTTCGAATAAATTCGACGCACTAGTTCTCTGCGTGTCAGACGATGATCAAAAGCGACTGAGTCGAGATAAGGACCTGTGGTGTTCTCGAATATTTCGTCATGCAAAAGACTAAAACGGGTCTTTCCGTACGGAAGCCCTAGGAACACCTGTCGAACAAGGGCTTGGAAGAAATAGCCGTAAAATTGCAGGTGACTGTTGGGATTAGAGGCGATTTTGCACATGCCAAGCAACCTGCTGCTTACCAGTACTGCCAGATCCATAGACCGTCCTCTTGCCGGGCAAATCATAACGGTGAAGTGGATCGTCTTATTCAGCGTGTATCGAATCCCATCAACTTCGTTGCTCCCAAAACAAATAAAGACGTAACTCATGCCTCTGTAGGACGGGTCATCAGGGACATGCAGCACATCTCGTGTCACTGTTGGCGGTCCTTTCGGTGCATCAACAAAAATGCTCTGTGGTCCACCCCATCCACCTCGTTCTCCAGGCAGCAGGCTCGGATAATCCTCTTCGTTTTCGCCAATCTGGCCGTATAGAGCAGGTGTCAGCTGTTTCCACTCATAGGTCAACTTCGGTAGACCGTAACCACCAGCACAGGTGAATTCAGTACCTAAAGGAACAGGCTGATGAGCGTAGTTCTGCGCAATTGTTTTGATTTCCAACTCACCGTTGGCCGGTTCCTGGATGGTGAATGTCCGGCTACAGTTGATCTCCACTGACCTATCGGGTGAGTAAATGTCCAATTCAGCGGTCAGATTTGAGAACACGCTGGTACATGTGGTAATCAGTAGTCCCGTATATTCCTTTGCACTGATACCGACCACTTTATGTCGCCGAACGGTTAAATTTGCGTTTTCCGGGTCGATAGCAATGGAAATACTTTCGGGTTGTGCTAAATCGGTTAACACTCCGTTTTCCGTGTTATTCATCTGATAGCTGACATGATGTGAGGGCTGATGGGCTTTTTCCAAAACCTCATCAAAGGCGCAGTGAATGAAGCCCACCTGACCAGTTTTGAGAAAAGCCATACCATCTGTTATCTGTTTACTCTCATTCAAATCCTCTTTTCCCTCTGGGTCCAGTGACATGATACACTGAACCGCGGATTGGTCAGGCAACACGACTAGCCGACGCTCACCCATCCCGACAGTTAACAGTGTGACGGATGCGTTCTCAGACCGACAACTATACACACCGGTGTCAGCGTAGCTGGTAGACGTCTTACTCAGTGTGAAGTAGTCTTCTTCGGTGATCACGTTCAACCGGAAGCCAGCAGGTGAATTGAGGTCAAGTACAGTGTTACCATGGTAACACTGGATCTCTTCGGCTTGATGGCCACCGAGACGCCCATACATCAGCACTGGGGAAGCTACGTCAACGAACGCTTTCCATCCAACCCGAAGTGAAACTAGACGCACATCCGCATAGAAACAAACCGAGTAGTTTGCACTGCCAGCCGCCAATTTATCCGATTGATTCCACTTCGACACGTTTCTCAGTAGCCACTGTTTGAGTTGGCTTTCAGAAATTTCTTGTGTGATATTTGTTGCCGGTATATTGACTGTGGCAAGCATCAGAGCACGGTGTTCGGGGCGAAGAAGGCAACGTGTTTGCGTGCGATGCGTCAGTGGTGTGTGGGCGTTTGAAAGCCTCGAGATTGGACAAGGATCCACATGCAATGTGGCATTTTCTTCAAAGACTAACCACACAACAGTCCAACCGACGGGAAATCCAAGGTCGCTGTCAAAGCTTACATGAGTTGGTCCCTCCTCTATCCGCCAGTTGTGGGTCTGTGGAACGTGTTCCTTACTGGAGCCGAACACAGGAGCATCTTGTAACACTTGCGTTAGTTGCGGCTGACTAGTATTGATTAGAGACGAAATGATTGATGGATGACGCAAAGTTCCCACTTGTATTCGTTTTTGTTTCGAAATCACTTGCGAAGGAACTTCGGGAGTTAGGTCGTTCGGAACCTTTGTAGCTGCCATGTGGACCTCACAAGTGACAGCCCAGTACGCTGCTGTTTCCACCCATACAGGCAATGTGACGTTGGCCAGTTGATACTTCACGAAGTGATCCGTCAAATTTAGCACACTCGTCATCAATTCTGTGGCAGCAAGCACGGCAGACTCATCGTTGCTTTGTTCAGCCAATCCATGACGCACTTCACTGATCAATATTCGTCCAGATCCCTTTGATACAAGGAATGTACAGTTAAGCCCGAACGATTTTCCTGGAGGAACTATCGGACTGGCACCTCCCGCGCAATTTGAAGGAACATCGAATGGATTCTCAGTTTGGGTCAGATCGAGCTGAACAATGGATGGATCGGGTAGGACAAGAAGTTGACGTTCCACCATGCCTGCATATTTAGGGCAATTCACACAATCGGCTATCACGCACCGAAACATTCCGGAGTCTTCATACTGCACTTCATTTTTGGTCAATAGAAAAGTGCCGTTTTGAGGAAATCGCGTTAGTTCGAATCGTTTGTCTGAGCGGAGAGTGTGGTTGGCCTCCTTGTGACCGTAATAGCAAGTGATTGGGTCTCGCGCTGTTGCACCCAGTCGACCAAGCATTTCCACACGTTCCCCTATTTGAACGGATGCTCTCCATCCGACACGCAGTCGAAGCAACCAGTAAACACCATCAGCAAGAGATGGAATCTCGATTTGTCTGTTTTCCGTGCTAGGGTCAGACATGTACCATCCATTCACAATGTGGAGCGCAGCGGCAACCACACGGTCCTCGACTTCGGTTATTGTTTGAAATACATCCAATGTATGTATTGCATAGAGCATCAATCCGATGTGATTGGGCTGCACGATACACGCGAATCGTGCTGGTTGAGTCCGGGTATCACTGCTATTCGAAGCATTTTCTTCTATCGAGGATGCAGCCATCTTCGAGCACACATCTCGCACCAATCCCTCTGAGTATGCATAAAATGTAATGACACCAGTGGTTCCCAGTGGGTCTCCCAGATCAACCATGTACTCTATGGATAGCGATCCTTCCTTTATGGGGCTCTTACTAACTCTGGTTCTGAACACGGAGGCGGATGGTGCTTTGGAACTTGCAGATCCTAATAACTTTGTTGTTTCGTGATCACTTGTGAGAATGGTATGTTCCATGATCATTGGTACGCGCTTTGGGCGAAGTCTGATGAACTTGCTCAAATTGTAACGCAGCCGAACCGTCTCTACGTTGATGTCATCAGCCATTTCCCGGTCTGGCTGTCTAAACTCACACGTTGTCTTCAGTCTACCGCTGGAATTGGTAGCTTTGAGTACGAAAGACTCCGTTTGCCAGGAACGTTGGCCATGAGCAATTGCTTGTCTTTGTACTAATTTACTTGCCATCTCACTGGGACTTTGGTCATCTCCACGTAAAACAACTGAATAAAACCGAATTTCAGGATGGTGGGCAAAGTGATCGATCAGCGAATGGGTGCAATGAACGAAAAGTTCTTGATCGGTGTACATGAATGGGACCGTGTTAGAGATTTGCTTCCAATTATCCCGAAGAGTGCTGTTAACCTGAGGAAGAGCGCGGTCGATGAACATGCCGATACGAAGAGCACGAGGAAGAACAACTAGATGACGCTGGAGAACGACCAGTCTCGATAGTCTACAGGTATAATGTCCTGAGTCTTCGGGCCTCGCTTTACGCTTGACCAATTCGAACATGGTTGCTCCATCTTTCTTAACAATGATGAACCCACCAGAGGTTCCAGTGAGCTTTGTGGCAGTGTCTTTCGCTTGTTTTGCATAATAGCACACGAGCTCATGGTTCCGTAATGATCCTGCTCCAAGCATAACGATAGGAGCACCTTCCTGAATGGTTGCCCTCCAACCAACACGGATACGTATAAGCTGGTAGACAAAGTGTGATGCTGGAGGACCCGCTATACTGCGTTCATCCATTTCCATAGATCCGTTCATCCATTGCTCCAATGAGCCAACTAAGGAGTTTTGGATAGCTTGTTCCACCATCGGTAAGCTGGTGCGATAGTCATACGTGTTAAACACAACCAACATCAGTGCAACGTGTTTGGGAAATAATGCGCAAACAATCTTCGATCTGGCGATAAAGTATCCATGTGCTTCTTGATACTCGTTTGTCTCCATGATAGCCGCAGGGGCTTTCATTCGTGGGACCTCATCCAATGCATCTTGTCGACAGTCATCTCTCCTCACCATTCCGCCTCTGTATGAGTACAAGTACATTTTCGACAGGCCTTTGGGAGAACCAAGCCTTGTTATGAAGTTGAACCGAAAATTACCTTCCAAAATACGTGATTTCGGAGCGCTGGCCTGAAAAGATCTTTGGTCCGTTACTGAGTTTAGCGGCTGTTCACACAGTATTCTCTGCAGCTCATGCGAAGTGGATACCATGCTTTGTTTGAAAATGAACGGCTTAAACCGCGCTTCTACCCTGATCGTTCGGGATTTGGAAATCTCACGCTTCGGGAACGTTTCAAGCACATCCTCAGGGATGGATGGAGCTGGTGGAAAGGTTAAATGACATCTAACTTCTAATGGACCGGTCAATTCAAACAAAGGAGGCGCGGTTACCAAGTAAATCTTTCTGACCGTAACGCCGAATGGAGCTCTGATTCGCTGTGGTGACAATTCCTGTGCGCTCTGTCTCATCGTAACATTCTTTTCGAAGTTCCACATGACAAACGAGAAACGAATTGTAGGCTTGGGATAAGTCGTGTCCATCATCGGATACGCACAATAAACATATGTTTGCTTTTCTGTGAGTAGGCATGGTTCGTCCTTGTGGCTACATCTGAGATAATTGTTTTGCAATATCTGTTCCTCCGCCAACAACTTGGGGTTCAGTATCATCTCCAAAGTAGAATGATCAGGTATTACATAGAACCTACGGGCGACGAAACCGAACACTGGAACACAAGTTGCACAGATTGTCACGTTGCATCCGTAGATTCCGGAATCAGTGTGAGTGACCTTGGGTAAAAGGAGTCCGAATGCCATTTGGGACCGTTCGGTCTGGAAACTTGACACACGGCGAGGTCTAGATGTTTCATTAAGCCAGAAGTAACAGTTCACATTACATATACCCGATGTTTCCGCACTGCAAAGACCTAAAAGTCGTGCATCCGACCCAACATTAACAGATGCTGACCACCGCACATGTACTTTGGTTAACCAGACCGATGTGAAACAATCGGGAGGAACCAGAAACCTCGCCTTTTCAGTTGCATCCGGGTTCTTGATCCAGTCGCGCAGGTTCGTCTTTATTGACTCTGTTAGAGTTGGTACGATTTTCTCCACAGCTTTCATCTCCTTCAAACAGTTGTACGTTGCCAAGGCTACCGCTACGTGCTCCGGCCGAAAAATACAACGAAACGTCACGTTTACCAGGTTGTGCCCTCGTATTGGCCTGTCGTCTCGGAGCACGTCAGTTTTGTTCAGATCTTCCACCAGCACTGGCCGACACTTTTCTGAAAACATCTGATCTTTGTACGAGAAGAACGTGTGGAAGTATACCTTGCCTCTGGGAATGCCTAATGTTGCTGGCACGCTGATGTCCACCACACTCTCTAACATGGGTTCTTTCGCCATCACCTTATGAAACATTCGAGCTGTTTCCGTTCTCTGCACCAGTGCCCTAAGTAGTCTCTCCACCATAGGATTATTTGCTACACTGTACTTTGGGAAAATGTCTGAGTAGGCGAAGCCCCTAATACGCATCAGTCTTGTTGCTATGATGTTTATCCTCGTAGGGTTTTCCAAATTGCTGTATGTTTCTGGGATGGGGATTGTATAATTCAGCTCACAAGTTAGGAGGAGTGAACCTACAAATACATCCACATCTGGAGCCTGGAACCAATGCGGAACCAAAGTATATCCGTCTTTGCTCATGGCTGTGATTTCTCCAGGTTTCAACCAGTCCCCGTCAATTGTACTTTTCACAGGAGTAATCCGCAGACTGCGGGTGTGCGTTCCTTCGGAACCAGGGGACTCCAGGTATAAACAATTGATTACGGCGTACGAAAGGCTATCTAGTAGCGGGGTGCCATCTGGGCCACATCTACTGTAGTTACCCCTCCATTTCTCATCCTCTTTGAGAGAGTGATGGGTTAAAAACAAGCGGAGAATCGAAGAATCTGGGAGTACCTCAAGGTGTCTGGACATGAATCCCACAGTTGACAAACTGGGCCCAGTGTTGCACCTATAGTTCCCAGAGTCCCAGTAGGAGGCCTTGCCTTTCACAAGATAGAATGAGTGCTCAGCTGGTGCTTTCACAACACGAAATGTCTCATCCAAATCTCGTTCGGATTCATCTAGACGGACTCGATACCAGCATTTGACTTGAAGATCCTCCTTCGCTCCTAGGTAACCTAACATTCGCAGCTCAGAGCCAATATTCACAACACCGTTCCACCCCATGCTCAGTTTTAACACACGATACGTCGCATTCGAGTTATCCGGAAGGTACATGGATGAGTGCACTTCATCACTCTGACTCGTATGCCATGCTTGTATCATTCCGCCCAACGCCCGACTTAGTCCCGACTCGACAGTCTCCTTAGCTGTCTCGTTACTGTAGATATGGTATGCGATCAGAGCTAGGGCTATGTGCTCTTGGCGAATGACACAAGTGAACGAAGCATTCACAAACGGGAGCTGCTGGACGTAGCCTACTTGCACTTTCTTCGCCAACCTAGTCGGCAGTCCTGACAGGGGAAAATTCACTAGCTGTGTAATGTCACAGCTGTCGTATCTAACAGTGCCAGATTGTAAGTAGTACATTTTGGCAGCCAACCAGCCTCGAGGCAAACCGAGAGAGGCCATAGATGCAATATGGATGGGTGCTTCTGGCAACACATCGGTTATCTGTGAGCTTCGGTACGCCCGCGCAGACTTGGGATCAATCGGGGTGTACTGTAATTTCATTTGCAACACGGAATTGGAAGAGAGTAATTCCGCATTATAGATCACTGGTCTGACGCGCTCCTCAAAGAAGAATGCCCGTTGTTCGTAAATCGGGTCGATTGTTTTCGGCTCCCGCAGATCCTCCTCGCCAAACAAAGACGAGTCATGCAAAACGCGACATTCGAGCTCAAACACACCATAAAGTTTGTCGTGTTCTGCTCGAGGAATCCTGTACACTGCAACAGACGGATTGGTTGTACTAGCATTTCTAATCACTTGGTGAGCTACTGCCACTTTTGTTTTGCCCATCATGTGAACAGTAAATATGGGCATTCCCTCATAATTCGCGCCTGGGATTCGCTGCTGTTCACAATACACGTATGCGTCATTCCCAAACGGAATTTTCCCCAAACCAACTTCTGCATCTATCTCGTAGTTATCGTACGGTTTAGTCCCGGTATGGAGCAGACGTGTATTTATGTAAATCTTTATATCTTCATGTTTGGGTAACACCACAAGTCGGCGCGGTGTATTCACGACGACCGGAGGACACGCAATTGCACAGGCATATGCATTGCATTGGTAATCACCGGTGTCTGACAACCTGGCAGGACTAGTTGGAATAAAGTAGAGTAGTTTTCCGGTGAATTCGCGAAGAACTTCCTTCGATTCGCTGCTTCCAATCGGTGTGTGTTCGCAAACAAAATGCATAGGCGTTAGAATTGGCCCAACTTGTGTGAATTTTTCATGAACCATCAACATCCGCCACGAATCCCTTTGATTTACCGAACCCTTCCAGCCTATCTGTAACTTTTGAACCCTGTAGGTCAGGCGAACATTATTGGAAGAACTAATGCTCCTTTCAATTTGGCTTTTGGGATTCTGGAGCCAGAATTGGATATTGGTATGGAACTCTGACTTCAGAGATTCCGATACCACTGTCACATTCTCATCGATGACGGAATAACTGGCTATGACAAGCGCCACATGTTCTGGCCGAACGCTACACGAATAGATCAACTTGGCGAACCCTTGTCCTTTGCCTATAATGAAAGAATTGTGGATTTTCATCTCATTTGGCAAGTCTGCCGCACTCAACATCACTAGCTCTTGTAAAACACAGTGCTGGGGTGTATACTGACCCTGCTTGTAGAACATCCATATTTCGGTCTTACCAACCGGGATGCCCATGTGAAGTTTCATGGAGATTGTGAAGTGGTCTTCGTTCAAACGCCTTCTTGATCCGGTTCTGTGAAAATCCGAAGCCATCCACCGGGTTTGCCCCTGGTGATAAAAATTATCAAACAATTGTGGCATGCTTGCCTCCAAATGTTCATCGAATATTGTGGGTGCAATAAAGGTTTTGTAAACAAGGCGTCTTGTTCGTCTCAGAGACAGCGGTTCGCTCCTACCCCGAATGTCTCGTGTCATTCGACTCATTTTAGTGTAGTCAAAGTTGCAAGTGATGAACACCGCCCCCACACTCAGATGCGCCTCTGGAGCAATTATTGTGAACGCACGTACCCTCTGTAGTCGGCCATCCTGGAATCTCACGTAGTCGGTCTCCAGGACGGACGGATACGTGCGATTTTGCCATGAGGACGAGTCGAATACACGATAAGTCAATGAAACGACCGGTTCCATTTTCCAGAACGGTGAAACCGCGTACACACAACGCACGCTCGCATTCTGATAGGAATATATCACAGGAACTCTACCCAACGCACATTGATTATAATCAGGGCGGAATTCTTGATTTGTTTCTAGCGGTTTGTGATTCAGCTGCATGTACACCATGTTTTCGTCGGGGATCACATACAATTCACGTGGTTCGAATCCGCCATCTTGTTTGGCGGAACAGGCATATATTCCGGAGTCCTCATAGTCAGCGTTCTTTTTCACCAGACGGAACACCCCGGTGGTCTTGTTGAAAAACCTCAACTTATCGTCCAGTCTCTCATCCTTGGAACCGTTCTCTTTCTGACTGTGCCAGCAGTTCATTTGAACTCCGTCCTTCCCTGGACCGATCATCTCTATTTCCTCACCGATTTTGACAACCGCATTCCAACGGACAGACAAAGGTGCCAATTGGTAGGTGGGCTGAGTACGGAGTTTTGACTCCTGGGAGGAAGTGGGTGAGATGAGCTGTGGGTGAGCGGCTTTCTCGAACCATCCCCTCACTCGTTGCTTGAATGCCAACTCCTCCGCGCCTATGGACAACGTGTGATCATACGCATTCAAAATGACATTCATCAAAGCCACATCTGCAGTGGAAAAAACACAAGACGCCTTGCGATATTCAAAGTGGCGACCACGGTTTTCACCGTACAAAGCAACGTGTTTGGGCACTTCACTGGACCGCTTCACATTGCCTACAAACTCGTTACTACAATGGCGGAAGTGCACAGTCTTCCCTCGGTAAAATACCGTCCACGTGAGCATAGCGCCTCTCGGAATCCCCATAAACACAACGAAGTCGAGCGTTTGTCGCCCTTCTCTTAGAATCAATGGCTCAAAATTGTGGTCGAACAAACTCCTGTTTGCATCGACTGACTCACGTGCTCGAAGATATTTGGCCAAACCATAGTCAGATGCGTTCACCCTGTTCAGAAGGAACTTGGCTTGTGAGCGTTCTTTGATGTACAACCTCGAAGATTGGGACAAACTGAATTCTCTGGTGGTTTCTAGCACGTCCGCTTTATCCCGCACCAAACGTTCCAGGACCAGTGTGCATGTGAGCCGAGTGTGATCCCAGTATTCGGCCGGTTTGGCACCAGCAATCTGGAATACTGAAGTCGTTTTGAGCCCGTCTTTCAGTTTCTCCAGATTCCTCCTCAGCTGCTCCTGCGGTAAGGGTGCATAAGTTTGCCTTGGTTTGACGTAGGTCTCGTACAGTAGGCTGAAGTTGGTAGTTGTATCCAAACCTGGAGCTGTCACTATCCTGCACTCTACCTCGGCTGTTTGAAAGGAAAGCAAAACCGGTTTCCCGTCCGGTCTGGATGCAAGTTTCTCAAACACCACATTCAGCTCGATCTCTTTCGGGTCTGGCAACACCACCAAACGACGTGTTTCTCCCAGAATGGCCGATGTGCAGTTCACGCACGCACGACATGTATAGAGCCCTGAGTCATACTGTGTCACCTTCGATTTGCTCAACCAAAATGTGTCCGGTTTTCCTGTTTGAATTTTTGTAAAACCGCTAGGAGTTGGGACTGCTCTCCTGGTTCTAACCACCTGAAAAACGCACTCGGTTTGTTCAAAAGATCCAGCTTTATATCGCCACAACATTTTCGCAGTGGCTCCAGTATGTACTGTGGCAGACCAACCAACTTGGAAACGGACGAACTGATGTGTGCTGTTCGAACCTGTCTCCTGCGTTAATCTCCTCGGCCACGCTTTGACCTGGGATTTTAACTCAGCGACAAATCCCGTCGAAAATGACGCCTTTGTTCTGGTTTCGATCATGATCTCCGTTTTATCCCCGTCATACCGCGTAAATACGCTGAGAACAATCGCAACGGTTTCAGCCATCAGCAGGCACTCGAAATTCGCCTTCGTAAGTAAAAACCCACAGTGCTTTTGCAAATCACTGTTCGATTTTAGCTGTGAAATTTCATTCAATTCGGGCCGCTTTGTTTGCACATCACAAACGGAGGATCCCACTTTTCCATTCGAGATTTGGATTAACCATACAGACAACCAACTGTTCACAGGGTAGTGCAGACTTATAAACGAACCAGAAACGTAGCCTTCATGGATCCGGCCTCTTATTGCATTAGGTGTAAATGGGGCTTTGTCGGTTACGCTGCTTTCAGATTTTCTCAGTGCAAGAGTCATTTGGTCGTACGTTGAAAATATTGTGTCAGCCAGTATGATGGGTCGCAAACCAGAACTGGCGCACACAACTCTGGCTGACTTCTGTACTGTCCATTCATCCGGAACAGGCGGAGTGTGACGCACAACTGCAAAGTTTTGCACGTACCGATAACTACACTCTAGTTGGTGATAGCTGATTTCTCCATGGACAAACGCTCCGCGAATTTCGTACGAGTGAATCTGGATAAACATACTGGCGTAGTTGATTGTTTTGTTGTGCAACGATCCATAATCCACACTTTTCCTCTGTTCACGCAATGTGTGCCCGAACCGGTAACCGTTATAATTGTCCAGATTCCGTGACAAATTGTAGACGCAGTTCGCAACGAGTGATGCTGAGCGCAAAATGTACGGCCGTCCAAGAGCATCTGTATTGGGGTATGCGTCGCTCAGTTTGTTTGCGCTGTCTATTGGTTCGGTCGATAGATAGAGGTTAACATCCTGAGCTCTTGGTAAGACAATCACGTGGTGGTCGTGAATGAGTCGATAGGACACAGCAGAGGTCGTGCAGCTGTACAGTCCACTATCCGACACATCGACGGATTTTATTTCTACAGCAGTGTCTCCCGCCTTGCACACCATTTTCGGTGAACGCACATAGCTGTTCGTTGCTACCTGTTTCACCTGACACACAACATCTGACCAGCACCGGTCATTTCCACTAGCAACGGTAATCCTGAGCAATTCTCCAGCACGGAATATGGCGCTTCGCGAGAGAACCACACGCACTGCGCGCATCCCTTCGTAAATTGGGCCGGAGTATGGAGCATCCTGACCCAAGACCCACTTTTCCATGGGAGTGCGAAGAAGTGGAGTTAGGTATACGTTTTCTGACACAAGTTCGCTGCTCATCTGTAACAGTAGTAATCCCCTAGTGAACCGGCTTAGAGGTACGATGAACGTGTGGTAGCGGATATCACGGTAATAGAGGTAATAATGCATGGTCAACTCACTGAATCCGAGGTATTCATATCCCCTTTCAGGATAATACCTTTTCGTGTGGTTAACCTGGCGTAATATTATTTCATCGTTATCATGCACATCGAACAGAAAAATGACTGGCAACGCGCCATCCACATCAAAGCTTTTTACGGTGACGTTGATAGTTGTGTATTCCTTCTCATACAACACGGCATTGTGGAACGTGCGAAAATCCACCGAGCGTCTTTCAGGTACGGAAAACAATCTTGCCAATGACGGAGGAGTAGAATGGTGGCCACTTGCGGCGATCTCGCAGCAAAGTCGGTCCCTTAAATGATTCGTATCAATATAACTGTATTTTCGTATACCAGATGGAGTAGATAAAGTGAATAGTAGCACAAGCTGTTCGGCATCTCTCTGAAAACGATGACGGTATTCATAATCTATTTCCATCCTATCCTTTTCGGTTAGATGGTGGAAAAATCGACGATAGCATCCTGACCACTTTTCGTAGATCCACAACCAATCTTTGAAAATATTTTGATCATATTTGCAGCAATCATCCAGCGATTGAGGATAATCATACTGACAAAGTAAAAGGGTTTCATTGGTGTGCATATTATAAACTCTTATTTCGCGAATTTTCGCATTAGTCTTCACTCTAAATCTTCTATAATAGGATTCCCACCATCCATCCCAATAATAATACCACTTGGGTTTATATGTTCCATATGCTCTGATATAGTTATAGTCGTAATCCTCCATATACCTACCGGTGACGCACAGGTGGCATGGTACGAAGGGTGTTTTGTAACAGAACGACTCAGCATACCGGAATAAATTCACCAAGCGAACGAACAAGTAGACGGATGCTATACAACCAAGGTGCATGAGCGTTGCTTAGTCCGAAACTGCTGGTTATTGATCTGTGCCAGTTTAAATCCCGCAGTTCGATAAAAAAATGCTTTTATGTTATGACAGCCGAAATGCCAGGAGAACACACAAGTATGGGTCTTATGAAGCTTCCAGTGATTGCGAACACACGTCATTAAATAGTGTCATCACCAAATAATATTCACAAAATACTGAAACCTAACAGAGAGGCCGCACCTTAGAGGCACACTGAAAAACCTTTGCAAGTGGAATAGAACTTTTTTACGCTAAGATGTTACATTTTGTTGCATGTGCTCAAACCAAAACTTACTGCAATCTACCGTCTTAAATTGCCATTTGCTTCAATTAATCTCCTTTCTAAATTTTCGGCGCGCATTCGACTTTGAACTTGCTGTCCTATGGCTTCAGATGAAGCTTCACACACGTTTTTTTGGGAAATTGGTGGCTGTATCCTTTTCAACCTTCACGGTGTTTGAGAAGGCCTTAAATGAATACATGAAGCATAATAATGTGATATTTGTGCGTTTATCCAGTAATCGGAGCACTAACGGTGTTTTGCGTTCCGAATGTGTGTAACACAAGTGAAGCAGACGATCTGCAAGACGAACGGAAAGTTGAGGAATCCGAAGAAGCTAGTAAGCATGTTTTCTAATAACGCGAAACACCGACTGTCCAGTGCGGTTTTGTCTAAGGAGTCAGTCGCAGTCACATCTTATTATCTTGCACACAACCACAAAGCTTCTACGTTTTTGTATCGTTAAATCGATGGCTAACTGAAGAGGAGTTGGGCGCCTGCAAGATCCTGCCGAAGTATGGAACGCCATCGTGTGAAGTGCGGCAGTTTGTGGTCGATGAATTCTCAAAGATCCTTGCAACTCAGGACATATACAACTACCGCCGGAAGTGTCGACCAGCTCTGTTGAGTTGGTGCCACATAGTTGGGTCTTCTTTTGGCAGATGATATGTCTTCGGTACTGGCAAAACTTCTGGAGACCGGACGCGTGCTTGTGCTGCAGTCAATGGGAGGTCACCATAGCCACACACACACACACACCATAGCCACATATGCTTCTCCAGGTGGCAGCAGATAACGATGTTTCGACGTTTCTCAGATAAAGTAAAAGTCGACGGAACGCAGCCGACAAACCGATTTGGGTAGCTTTTTCAAAGCGCCTAACATCCTTCCGGTAGGTACAAATACCTTCCTGATCACGGATGGCATGGGTACCGTGCTTCCGGTTAGGTGTAGGTACAACGTTACAATCTGTGGCAAGCTGTCGATTTGTTCAGTCATGACGAAAAGGTTTACCAGACCTCTACCATCTGTTGGAAAAATGTACAACCATAAAAGTCAGCCCATTCGGACCAAGAGAGTAACTAGTAGTCAACTTTAGCGTCATCACGTCGGGCTGAAGAATTCTGATGTAGCGAACCTAGAAACGACTGTTTCTGTAAATTCTGTGAATTCTTCCCTTATTTGAAGGTTATGTATGAAGGCCGTGCAAGTGTCATTTGCCTGGAGCCGATCGTTGTGCATGATGAAAAATTTTTGCTTCTGTCACCTCGTTCCCCGGATGATCTAGTGCTTAATTTGCATCAAGTGGATGAGGGAAATTTTGTTCCTAAGCCGTTATCACATGTTAGTTTAGAAGAATTTTCGGGTAAATGTAACCTGTTCACAACGGTTACTTTGTCAAGAGTCATAGTGCATGGAATACGCGAGTGCATCGTGTTTCAAACACTGCATTTCTATGAGCAGTGCACCCAAATATCAAGGAATAACCATCTTCACCAGAACACACTACTCATGAGATTGCTGAACATTCCTCCACAGCCCACCACCGATTTCACCCTGCTTGGGGCTCCTCAGGAAGACGCATTTGCCCAGTTTCCATCAACCTTATATCCCACATGTAAACCATTATGTAGGTAACTGGCGAAATACACTCACTCCCACATTACTTCGGTGTTACCGGGAGGTTCAACTGAGCCTCTCATTTATGGTGTGCTTCAACTGAAGGTGCTATACACAGGTACACTATTTATCACTGGATAAATTGACTGAATGATGAACTGACTGATCGGGAGAAGGCTTTATCTCTGCTCTCTCGGCGTTAAGCATTTTGTAAAATTAGGTTTGGAAATTGACCAAAAATAAGTAGAACCGACTGTTAATCTAGAGTACAGCGGCAATTAATGAGACGACGGAACTTCCCATATATATATATATATATATATATATATATATATATATTCGCAAAATGTGAGGAGACCAAATATTGATAGAAATGGAAATGTGAAATAACCGGGAACTCATTTTAGCAGTTCCAAATAATGTGCTTTAAGGCCTCTTCGTAAATAGTGGGACCATATTTAGCCAATTGGAGGTTATGGAAAACGTAAGTGAAATTGGTGGAAAACCAGTCACCTTCAAAAATTACGAGTAAATCTCTGAGTAATGGTGCAAAAATATTATTGAGCAATAACCATTCTTCGTTAGTGAATAGATGAACTTCGGGATTTTGAAAACCTTCCGGTGTCTGCTCCGGAAAGTGAAGAGTGATGGAGGGATAGTGAACGTTTTCACAGTTTCCTCCATTCACCAAATTGCATCACGATACTTGTAGTTCCGTGGAAGGAATCAATGAGTTGGTTGCCAAATTTGAGTACGGATAACTTCCGCGGATGACCTAATTATTCTTCGAAGTTAGCAAAACGTAGTTGAATTTTCCTCGACTTTCATCTTTGGTGAAAGAACGTCCATGATCAGTATTCGGTATTGTCGTTTGAAAATCCTAAACCCGTCGATAGAGGATATCGGCGCCTCGTTCGGAAAGTTTACCCGCAGCCCAGTCTGCACCATCGTCGTTATTAGCGGGACGACGTACATCTCCATTTGAAGTGGATTTCACAACCATCCTAAATGCAACCTTGGACTCAAGCACACAATTCGGAATTCAAGATCCCACGGTGGAATATTTGTGACTTGTGAATCTGAATCATGACTCATACATGCTGCAAATCAGCTCACGTTTTAACCAGGACATGGCATTCGATCGAATAATCAGGCGCTCCGCTAAAACTGACTCCAGTCGTGACTGTCGTACACACTCGTCACCTCCACTCACCGAATGTGGGCGCTACAATTTGTCCGATTTTACCCCCTCCGAAGCCAGGTGTCTTCAGTTCCATGAAATAGCTCGCAAAGATTTTCAGTGCAGGCAAAGATCCCAAAATCAGCGAGTAGAGCGTCTATCCAACACTGTCTTTTCTGCGGATTGTGGAACGTTCCGGGAACTGCACAAGTCTATCATTGTACTCACCGAAAATGCTCATGTTATACTCCGGCTGGATGCAGAATTAGACAAGATAACCACTTCTCGTCTTTCGGGAAATTCTTACAGAAAACCGTTTTACAACTTCCCTACTGAGATGAAGTGCCTTTTCAGATTCCGCAAAGATTTCGACGCTGGCATTTGCTGAGCATCCACTAGTGTTCATAGGAATCTATTAGGCATTGACTGGCGGACAAATCAATCTTTTGGAATGTACCATCTAACAGCATTCGTGAGGTATCAGAGACCATTTTAATACATTACTAAGGGATCCCAAAACGTTTTCCCATCTAGACGATAGTCTAATAAACGGATGTATCGCTGAGGAGCATTTGAATGCGTTGGTGCTTGATGTTTGAAGGAGTGTGGACTACGATTAAACAAAGAAAATTGTGGTTTCCTGGCTGATCGTGTGGATTATTTGGGATTCCGTTTCAGTCATCATCGACAGCATGACATCAATGTTCAACACCGATGATTCCACGATCTATTTGAAAGACTTATTGTGAAGAAAAAATAAAGACGGACAGGGAAGGGACTTGGTGCTAGCTTACTACAATCATTCCGAGGTGCCTACACTTCCAAACACTCATTCAGGCAATCTGGATAGAAACTGACAACAAGAACGCCACTGACGTTGATCAACTGCCATTTCCTGAAATGTCTCTAGACAAGCACAGAGGGGTTCACGAGGACCCCATCCTGGAAAGCGTACAATCCCAACACCCAAACTCTTCGTATTCTCTTTCACACCCTTCAGTGAAGCCAACCTCGCAGTTTCCGCCATTCTGAAGGAAGCACAGAGAACAACACCCGTCTCGGTAGACGGTCGGAGTCCACGTTGGTGTTCCAGAAGGTGCGACATGCACGTTATCAAGCGACATTCGCTGTTCCGAAAATTGATACTGTAAAGGAACAGTCTGTGATGGTGACATATCTGGACTAGACAAATTCCGTTGTTCGTGCGTCTCCAACCCAAGATGACTACCCAGTTAGGCCTTATCAGCGCTTAGACTACCTACCAGGAACTTCATGTCACCACCAACACAACGTCTGAGTATTTAGTTTGTTGTAAAACAGCACCTGAAACGTCCTGGAAGCTATGAGGAATCTAGAACTACAGTTAGTTGGGGCATAAGCAGACACTATAAACAGCGTGTGGTGGGCTTCACTTCCTCTAGAGTCTCACAGATGTTGCCAAACAAACCGCGAAGAGGCGACTATCAACGGGCATCCAACCAAGTAGGGACGCTTCCGCTCGGTCGCTAAGTACAACGTCCATGGCGGCATAATCAGCCAAAACCGCCTATGCATGTCTGAAGTCCAGCCGACCTAACAACCGAACATCACACCAATTGGGTGGATGGGTCACGTGCGGGCTACGGACCAAACGAAGGCATGCCCTGATTGGTCAGAATTCACTGATTCACGGACTGATACACAGGATCGAGGCTTTCGCCCAAGTTTCCCGGGTGGGTTTTGTTCTTGTCGTTCAGCAGCTGCAGCTCACCTGACAGCCAATCTGTATCGAGCATCTTTAGCATGACGCTTCTCGCCCCCTCACGGAGATCCTAGCACTACTTTGGGGAACATTTTGTGTTTACCCTATAAATACAATAGTGATGTTTTTCCTTTGTCTCCATAAAGGGCTGTCTGAAGACACCGTGCCTTTTGGTATGCCATAGGGGGCAGTGCAAGACTCTAAGGACCGGCAGAGAGTTGCAAGACCGTTCAGCAGACACAACAACTGGGGACAAACCGGACCCACGATGTCAATTTCGGCAGAGCAACTCCACGTAATATTACGGCGGCAACAAAAGCAGTTCGAAAAAGTCCAAATAAGGCTTGTCGAATCTCTAATACGCAGTGTGTCGGTGAATGCGACAGCTAACAGCTCGATTACTGAATTCAATTCTGACGCTGAATATAGGCGGACTGTCGAAAGTGGGTTCAAGCAATATGGGGACATATCTCAAACCGACTTTGCTCAGTTTGGTGAGGGTTGGCCCTCTGGGTTCATCCCTCTGGCGGAGAAAATGCGTCCAGTACTAGGGACAGCGCAACCGATGAATCAGCATGATGTGGAACAGATGGTGCATCAGTGTGACACATGCCAGCAAAATAGGGCATTCCCAGCGGCAGCACCCATATCACCATGGCAGTGGTCGTCACTACCGCGGAGCCGCATACACGTGAACTGTTGTGGCTCGACTGATGATTATATGATCCTTGTGATGGTCGACGCGTAGTACAAATAGGTAGAAGCTGTGTCCACTAGAAATGCCTCTAGTACGTCTACCATATCTATTCTACACAGCAATTTTGCATTGCACAGATGTACCTAATACGACATCTTCTGGTTACGACACGGCGCTCACCAGTGCAGAATTTCAACTGTTTTCGAAAATCAACAAGATAGAACATGTTTTAACAGTACCTTAATATCCCGCTTCTAACGGCTTAGGGGACCGCGCGGTATCAACGGTGAAGAACGCAGTGGTGAAACATAACCTAGGTCCTCTACAAACAAGACTGGACAAGTTTCTACTGCAAGACAGGGTTACACACCATACTACTACAGGCCAGTTGCCCTGTGAATTGCTAATGGGATGGAAACTTCGAATACACGTGGATCTGCTACGACCGAATTCGGGGGTTAAGGTCAAACGGAGATAACACGCCCGAACTCGCAAAATACGGTGCAGCGAGGATTTTTACGTCAAAAGTCAGCCTGCAGATCAGAAATGGGTGCGTGTATGTCTGACTTCAACAAACTAGAGCATCATCGGTGCGCTGTTAGAAGACAGGATGATAATACGGAGTAGATTAGACCCTGTCAGAACTGAAAGGCCTGGACCGAATGTGGAACCAACACATATACCGACCATACAGGTGGACTCCCGTTTGAGTCAACAGATTCTGGAACTTACTATAGATTCATCAGGGCGCCTAAGCCGATCAACACGGGAGACAAAGCCGGTCGAACGTTACCAGGCTGGAGCTGCATAAATCTAGCGATGGAGGACTGTAGCATATGGTTGAATGCATCCCGGAATTTGCACCCGTGTGTCCTTTCGTCCAACCATCAGCGAACCATTGTGTGACTGTAGTGACTGATTGGATATGTGTCCGATAGTTTGCATACTGGCGTGTTCGTTCGTCAATGAGAAAACTGTTTGTGTGATGCTTGGACATGTGATCGGATTGTACGCCTACCCGTTACAGGGGGGGGGCTTGTTTGGCCTCATGTACACAATGCACCCGTGTCATTACACGTGTTTTCTGAGTTACTTTGAACTAACAATAGTGACCAAAAATCGGTGATGCACATTTCATATGCACTGACTGCAACGCAGGAATTTATCATTGAATACTGAGATCCACTGGTGAGACAGATGGTCTATCCGCTTCCATACTTCATTAGGAACACTGTACATTGACGTCCCTGGCAGTGATACCACTGGGTGTAGTGGTTTCTTCGTGAGACTCTGGGAGTCCGGAGAATCGAGAAACTTCTTGGTTGTGGGCATTCATCCTCCACTGTTCTCCTCCATGACCTTGTGAAGATCCTTTGGCTTCTTCAGCATACTGTTTGTTGTACTAGTGAGTTTTGCCATTCGGTCGTGCTGCTAACGTCCGTCGCACTGTTGAGTAGAAATGTGTCTCTGTTGAAGAAGTCTTCTGGTCCGGAAAAACCGTCATTCTTCATTTGTTCCTTGACAGGACAATGAAGGTTTCATCCTCTCCGAGGCTGTTTGTCGCTCTGTGTTCTTCTTTGGATAGAGCATCATATGTTCTGTTTCGTGTGGCTGGTTGCATGCCGTTTCGCTGGCGGCTTGTCACTGACTCCGTTGGATTTGATTGCCATTTCGAGAGTGGCTAAAGATCATGGAACACTTGTGCCCTTGAAATTATAATTGGATCATTCAACACGTCCTTCTGGCTCTGCTTCTGTAAGTTACTTATTCAAGAGCTTCCTAATAAACGTTTCTTTATCGTTTTGCTCATTTGAGGTGATAAGTGTAAGTAATTTGTGCTTCAATGCGGTCTATTTCCTTTCAGTTGTACGTTGCACACCACTATCCTCAAGCAAGCTACATTTTGTGTATCGGAAATCCTCTCATACTTCCCTCATCGATTGGAGAACTTCTCACCGTGTGTCGGAAATCCTCTCACACTTCCCTCATCGATTGGAGAACTTCTCACCATCATTATAGCCTTACAACTCTCTCTCGCGATTCTCCAAGTGTTCAGATCGTTCAGTTATGTTCAGTGAGATAAGCTGTCTGGCAGTCTGTTTCACCTCAAGCATTCTTAGGGGATGACAGTTGGCTGTCACGTGGAAGACAGTCGGAAGCCTCAAACAGATGGGCTGTTTCAATGGAGAAAGCCCAGAGATCACAGCAATTTCGCGCAATTTAGGCGTGCTACCAGGTTGCGGGTTGGTCGCCGAGCTTCGCAACAGAACGATAACACATAAGCCAATAAAATAAAAGGAAACCACTAGAAATAGTGAGTTGCCCGAGTAACCAATCGCGTTGAAGGAAGACAGACCCGGATGCAAAGAATGAGCGGACCGATCACTACACAGGGATGAAACTGCTGAAACAGAGGCATCCTGCGAACCAACCAGCCGGAAGAACACATCACTACAACGCAGCGCCGATTCCAAACGGACCAATAAAATCGCACGACAGCCGTGTGATAACTGATCGGTCACGGCAAACATACTAGACTCTTTTTCGAGAAATACACTAATTTGCAAATCAATTTGGTTTTGCGAGAGACTCACCTGGAACCCAGCTGAATCTCCCGTTTGTGATGCTTCCAGGCAACTGAATGTGCTGCACCAGGTCGCCTCATGTTCCAGTTGCTGCGATATTCGAGATATCGCGATACATGTATATACGTAATGCACTACTGATAAGGTTGCTGAAAATTCCTCGACAGCCCACGAAACATTTGCAATAAAATTGCGAAGCTCAGCGAACACCTAACAACCAGGCAAATTGTAGTTTTTCCGATCTAACATGTTGAACCATAGGTAACATTTTGGTCTAGGAACAGTCATACCGGAGTACGGTCTTTCTGTAGGTAAATGATAGACAAATTCGGGTACTGTATTGGCACACAGCGAGGATAGGTGCTGTCCATAAAAGGATGGGCCGTCATTTTTCAGGTGAGTTAGGATAGGCGGGGTCGGAGAACACTAGGGATCAACCAGCTATTGGTTGTTGGTCTGTTCGCCGAGCTTGGCAGTTGGATTGCAAACGTATCATCACCAATCGAGGTGACATCGACAGTGCGGGGTTGAGTGGGTGAATTCCTCCTCTTCTACTTGTGCTTATATAGCCCCGAAACAGCATCTTGTAGCTCTGAAGGCGGTCTTCACGTAGTTTGATTGCTCCCCTATGAATGTGAGTTGGTTTCAATCTCTTGTGTCTGGATGGTTCACTGAACGCATTCAGTCCGACAGTTCTGTGTGTAATTGTTCTGTTGTGATTCGGTCGTTTTCTTCTTGCTTTGTGGTCTGGATTTGTTCCCTTGGTTAGTTGACTCAAAGGTCTTCTGTTTTTCGTATTTTTCATTCCTTTGATCCCATTAGTCTGTCGGTTGTCGTTAGTTTTCCTGATTTTCCATGTGGCTCAGTGGCCCGTGACTGTGTAGTTCTTTTGCTCGTAACGGCTGATAGACTGGGTCAGTGTCGATGTGTTTATTGATCGACTTTTGTGTGGAATAACACGCCTCAGCAAACTCTCGCTCCCGTTTTGTCCTTGCGTGAGCAGCTATTTGATTATTGTCCCAATTGAACTTGTGTCCTTCTCTGTCTTCGTGGATTGAGACAAGTGACATCGGGTCATGTCTTCTGCTGGCAGGCTTGTGCTCGTGTATTCTGGTAGCAAGTTTTCTTCCAGTTTGGCCAACATAATGTTTGTCGCAGTCGTTACACTTAAGTTTGTAGACCACGTTCGTCCTCTTCACTGCATCCAGCCTTCCCATTGGTTTCGAGAGAGTTCTTCGCAACTTGCTTGCAAGCCTGAAGGCGACTGATTCCATGTTGTCTTAAATGTCGTGCAATCATCTTCGCGACGTTTCTGATGTATGGCAGCGTAACCTTCTTCTGTTCTGATTGTGTTGGCAAATCCGTTTGGTGGTGGTTTCGCAAGCACCTCCGTATGAAATTCCTCGGGTGGCCGTTATTTCGGAATGTCTCGTAGAGTCTTCGCTCTTTTTGCCTTAGCCTCTGTTGTCTTGCAATGCGTCTCGATCCGCTTGAATAGGGTTCGAACACAGCCCCATTTGTGGCAGTTCGGATAGTTGCTGTAGTAGTTCACCATCTAGTCTGTATGCGTTTCTTTCCTGTATACTTCAGTTTGCAGTTGACCGTTTGGTTTCCTTGTAACGAGCACATCTGGGAACGTCGATTTGTTGTTCTCCTCCGTTTCCATTGTGAAGTGGATGTCGGGGAACACGTTGTTCAGCAGTTCATTCGCTCGTGACAGGTCATTCTTCTTCACAGTAGCACGTGTCGTCCACATATCGTACCCATATTTTCGGTTTGATATCTGGTAGCACGATCCGCCCCAGTCCCTGCGTTATAATTTCCGCGATAAATCCTGAAATTGGTGACCTCATTGGCCCTCCTTTGATTTGTTCATAATATTCTCCATCGAACTCAAAGTAGCTTGTCAAGAACAAATCTAGTAGTTCACATGTTTCTTCTCTCCGGGGCGTCCTGATGATGTTTCCGCGGTTGTCCAGGAGTTCAGCAATCGTCGTCCTCACCGTATTTAAATCAACTGATGTGAACAGTGAGGCTACATCGAAGGACACCGTTATTACGTCTTCTTCAGTTTTCATGTTTTTGAGTCTCTCCAGAAATTGTCCTGCATGGTTGATTGAATATTGGGACCCATTGGTGAGATATTTCTGCCGCTTCCATAATTCCTTTGAAATGTTGCATGTGGGTGTTTCCAATAGTGAAACAAGTGGGCGAAATGGTATCGTTTCTTCGTGAACATTTGGAAGTCCGTAGAATCGGGCAACTTCTGAGTAGCGAGCCTTCAGTCTCCGGAAATTTTGTGAAGATCCTTGAGTTTCTTCAGGGTTGTGTTTATCTTGTTCGCTTTAGTCGTTCTGCAGGCGGCGGTATGTGGTTTTGTCATTGAGTAGAGCGTTGGCCTTGTCGGTGTATTCCGCTTTCTCCAGACTGATTGTCATTCTTTCTTTGTCAGCTGGCAAAATAACGATGGTTTCGTCCGCTTTGAGGCTGCTTATTGCCCTTTTTTCTTCAGTGGATAAAGTTTTGTGTGTTTTATTTCGCGTGATATCTGTAAAAACGGTTTGACGTATCGCTTGCTGGGTTTCTTCATTGAGGCCGCTGGATTTGAAGGCCGCTTCAAAACTGGCCAAATATTCTAGATTGCCGGCATCCTTGGAATTGAAATTAAGCCCTTGAATAAGCACTTTTTCCTCCGCTGCGTGAGTTGTCTTCTGGAAAGGTTCCTGATCCATGCTTCGTTGTCGATGTGCTCGGTTGCCTTGAATAGTCTGCAGAACTTGCGCTCAAGTGTGGCTCGTTTCTTCTCAACAGCACGTCGTATTCTACGATTTATGACTTCAATAAGTTGTGCTATAACTTCGGACCTCACTGTTCTCAGGCATATTCCTCTGTGTTCGTTGAGGACTCTCTCACATTTTTCTTAGTCGTTGTGACCATCTGTAATCGTGAGTCTGATCATACGCCTACCATTCCCTCTAGTGAGCTTCCACGCCTCAGGATGGTTCAGTGGTGTTCGGTAAGATACACTGCGTGGTAATGCGTTTTGTCGTAAGCATTCGTGAAGGAAGCAAAGTTGCTGTCAGGTGGAAGCCAGTCGACATGCAAAAGTCTCCCATCGACGAGCTGTTTTGAGCGTAGAACGCCCGAAGACATTGGCAATGTTGTGGAATACAGGTAGCTGGGATGCGCTGATTTATTTGCTGTTGGAGCAACAGCCAATCAGCACTCCCCACTACCTATATCCCACAACATTGTCATCAACCAGCTATCTTTGACATTTGCACAAACAGGGAAGAAATCAGAGATAAACATCTGGAAAGCAATTTCGGACCCGTGCTTCGCAACGCCATCCACACCACGCACGAAAACAAAATATAAAAGATTAGCAGAGGAGATCGCTGCCGAAAGATCTATTCCGAAAATCAATGAAAGGGAATACATAAGAGAAGACTGACCGATCTAATGACGAGTAACCCTGAAACTCAACAACCAAAAGCATTCATTAGATGATCTACATATTTGCACTTGTCAGTGATAATATCAACTCGACCGGCGTGCTAAATAGTTCCGGTTCAATTCACAAAAATACCGGGTCTATTAATGAACTCCAGTGCAGCAGACAAACAAATTTTCATCACACCGATGTCCCCGAGGATCTTATGTGCACCTTGAACAAACTGCGCGCAACTAGACCGCTGGTGAATGTCTTCAAACGCATGCATCCTCACCTCCAATTAGACTAAATGTCGGTACATAGGAATCAGGCGCACCAGCATGGCAGACGGAACTACTCTAAGAAAACTTCCTCCGATCGCGGATAGCACGAAGCATTATCACGTTCAACGACCGGTGTGTCCACACACACTGAACGTAAATGGATGATGTTTTTCAGCCTTCATCGACTACAGAGTTCACTTGTGCGTGAACCTCGCCCGATGTTTAATGCTGCTGTCGAGCGACAACGTGCCAAACTTACACAGTTACAAACAGTTACAACAGTTACAGTTACACAAACTTACACAAACTTACACTGTTCTCTTTACTGTTTCTCACAACGTTGTTCCTGACCATCCGACCGATTGTTCGGGAGTACAACAGGTGCAAATCGGTCTTACCTACTCAAACAACTATACATCTCTCTCTCTTGTAGACGAAGGTGTCTTGAGATCCACGTTCTTCCAAGGCTCCTGTTCCTGAGAGGATTATCGGTCTCGGAAAACGAGTGCAATTTCTTTGGTGCGAGTCAGCAACCATTGTCGTGCCATTTCCTATCCAGCTGACCTATTCGTTCACATCCATATCCTTCTACGCCTATTTGAGAAAATTCCTCCGGTCAAAGTGATTAGAACTAGTATACCATACTTTCTCCAGCGCGCCACGTCCGCTGTTTCACGCCAAACAACGCCGCTCTCCATCGCCAGCTTCGTCAGATGCTTCTCGGCTTCTTTGTCTCACACCAACGGAATAATGATTATAATTACTGTGTCGCGTACTTCCGTAACCTCAGACGATTCAATGCGATTTCCTTGCACCACCCTCTTCCTCAATTGGCAGGGCGGTCTGATCGGACGCTGTACTCACCTACTAAGAATCGAGGTCGTCGAAGTGCAATGTTCGTTCGCTCAAGTCCAGTCCAGAAAGGCAGTATTGAAAAAAGGTGCAGAGATCATTTCACCGCGGTGTTCACACCCTCATCACAGGCCAAGCTGTGACTTTTACCCGTTCCATGCATTATACTGTGTTTGCCTATTAGATTAGATCGACAGTAAGAGGTCACAGCCGTTAATTTTGCTGCTGGCGAACAAACCACGTGCCCAATGAGAAAATTTTGCACAACGGCACTCTGAATTTTGAAAACATCATTATAAAAGACCGGAGATTAGGAATAAGGTGATAGCTGCGAAGAGCTACATTGAGGTGAATAAATGTTCGGGCCGATTGAGGAGTCACCGTTTTCGAAATGTCTGAAGGTTGTTGGTACCGTTTCACTGTTGACAGATATCCACAATTCGCACGTAGTTTACCATTTGCATTAGTTTTAGGACAGACGGAGAAGCAATCAGCAGGATCCTTATTGACCAGTACGCTAGATCTCTATTGAATATCAGTTAAAAATATTCTGCGTTTAGTACATGCGTGTGAATCTTACAGCCGATGGAGTGGAAGGGGGATGACTAGTTTATGGCACAAGCCTATGATTCCTATTCTGGCGCGCTAGGTTTCCTCGCCGTCAGGCATGTGGCTGAATATCAACTCCGCAAGCGGTGACAACCTCGCTAGCGTCTGCGTTTTCGATGTCGTAGCTGAATGTTTTCATTAGGATGGCCAGTGAGACAGTGAGGTCAGTGGAAGCAACAGCAAGTAAGTACCAAACAATATACAAACGTACACATACGGGCAGCCTGTCAGTGTGAGTTAGCCGTATAGAGAGATAACGGCGCAGAAAACAATCAATACGTTCGGGATGTAAGGGACTGTCTTTGGTTGAAGGCAGGCAACTCGTGTCACGTGACAAATCAGATTGCGCGGTTAGGTAATATAGAAAAGATCCTCTTGGGTGTCGGGTTGGTGTAGTGGATGGCACATTCGCCTACCATTCGGGGACCTCTGGGCTCGATCCCCCGCCAATCCGTTCTCCTGTTAGAACTCTAAATTAAATAGAACTGAAGCGAACTTGCAAGCAATGACGCACGCGAAACAAAATATTGACGTCAGCTACTGGAGAGTAAGCGGACCTTAGGTAGGAGCGAAACCGGGGAGACGAGCAGCAAGCAAACAAAAACGACGTTACAATAAACAGGCGCACCTCACGTTACTCATGAGTAGTCAAAACACGTGAGAAAATGGCAGCTGTTCACCGTTGACTGACATGGGGAATCAACAATGCTGATATACGACATTTTCAGTCTCCCGTAGACACCCTTAATTCTACCCACTTTAACCTCCATGCTGCCTCTGAGTTTGAATCGAATAACAGCCTAACTTTTCTACATATAGTTATTTTTAAACGTACCAACCTGTCCCTGTGGCGTTCCATCTGCCACCAAAACAACTGGGGGGTCATTGTTTACAGTTCTCCAGTTACACCCGACAGCTCATAAGCATGGGCTGTATTTTTCAGGGCGAGAAGACTATGCAGCCCGGTACAAACAGTGCGAGAGGAAGGATTCCTGAAGAAAATTCTCCTGCAGTACGGTAATCAAGAGCGATTCACTGAAATTCACCGTAGAGCGGGAACACAAACGAGCCCGGTTTATTCAGCCAGAGAGAAAGGTTTATAGTTGTTTCTTCGGTTCCAAGACGTCCACGTTATCACCGACATAAAACCCAAGCTAGATAGTTACTATATTAAGATGTGTTTCTACTGCAGCCGAGCTACGTTTCATACTGATCATCCGGGGATTCACTCTGCGCAAACGTAACACTAGACTGTCTAATCTGTCTGCTTCTCGTGTTGCTTACGATTTCTCCTGCAACTCGTAGAAACTTACGTCGGTAGGACTGACAGATGCCGTAACTTCAAAAGTAACATTCGTCCATGGCAAGGTAACCGAGGCAGATTTGGTTGCCTCATTTGTCTGGTTGCATATTATAGATTTCACTTTCTAACGTAGCTCGATCCGTTGGTTAGACAATATAATGAGTAACACGAACGAAGTCACCTTCTTTGTCTGGTCTGCTCCAAGCGTATGGGTAAAACACCGTGAGCGTTTTGTTCACAGGACCGAAACCAACCATCGTGCTCTTCGTCTTCTGCTTCTCTTTGATCAGGGTTCAGCATTTCTGAAATCACTCGAATTTTTAACTTTAGATTTTGATGAGAGACTGTGGACTGTGTGTGTGCTTGTTTGAGTTTGATTCGCGGCTGGAGCCACAATTCCGGTTACAACAGCATGGTAGCTCGTCCCGGATTACGTAACCTCTGTTCATACCTGCCATGTGTTTCTAAGGTAGATATGGCCAAATGAAATTGCAGTCTTAGCTATGAACCAAGTATAAATTGCAGATCAGGAGTACTTGAAACGCGCTTTCTCTCTTGTCTTATGGTTTGCGAGTGATGGATGATTACTTGACCGGCGGCATCAGTCTCAAATGGTTTCGTTTAGGTTAGCCTTACAGAACTCTCCGAGATATTCACTACAAACACCCTGTAAAATTGTACTCCGATTACTCTTTCTGACTGTTGAAGGTTATCCGGGCGAAACTGTCTCTCTGTTTAACAATGGTTGGATTGTCTGTCTTTGCGATCAACCTGTTAGACCAGGAGTTATACAGGGCGTCCGGTCCTATCAATATAAAATCGATTCATTCAACTGTGGCACGCTGTGGTGCATCACTGCCGTGCAACTCGCAGGTAAAGCGTGGGTTGAGAGACTGCCGGGGCACCCACACCTATCCAGAAGTAGTTGCTGAATCTTGGGAAGGTACTAATGGTGCATCCTGTGGTCGGGATGCCTCGAGCTGATTCTGTAGTATAGACGTAGCTATTCACTGCGTTATGAATAGCTTAGGGCAGTCCTCCTAATCTACTCCTACTCAATTTTCTGGCGCTTTCACTGTACAGTTCGTTTCATTTCCATATGGATGAGCTCATGCCCTGTCAGAAGAACCGGTTGTAACACTGAAGCCTGCACAGAGCTAAGGACCCACTTTAAACAAACCGCTGAAATACAAACGGGTGAACTGGGGAAAGTTCGAATTGTGCAACCATGGAGAGACCCTTGGGTATTCTTCCAGAGTGGGATAGTAAATATCAATGTGATGGGAGAGGGGTGATATTTTTCTCTGCCTAGTGTAAACCGTGCAACAAGACCATCACCATAATGCCCGTGATAAAAACTTAGCTATTGAAACGACTACTGACACAGTCTCGTAGGAACAAATCCGTATGATCAATCTCTACGGAGCTTCGGGAAGCTAGCTCAGTAGGTAAGACAATTTACCAGCAGCAGCCTGACCGTCAAACAACACGCGAGCCAATGAAGGACCTATTGGTCTTCTGACAGCAACACGACAATGATCTGTAGATGGAAATTGTACACCCTCTGATAGTTTATCTTTACATTACTTGGTCATTGCACTTGGAGGATCAAGTTGGAAGAGGGTAGTTGTGATTCTGGCAAACTCTTCGTGGGAACACTTACATTTCTTGCAATGCTTCAACATTTATGGTCCCTAGGTGAGTTAGCTGTGATCCACTGTTTGACATGAAATGGACATTGGATTTCTCCATTTAGGTTTATACGAAAATGACTGACATGTTGCCACATGTGGGACAACTAACAAGTGCAATGCAGCGGTTTACACACTGGCAAACTGGTTTAGAATTTCTCTCATCAATCGTGGTTCACTAAAATGCAACCCGTTTCAAGGCTGCTCCGTCCATGCAACCCATGCAACTCCGTGCACCATCGTGTCATAGGAGGACATTTAGATGAGACGAAATTTTACCAGTGCACCCTGTTCTCATAATACTGGGGGAATGGGTGTTAGGATATGATGAAGATTTTCATCCACGTCGTGGCGAATGTTGCCACGTGGGTGCCGATCATATGGTATCATTCATAGTGACTAGCGGTACGTTCTCCTTCCTTCCATTCACGGGTCAGGCATGCAAGGGCACCATAGGACACGGCGCTGACTAGGCATCCAGGTGATCTGACCGAAATTGCACAGCTGGTTGCTGGTGAAGGGAAAGGAGTAATGTGTCGCCTCGGTAGGCGAGGGATTCGATTAGGACATCGTTCCCACTAAAGTAGGAAATCCCACAGAGAAACTTGTGCATTTCTTTTCAATGAGAATAGGGGTCAAATGATCCCATCTATGTTAGGGTTGCAATAATGGATAGTCGTTCATTTTGTCTCGTAAATCTACTCGAATTATAAATAAATACGAAAAATATAGATAAATAACTGGTCCAATTATAATGCACATGTATAGTAGGATATGCAATCGGCTGTACCAGGCGCGAGATGTGAACCGATGACATACCGGAAAACGATTTGCCCGACCAGCAGGACAGGAAACACCATTTCCACGTAGGGATTGGGCGCAAATCCGAAAGCACAAAGTACCAGTAGCTGAATCAATTGAATTATGGTGAACAAGTGTAGTTTTCTTTGAGGCACACGACGAATGTAATGGGACGGTGGGTAGGCTGACTGTAGAACGAGGGAAATTTTGTACGAGACAGCGATGTAAAATACAAAATGTGTCCATTAAAACTCCACCAATAATAGTTATTGGGTAGTTAAATAACTGAGGAGAAGTTACAGCCTTGAATTGCCAACTGACTTTCACAACACTGAATGGATGTCGTTTCAGAGAAGAAAATCTGCCTCAACTAATCATGCAAAATGTTACGGTTAGCCGTACAAAATAAATGTGGGCAGCGAACATGAATGTAACAGATTACGGTGCGCTACTTTCAACCAACGAAGAAGCCGAACCACCCGGTGTGGTGGCCAATGGCTGTGGGAACTGAAGTGTTGACAGAGCAATCTTGAAATCAAGGAGAGTGAGATCGGTCCTTGGATGACTATAATATCTCTGGGGTTATTTTGTTCATCGTTGGTACCATATCCGTAGAAAAATTAAGTTTAGAGAAAGTCAAATGCATTCATTGGTGGTACGATATCAGTAGACAAAATCAAGTTTAGAGAAGCGTCAAATGTATCTAGGTTATGAAGAGTTGAGCGACATGAAACAGTGTTGCGAGAAACACGAGCGGATTCTTTCGGAATCAGATACAGTGCTAAGTGAGACTCAGTAGTACTGAGGTGACAAACCTTGGGGTGATTGAAATCCGAATTTTGTGACTGCCCTTCAAGGTGTTGCTCCAACACAGGTTTCCATTGAACCATTACAACTGATCGATTCACAGCATTGCAAGATTAAGAACAATCATTGACTGTCAGTTACTTATCTCGTTTCACGTTGTGCTGGGACCAGGAGCAGAATTTCATACCTGATTATTGATATGATTTCTGAACCAAAGAAACAGTCCAGCTACTATCTTTCATGGCCTGGGGTTTTATTTCTCTAAGCGGAAGGGCAGTTCGTCCATGCAGATAGAAGCTGCGCGGCCAGTCCATACATTAATGCGTTCACCAGCTGAGACCTTCAAATGTTTTGTGAACAGTACACCAGAGCTATGTGGTTTCGGTGAATAGTACCGTGTGGAAATATGTTTACGGTGCCGATATATAGTCGACTGCCTAACTGAGGCGCATCCAGTCCGACTATAAACCAGAGAGGGCCTACGTAGGACGTGATGACAAGACCTCCAGCGGTCGGAGACGGCATCTTCAATGAGGTGTATGAACCGAATAAGAAGTTTTGAGGCGGTAAATTACTTGGAAAAGGCTGCTGTGCAACTGGCTGTCGTAAACTTGGTAAGAATAGCCATTTGAGAATGGTGTGTGACCGTGAATGTTTGGGTTACCTGGAAATCTTCCGGTAAAACATTGGGACAATCGGTTAAGTCCACTCAGCATTCTGGGAGGCCTAAAGGCGTATGGAATACGGACAACAGAGTAACTATGATGAGACACTGTCCACCTGGGGAAACTCTAGCAAATCGTGATGGAGGGAACGACCTGCAAGCCAGTTCGTCAACTAGTGCAGGTCCGTTTTTATATATGTCAATAGCGTAACTCTGGTATGAGGGTGGCGTCTGTTGCCAGTGTATCCATCACTGATGGAAGAGTAATGAAAAGAATCGTAGTTCTGGCAGACTGAACTTGAAATTTTTCGTGTGGTGCAATGCATCATCTGCTTTGGTCACTTGCCAAGCTTTAGTGGTCATTGTTTGACTCGACGCGTGTGACTGAATTCTACATACGAAAATGATCATGGCAGGGTCACGCGTGGGACGACCCACAGAGACAATGTGGGGACTCAGTTAGTGGTACAACAGAGCATTATTGAACTGGCTTGTAGGTCACTCCATCCTCCGTGCTTCGCGAATGGTTTCCCAATTTAACTCAGTCCGATTATATTCAACCTATTGCCCATACTCCCATACTTCACTTCACATCACAAATCCACTACTTTCTCCTGCAAAAGTAGACTGAAAATATTTATGCTTTTAGCAGGAGCAGGGATGGTGCAGTTCCTCCTTCTCAAGCTTCTACATCTAATCTCATGTATCGCAAACATCCTTTGTCCTGCCAAAAGCGGGTTTTTCAAGCGTTTGCTTTGACTGCTCTGGTTAGCCAATAAATTGTGATTTTCATATTCCTTGACCTGTGCCTCGTACTGACCAACGGCTTATTTATATTCAGACACCTTGTTTCCCAGGATGATAACATTGCTATTTCTTTGTTCCATTCCTCGTAATCCTACACCTGAATAGTGCCTTGCCTAGTTGAGAATTGGAACGATTCTGGGTCGCACCATAGTCATTGCGCATTGCCGGCTTTAGCACGTGGCGGATATCAAACCAACAGGCTTTCAAACTCGGAAGGAGAGTGAGTATATTTAGAATCACGTAGCAAGCAGGTAAGTCACTGCTAACAAACTTGAGATTAACCCCCATCTCATTTCTGACCTGTAAAGACACAAACACACACAGTTATCACATTCCGGCCCAGCTACTGACTTGTCAAGTCTCACATGACAGGGCTAGTCTGAGAGAGAGAACATCGGTTCGAGGTGTGGTAAGTCCCAATTCAGAAGTCCGTCTCCAATACAGCGAGGCGTTAGCAAAGTAACCCCATTAAACCGCAGGTCCACAAGTCAGGACGAAAGACGAAATCCTCCCTTTTCGAGAGGATTTTTTGGTCTCATAGTTCTGCGTTCATTGTTTCTTGTACAGTTCCACGAGTTGTTCCTGAATCTAAAGAGAATGCCAGCGACGAACCCATCGGGAATTGGAAGATATTATCAAATGCGAAATGCTCTTTATTAACCCGCTGATGAACCGTGATAAGTGCGGAACTCAAACAGTCATGTGCAAATACTGATCATATGAACCCTATCTGTCCATTGCAGCACATGTCTCTAGAGCGCTTTCTATTACAGTGAAAAGAGTGGGTTAGCGATTCCAGTCTAAATGGGGTCCAGAGTGAAGTGTATCCGTTTATGTTGATGTGTATCCGTGGCCTCCTTCACTCGGGTTTGCTTCTACTACTTGGTGGTCAAACCATAGTTCGGAGGTGCCCGTGTTGACAATGCATCGGTGATTGAGCTAGTTGCAGTCGATTGTGAAGAGTGTAAGCACGCATAACCAACTATTAATCACAGCTGGTTGTAGTTTCTTGCGGTATTTCACATCAGTCGTTTGAATAGTCGTCCTGCTGTCCCTGATCAGTCCACACTAAAGGGGGAGAGCACTGGACTCGAGTTGCACTCTTGCTTGACCTCATCAGTGGTGCATATTCTTGGTCGTAGCGCGGTTTCAACCCCGGACGTCTGACATGCGAGGCGAGTGTTTCCACTACTCCACCAGTGCACACTGGACGCACCCAAATTTTCAAGTCGGAATAGGCAAACGTGTTCACACTTGAGCGATGTGGGTGGTTTGCCCCACTGCTCGAGCGGCGATCCAGTAACCGCCCTAGTTGTCGATCGATTGTCCCGCCTTTTGGGTCTTCCAAAATTGGCAGCACCACGGACGCTTGAAAGCTGCTTAACAAGTCCTAATTAGCCGGACGTCCAATTGTCAATCATAGGAGTGCAGTGCAGTAGTGTGGACTCACCGGAATTATTGCGCCAGGACGGGAGAAGAACTGTTCAGACTAGAGTGATGTGAACGTGAATATTAATCGGCCCAGTGTCAATGTGAGTCGATTCCGCCCATAGTGTTTCATTCTGTAGGACTGAGCTACCGAATATCGTCAAAACTCAGCACCTCGAACGCTGACGGGGTCATCCGAACCACACGTTGTCTCCGCACGAAAGTGCACGCATGTGCACATCTGCGTATGAAGTAAGCACCGATGCATGAGGAGCCGTTGACGCTGCTCTTTCCCAAGGTACGTTGGTGCGACAGAGAGTAACTAATTCGCTGCCTTACAGGCACGACAGCTGAAACAGGCAGTGCTCCTGTCAGGGATGTGACACAGATAGACCACCTGAGGTGGACCAGCCAGCATGCCAGTCTAACGAGTGGAAACACTGTCAGGCTTGAGGAAACCGGGCTTATCAACCGACTGACCGGTCGATAGCTTCCGATGAGCTGCAGCACGCGACAGTGGGGAGCAGATAAATCCGTGCCAGTGGAACGAAGACAGCCATCCGATAGCTGCGGGCGTTCGTGATCGCATGAATCAAGTATTCCTACATGTTGGTTTCCCTCATTGAGTAAGGCGAGTATTTTTGTCATGTAGTTTATTAGGTCGTGCAACAGGTTTCACCAGCCTGAAATTTATATTCAAAAGTGATTCCCACGGGTGGTAACACTCATTCAGTCGGCCAGTCCAGTGAGAGGACCAGGTGACTCAAACCCTTTGTTGGTTAGGGCCTCATTTCTGTCGGAGGAAAAATTACTTGTCCATGCAGATAGAAGCTACGCAGCCAGTTCATACATTTGTAGCGGTCATTCACTAGATAACGCGTCACATACACTCAAATCACATAACAATTCCCGTCCCACTTGTAATCTTGGCCGACAACATGTACACTACAATTTCCCATCCATTTTTGTTTGCGCGGTTACCCCCTGGGTCAAGCGCTGGGTTTACGAACTTCAACCACATCAGGTCAAGTTGTATTCATGTTCGTGCGATTATCAAGCACGAATGGAAACCCCTCTCTTCAGACATAAATAGGCATGCAACTCGGCCCACCACACACACACGCTCGCGCGCACAGGACAGGAAGTCAACCGAGCTCCACGAGTCTCCAGGGCCAACTGCGGAACACATGTAGCAGCTATACTGCAGAGAAGGCACATCTCGCGTCAGGAACTTCCCTCAGGAACTCTCAACAGTTGTCCTCAAACGATAAGTCACTTTTCGGCTTATTCTCTTCTTGCGTTGTATTAATTTTTATCAAGTGCACATAACTTTTATAATCATCATCATTCTGGTAAAACATCCATTTGTTAGTGCTTGTCACATTTTGATGATAAACTTAATTACCTTGCGACCGCGTTAGACTGCCTTTACAACCTCCACACGGTGGTCCCTTCCGTGTTCTTTCCCGTTCCGCAAACCACTTCACTGTCCAACAAACCTGTTACCGTATCCACTGACTGCCTTAAACCGGCATACACTGGTCTTATGGAATCCAGTACTCCTACACCGATCAGTAATACATATTCGTCACATCCTCCCACGTCTCCACCTCTCTCGCCTGCCACTCATTTTGATAATCAACGCATCACCCGCTCTGGCAGACACGTCCACTGGCCAGACAGCTTCGTCGCAGGTTAACATCACCTACCACTTCAAACGTTTTGTGAACAGTACACCAGAGCTAAAGGGTTTCGACATATTGGTACCGTCTGGTCAGTGGAAACATTTTTGCGGTACCGACATATTCGACTGCTAAATTGAGGCACATCCAGTTCGGCTATAGAGCGGAGAGAGCATACGTAGGACGTGATAACAAGACCTCCAGCACTCGGAGACAGTGTCTTCAACAAAGTGTAAACTTTGGAGACATTAGGTTACTTGGAAGGGATATCTCTGCCTAGTTCGTTGGGGAATTCACTTAAACACTACAGCTTGTAATCGGTCACCTTAAAATTGGCATTAGCATGCCGTAACAGCCACTACGTGGGTGGGGAATCTCCATCAGAGCCTGACATTTGCTACCCACGCTAATATGGAAGTAGGGTGCTACCGGCGTGCTATCCTCTTGCTAGAACCTCTACAGGCGACGCAGTGGTGCAGGCGGTCAAGTGCTTTTTTTGAAGGCCGAGTGAAGTAGCGATAACTTGGGGAACTTCCAATGAACTACTATGGATGGGATGACCTACAAGCCAATTCGCCAAAACGTGAGTCATCCTAACCAACGGATCACTGCTAACTTAGCTGGCGAGCGAAGCAGATCGTGCACCGCATGACAGAAGCTGCTCAAGCTTAGCTTCCAAGCTTCCCTAGAGTACAAATAGGAAGTTTAGGCAGATGTTGACGAAACTCCCAAAGTGTTTAGTGTGGCTGGGCATTACGTCCCAGCTGTAGTATTTAATAGCAGCAGCGCATTTCAACGATCACTGGAAGGAAGTGCACCAACCTGGTGTTTCTGTTCACCGATCCACAGAAGGCAAATACCTGAACCTGAGATAATTTGGCAACGACAGTTCTCTCGCACCCTATCGTGTCTCCGAAGTAGGCCAGTTGGTCATGAAAGATATTAATTCGATGTTTGTACTGATCAGATTTATTACACAAGTACTTGTAATATTAGCTCTTGAGGGGAGTTTTGCTGGCTCCGATTATCAGGATCGCTGTTTTTATGTCCTGAGCTGTGCAGTTTCGTTGCACGAGGTTGATATGATTAGTACTCAGGAGGGTCACGCTGAGTCGTTATTTAGGGGAGTGTCAGTGTGCAGACCTACACACCGCAGACCTACAACAGCGCATCGTTTTTATCCTACGCACTGATGAATCAAATCGGTGTGTGATGGAAACTTTGTAGTCGAACTTAACAGGTCAGTGAATGGAAACACAGCCAACCATGATACTCCTCACTGGTAGCACTCACTGAAAACGTCGATAATGGGATCAACGTGGGACAGACTGCTAAAGAAAGGCATCGTTTACAGTAGGAGGCACGAGTAATATAAAGTTGGTGCGAAATTGGGAGACACGCATGCCACTGCTAACAAGTTATCCGTGGAAAGGTTTTACACTTAGGTTTCGTTAGCATAGCTTGACTAATGTTCTTGTCCTTTGCAAACAGAATACTTCATCGGAAATAAAGTTCCCTCAGGGAATAGCAACTTGGCTATTCGACAAGGGACTTCTAAATATGAAGTACTCCCTGCGTCGTGTGCACCAGGATGTTTTCGGCGACAGACTGTAGCATGTCATAAAGTTGACCACTTCGACTTTCAGTGTGTGGTACTGGGACAAAGTAATGCACCAGCAAGTTATGCCTGTGTTCTCTTCGTGAGGGCCTCTGCTCTGGGCCAAAAGAGTTATTTCTACACTGTCCAGCTACATTCACATAAAGACCTAGAACCAAAATAATCATGTGTTGGGGATGTACTTCAGCGGCACGGCAGGATGGTACAAATGGGGAAATCGGGGAACACTGAATAGTCGCATGTTGTTTTATTCAACTGTAGCATTAGTTCATAGCACAAATGCGTCAAATGTTTAAACTGCTGTTTTGTAACTACTTGTATCTTCCTTGGTTCGGACGTTACAACCCAGCAAATTGGTTTCCTGAGGTCTGGATTGGGCTAAGATGTTTTCAGGGTCACGGCAGGATCTTATGCAAACTGATATAAATTTACACTAATTAATTCTTCGTTCACTTCACGTCCAGTGGTCCAGATCATTGTGAAGCGCTGTTGAGCAAATCTGCCAATTCATCAGTCCATGTTCGTCCAAGTGGTAAAATTTTAGCTTCTGCCAATTAAACTACCGTGGACTCAGTATCACTGTCGCCTTTATGTCGAATCCGAACACTCTGTACTCAAGAGTGTCATTTGAATTTCTTGCAGGTTCACAGGACGCATCTGCAGATGAACGCAAGACAGATGCTGTAGTCCTTCCCTGCTCATTAGTGCCTTTCGTTCGTACAATTTGAGTCCACATTGTGAGAATTACAGAGGGAAACCGGCACGCGTTGCGTGCTACAGCATAGTTTGTTAGTGTCCAATTATGTACAGAAATTCGAAGAAGCGATTTCGCAATCGGTGGGTTACACGTTCATGCTGCACCAGTGTGTGCACGCACGACCGCACTGGAGCGTTAACACGTTTGGTCGTCGGTACATTGATCGCTGTCCGTAGGTCGAGCCAATGTATGTATATACAGGCAAGCAGATTTTGAATGCCGTTCGTACATATGTGTGGTTCACCTTGCCATGGTCATTTCCAACGTGCAGAATTAGCACGACCTGCGACAGTCGGACTGGGAAGAATACGCAAGTAACCGCCGATTGGATGGAAAGCAGAAAAAGGTAATTTTGGGTTGGTGCGGTGTTTCAAGTCGTCCATTACTATCCGTGACCATTGTTGATTCTTTTCTTCTATTCTTATTTTGTACAACGGCATTCCCCGTTTTCGTTATTTCGGTTTTGCGTCTATATCAGCTTTCTTGTTTTTGACCTGAACACAAACAGTTCTTTGACCTTGTCGTCGCACGTGTGGTTTAAGTCAACTTAGGGATCTGTTAGGAATCAGCAGCCCCTAAACCGGTGTATAGTACCGCATTTGTGGATAAACCTCCATTTGAACGATTTGGCTTTTGGAGTTTTTGCGCGTAACTCAACGTGGTCCAACAGATTGCTGGAAACAATCTATAGTACTCAAATCTATAACCATGTCCGGAAACACTCTGGAATCGACTGATATTCGGCGAGGTCCGCGTCCTGTGTAATAAGCTACGCCACTTGGACTATCCTGTCCTTTTATCCGTAGCTTATCCGATAGGCCTTGCGCACATCTGTACCGATGGTTGTCTTTTCATGTCTTTTCATGTTCTGTCGTTTGCATCTGCGAGTCCGAGCATTTTATCTGCGGAGTGTGGTGGTTTGACGTGGTCAGATTCAACGTATCAGTGTAATATAAGTAGCTTCTACCTCTGGCGGGTGGTAGTCACTGGCTACATTAGTATTGACCGTGGTGTGTTGTTTCACTCCTTTATCCGTAGTGACTCACAGGTCTGTTATGACTGCGGTTTAACATTTCTGGCAAAGAATGTGACACGTAAGTGCCACCTGAAGGATTATGGTAGATCGAAATAGGTTACACTTGACTTACCTCAAGGCAGTGATCCTCAATGCCGGTGTCATGTGTTGTTCTTCTCATATCTTACAAGGTCTCAGGGCCATAATTAACGAACTCATGGTAATGACTCATTCGGATGGAGAGGCTTTGTCGAATGATGCATTGTAAGGAAATGAATGAATTTATGGTCTATGCCAACAGTTTCAGAAGCCAGAACCAGAAATACTGGTAGTACCTCGGTGAGCATTGGACGTCTGGCCTGAGTACCTGGGTGAATTACGCTAGGAAACATGCAGTCACCCTTGGTAGTGAAACAACCAACCAAGTATAGTCGGCCAATAGGTGCATTAAGTGGAAACCAACTGAATCGTCTTCGTTGCCCCTCTGTGTTCAGGCTATTATCAACATGAATGACCAATTGGAAACAAAGTACCAACGACTGGTTAGTTTTCCATTGGGCCGGCTGAAGCCTTACGCTCAGGAGCGGATGCATCCCAAGCATGGCAAAAGTGATGAGTTGGCTCACGGCACCGATTCCTACCTAACCTCGAGCGACGGCGATGTGGTGCAATGTGAGCATTGAAATGCTCGTGTTCTTTTACGAGCTCTTGGTCACTGCCATTTCGCCATATAGTGGTCTTTGCCGCTAAACATCACGGACAGTCACTGCTTCCGTTGGTCGAGTCTGTTGCCACTGAACAATGTTCATCCTTTAGCTACTGGTGCTGGGACTGGTGTGTTTGTTCAGGTTGCTTAAAAAGGCAAATAATCTAGCATTACTTCATCGGATATTGCGCTCGGCGCGTAACCTCGAGGCTATCAAGTCACTAACGACCACCAAGCCACTTATGGCCACCTAACTGCACATGTGATTGTCTCGTGTGCTTGGGCTTGTTTGGCTGACATTGTAGTTTTGACCTACAAATGGAGCATGTGCTGCAGATGAGTACCAACCATCCAGGTTTGTGCATTTTTATGATTTGTTGTTATTTTTACAGTACTAGTCCCTATAGAATCCCGTTTCCAAATTTGCTTTCCCTACTGGAGGTTATGGTAATACGCGTCACTCGGAGAGATGGATTTGATTATATCACGACTGATAGACTGAATAGAATCACAGTCGCAAAAGGTGTTGGGGCAATCGGACTGTATAGGACAGTAGATTTGGATACCCTGACAACCGGCTATTGAACCCAACTAGATTTCATGATAATTCCAACCACCCACGCACTAGCCCGTGTGCTTATTGATCTTGACCTGTTTGACTCCGTCATGGCCTCTCCCGTATCCGACATTCATCTTACCACAGAGGCCACCCTGGTATACTAGCACGTGTGTGTGTCACTGATCTCCTTACCTATTGGTTTTAACCATCTGGCGGGCCTGTTCTGACGTGTCCTATCGTGATACCCATGTGGTCACACCGCCAATCGGAATCACGATACTGGCCAGGTCAGTGACTGATTTGCGCACTTGTTGACGCCACAAACGTGGACAAGTGTATGATTTTACTTTGCTGCTTGTGTGTAGACTTTGGAACCCAATTCTCCCTCTTGATATTCGGGATCACCAGACCTACACTCGACTGAAAGTTCCGTATCGGGAACATTAACAACGACGAAACGCTTGCCGTTGTGACGTTTCCTCCTTGGGTTGATTTCGGCAATTCTAGAACCAGCGTTTTTTTGTTCCAAATTGTGGAGGAATAAAAGGAACATGTGATGTGATTAGGTCAGCTGACGCAGCAACCTCCCTTTCGTCGTCCGTAGGTTTTGCGGTTGCAAAAATTCCGAGATTGTGCATCTACCGAGAAAGTTTCGTTTCTACGCAATCCAGCCAGAATGTTGCGTGGTCTACGGTAATAGAGTTTTAATTTTTTGGTTTTGCTCGAAGCGTTTTACATCTCAATACCATGGTAGCACAGTACTCCCCTCGAACAAACCCCTGGGAGACAGCAACAGGTTTCCTTCACAGAATTGTTTCCTTTTGGGAATGCGTGCACAAATAAGCCACCCTGCCGACCCTCTTCAGTCGTCTTGGGGAAGTGTGAGTGTTCTCAACCTTTTTCCCATATGTTTGCGGTAGAAAATACTTGAAGTTGACTCAGTGTTATCTTTCTGTCTGTATCCGAACCTTTTGCCACGCGTCCATTAGCATTCACCGTATTTGAGCGTGATAGACACCAGTCGGATGGTCGATATTTTTGCATAATTTTCCACTTTCACTTTTTCGGATATCCTGGTTCTAGTAAGTAGAACCGAGCTAGAGCAACTATGCCACCTTCCAGCGCACATCCCAAGGCAGTATTCTTCCTTAGCGAACTGATAATTACAAAGACCTTATACCCACCAAAGGCCGTAGAGATTCTACAAACTGAACAGTAAGTGAAACTTATTTGCATATCAACTTGTTTTTAACGGGAGACTCACCTGTAACCCAGCTGAATTTCTCGTTATGATACTTTTAAGCAACCAAATGTGCTGCACCAGGCCGCCCCATGTTTCAGCTAGCACGATGTTCTGGATATCGCGATACATGCATAGACCTAATACACTACTCATAGACGAGAGATTCAGTTGGGTAAGTCACTCACCAAAACCAAACTGGTAGACAAATGAGTGTAGTTCGCTACTTTCATACAATTTGGGTTCGAGCAGAACCTAAGGTTGACGGGAACTCAGGGGCTGCGCCTACCTGATGAGCCCCAAGATGGGCAAAACCGGTCGTGGGCTGCCGAAGAGTTTTCAGCAACCTTATGAGTAGCGTATTGCGTCTATACATGTATCGCGATATCCCAAATATCATCCCAACTGAAACATGAGGCGTCCTGGTGCAACACATTCAGTTACTTAAAAACATTCAGATTCAGCTTGGTTCCAGATGAGTCTTCCGTCAAAACCAAATTGGTATGCGAATAAGTGAGTGCATTTGTCGAAATCAGTCCAAGAAGGGGGAAACTGGTCGTGGGTTGCCGAAGATTTTTCAGCAACCTTGTGGGTATAGTGTATTACGTCTAAACAAGTAAGTGAAAATGTTTTCAGTCAATGACTTCATTTTCATCAGACAGCGTCGGTAGCCTGTCCTATCATGGCTGCCTTACGCACCGCACTAGCCTATGTATGGCTCACCAAGACAGACCGTCCTAACATTATCGCAAGGGTGCCCAAGTTAGAAACGCTGAACTGTCGGGGTTGTGCTACGGTGACGGCAGTACTGGTGACGCCGTGTGAACGAGTGGGCCCAAATAAATTGCCCAGTGTGTTGCAAGCCAGATTAACTGTCATAGTAAATTTGCAACATTAATTTTAGCCCACACGTCTGCCTCCTGTGCGCCATGCCTGCGTGGCTAGAGTGCCCAGTTGTCCAGAATCAGATGAACTGTTCTAACAGGCATAGTCACAAATTGATTCACGGCTTCAAAGTGTCGGTCATCGAAGGAAATAAGCGCACTCGAATCACAAGGGCTACCTCGCTCGGTTAAGCGGGGGTTCTAACCGGCATCGTCTGATCGTGTGCATTTTAACTAACACTTTCGAACGTGGCAGACCTAGCACAGGCAAACCATGCGCACGAATGTCAGTTACTCCGCCCCCTAGCCACTACGGACAACGTGCATCATTTTCCAGCTTTTTGCACCGAAACAAAACAGCGCGTCTCATTCATCTTATATCTCTAGTATTTATTACAGAGGTGGATTCATCACACAGTGAATTTCGATAAAGT
This sequence comes from Clonorchis sinensis, assembly GCA_003604175.2. Lineage (NCBI taxonomy): Eukaryota > Metazoa > Platyhelminthes > Trematoda > Opisthorchiida > Opisthorchiidae > Clonorchis > Clonorchis sinensis. Next base: position 2,617,023 of record CM030370.1, on the reverse strand, counting down.
AAGAAAGGAAGCTGTAGTGGTAGAATCGTAACGGACATCCAAAAACTGTTTTTGTACTCACATTTGTCCGATGTGCTAACCCATATGTGCGTACTCTTCCATGTCAGCAAGAGCTCTTACATAAAAAGGATTGCATAAAAGTGTTGCGTGAAATCATACTTTACGGGACCATTTTAACCAGCTCAACCATCATCAGCTCGGAACTCCGGTGACCTTCCATGAAAAGCTAAACGGAGTGGTGTGGCGGGACTTTTGCAACTTGTGAATCGTTAGTAAATCCATTCAAATTATAGTGAAGAAACTAGAAACCGTTGGTCGATCGAAACATTTCAACAACATGTTTAGTAAAACTAAGGCAATTCTGAATTTCCGGACAAAACAAAACATAAAAACCAAAACAAAACATAAACCTCAGTATTGCCTTTTCCAGTTCATCAGGTAAATGCGGTCCCCTGCGTTTCTACCATTCACATTTCGGTACAATGAGTGTGCCTGATAACCCAGACATCCACACAGCTCAAGTATGAGGTGTCTTCTGCAGTTCATTCTCAGTTGTGCCTCACTCTAAACCTGTCTACACCGATCAGTGAATGCATACAAATCCGCGTTAGAAGATACAACTTCCTCAATGGAAGGGAGAAATTTCGACCTATAATCCGTTGGTCTACTGTTACTTCTAGGCTCGCCCTGCTAAGTGGTATTCGGAGAGGCTACTGTTCGGAGAACTCATCAGGAGAAGAAATTTTGCATCTTGATTTGCGGAAGAATAAGTATGCAGCCTATAAAGGCGATGGCCGAGTTCACTTCGTCCACGATTGTACCGGTAGGGGATCAGTGATTCTGACAATAAACTTGACCTGAATACTTCGGATTCTGAACATCTGAATGTCATCTGTGCTAACAGATGCATGACTGAACTGAATACACATTTTAAATCTAGCTTACTACATCAGTTTGGGAAGCATCCATCAGGCCTGTGATTGTGTTTATAAGAGGTGTCATATTGAACAGTGTGAACATTGTGAAATTATCAGGCGCGATCCTCACAATCCCGTGAGAGAAATGCATACGTGAAAATTCAGACTATCGTTCGGTTCATGTCTGTGCTTTCGGCTTCTGGAACTGCCATCCTAAGTAAAACTGAAGAATAGCGGAATAATACCTGATGAGGAGATTTCACTACATTCGGAAGAAGGGAATTCTCAGTGAAAGGAATTTACCGCTGGAACATGCCACAAGACTTCAGTTGAAGTTGCCCTTTTTCGAGAAAGGCTTCTTTGGAGGAAGGGTTATCCGGACGGAGATAATCCTGATTAACGTAAAATGTGACTTGTGACTCGTTTTACTTCACGCCTGATCTAAAGGGTTTCTTTAATTTTAAATCTGTATTACCACTCCGTAGATAGGCCTCCCCCAGAAAAGTTCCCTCTCAGTACAGCTTAATTTTGGCCAGTCATTTGTGGTGTTCTCTTTAGACTAGGACAACCGTATGCGTCGTGGAATACAACCGCTATGAACTATCAACAACCCTCCATTCTGGTTTACGTTATATACAGTGTAGTGCGGCTGCCTGGAGTCCTGAGCGCTGCTTGAACCGTAGCAGAAGTGAATCAGATTCATTGACCCACTTGTTGTTGAGGTGCCGAAGAAAACCACTTACAACACACTGTTGAACTACCAGTTCACAATAGCGCTGGCGATGTTTTTCCCCATGCAAAATAACATTGCTAACGGCAAAATATGCCCAAAGCTTCCACAAGACTGCCCGCCCTCCAGGTCAGTCAGTGGGGTCGACCAAATCTGAAGCACACATGTTGAGTACAGGCATGGTTTTCCTGGATGTGCAGGAAAGACAGGAATGGTCCAAGAAAGATGGAGTAAACAATCCAACAATCCATCAGTGTAGAACCAAAGGGGTGACGAATTGCCAAGGAATATGGTGGAGTTTGGGCTTAGGAAACTCCTAAATGACGCACAACATTATCATCTAAGCTACGTAATCGTACTGAATATTGAAGCTGAAGTAGCTGGGGCCAGGTTAAACACAAACCTCGAGTCAATTTGGTTTTGCGAGAGACTCACCTGGAACCCAGCTGAATCTCCAGTTTGTGATGTTTCCAGGCAACTGAGTGTGCTGCATCAGGCCGCCTCACATCACAAACGGGAGATTCAGCTGTGTTCCAGGTGAGTCTCTCGTAAAAGCAAAGTGATTTGCAAATGAGTGTATTTATGGAAATCAGTCCAATTTGGGTTCAAGTAGAACATAAGGTTGACGGAAACTCGGGGACTGCGCCTACCTGATGAGCCCCAAGAAGGGCGAAACCGGTCGTGGGCTGTCGAAGAATTTTCAGAAACTTTATGAGTAGCGCATTGCGTAGAAACCTCGAGGGCTTACCTGAGATCTAGAAGAATTCAGTTTGTTTTACTACGATATTCTCCTTTGCCACAATTGTTAATTATACCAGAAAGTGGACCAAGGTGGAACCATGCCACCGATTGATCATAGTTTCCACATTCAGAAATGCATTAAAGTGTACCAGAACTACCACAGTAGGAATTAACAGGAGTGACCGAAGTGATGGAGCATAGGAGATGTACAATTCGAGTGAGAATTTTTAATGTGGTATCCTAGAGCGTGCATACGCAACGGAAATCACTTCCTCATCAGCTCTTGAAATTCAGCCGGTGAGGAGGACTGTGTTTAGTTCGGGCGGGCCACTTGTTTGTTGGTCTGTTGGCCGAGCTTGGCAGTTAGACTGCGAAAGTTTCATCACCGATCGTAGTGGCACGCTCAACGCTAGGTTAGCTGGATCACTTCTTATTTTTTCTGCCTGTATTTATATAGATTCTAAACAGTCTCTAGTACATCCATGGTGATTGGTTGGTCGCAAGGGAGCTTTCGCGTAATGTGGTGTGTCGAATGGGGGTCTGATGTGCGTTGTGGTCTCAGTTTCTGGCATTTGGTTGGTCCGTTGGATGACTTCTGTTGCTCATTTATGATTGATCTGTTTCCTTCTAGCTTTGTGGTTTGGTCTACTTCCACTCGATTGCTGAGTAACCTGTTTTTAGTAGTTTTCTTTGATCCCGTAGTTCCTTTGGTTGTCGTTAGGTTATCTGATTTCCCACGTGATTCAGGTCCCATTAATTGTCCATTTTTTGTGATGGCTGATAGACTGTCGATTCTGGTGTGTTTATTGACTGTTTTCTCTGTGGAATACCATACCTAAGCATACTCCGGTCTTTGTTTTGTTCTTCAGCAGCAGCAGCAGACTTTGGGCGTCACGCCAACTAAACGGGTTTCGTGGATTTGAAACAAGTGACATTGGGTCATGTCTTCTGCTGACAAGCTTATGTTCGTGTGGTGGTGGTGGTGGGTTTTCTTCTAATCTGACAAACATAGCTTTGTAAATCGCATAGTGTTTGCAGATCGCATCTGCCTTCTTCATTTTATCCTGTCTTCCGTTTAGTTTCAAGACGATTCTTCTCAACATGCTTAAGATCTTGAAAGCGACGATCGTTCCATGTTGTTTTAAATATCTTGCAGTTATTTTAGCGATGTTTTCGACACCCAGAAGTGTGATCCTCCTCTGTTCTGGTTGTGGTGACAGAGTGGCCCGGGTTTGATTCCGTAAGGATCTACACATGAATTTCCTCTGGTATCCATTATTTTGAAGTAGCCGACAAAGTCGTCTTCGATTCAGTGTATCTCGATGCGTCCAAATAGGGCTCGAGCGCAAGTTCTTTTTGTGACTACTCCAGAATCTAGTCCTTGTGTATTTGTTTTCCGTATGCTTCGGTTTGCAGTTGTCACCGTCTGTTGTCTTTGTGACAGCATGTTTTGGAAGGCTAATTTGTTCTCCTCCATCTCTCTTGTGAGATGGATGTCGAGAAACGTTTTTTCGACATTTGGTTCGCTGTTGACAGTCCATTCTTCTGTGTAATGGCCGCTTATAGCACCCACATTTTTGGTTTGACATCTGGTGACCCCATCTCCCCCAGTTTTCGCATTAACTTCCGCAATAAATCCCGAGATCGGTGACTCCATTTGTGCTTCTCTGGGTTGTTCATAATATTCTCCATTGAAATCAGAAAGGTTGTCAAGTTCAGAACCAGTCATTCGCAGGTTCCTCTTCTTTCAGGCTTTTAGTTTATGTCTTCCCGGTTGCGTCATTGCTGATTCCTCCGCTGTCGGCGGCAGTTAATGGCAATTTTCCTACTTGTTTGACTACTCATGAGTAGCGTGTTTTACGCCTGTTCAATATAACGCTGCGTTGCTTACCTACTGTCCGTTACCTGGATTATTGAACACCGCTTAAGGTTGGGTTATCCTCTAGTTACTAATGGCAATATTTTTCTGCCTATCCGTATTCGACTGCAACTTCAAATGTCCGCTGTCCAAGCTGTCATATCATCGTAATATATCAGATCCTACATGTTAGACAGTTCGCTTAGCTTGGCAAGTCAGGTGCAAACGCCTCGTCGCTATGTGAGGAAATTTCGCCAGTGCTCTGTTGGGTTGAGCAGACTGCATCCACCTGGATTTTCGAGAGTCATACCGTTTGGCTCGCTGAGTAATGACGAACCAACAGTGGAATTCCAGAAGGCTTGCCGCTGAGACCGACCGGTCGATTGTAAAAAAACATCTGTCAACTGGTTAATTACCTATCCTAAATTTCCAGGCCCCGATTTACTACATTTCGCATCAGCATCCTTTTTATGGTCATCACGGATACGAATTTAAATGGGAGAGTCCTAGTAAACTGAATCTGAATGTACAGACCTCAGTTTAATTTAGAATGGCAGGTGTGTAGCAAGGAGATAGCTACCACATTACACAGCAAGATATCGGCCGAACTGCCTGCACGAATTTTAAACTAGTCTCTAGTAGAGAAGAATGTAGCCGCTTAGATCCAGTCAAATCATGTTACACACACCACGAAGCAATAGGCTTTCAAGCTTCAAATTGTGAGTTTGAAAAAGTGTGGATGATGGATAAATGCTCCGGAATTTGAAAAGAAAAACAATTTGAATACGGAGGGGATGCGCGCCACAGTTGACGCCACGGAGTTAGGGTTAATCGGCCTTTTTGGAACCAATTGGTGAAACCCATGCTTGATAGCTCAAAAAGGGGAATCAGCAGCGTCCAGCGAACTACTCCGATCAACACTGTTACATGCCACAGAATACTTGCAAATAAGAAATTCTATAAGGATGATATTAGTTAGGTATTCAAGCATGGATAAAAAAATTTACGGGAGCGTGCAATCAACGCAAAGGTCAGGACAATGATGAACAGAAAAACCAGTGTGGAAGAATGCGCGCGGCAACAAGCGGAAACTTGCAGCAAAATAACGGAATAATGGGCAGTAAAATTCCGTTTGGAGGAAATAAATCACCAGGGTGCTGTTGTCTGCTAACATGAAGTCGATCCGGTCCACTTTTCTTGAATGACCATACGCAAACTAAACAGATTCGTTCGTACCACAGGTGTGGTGGTTTGTTAAGGGATGAAATTTAGAAATAACTTCGCTTTGTGGTGCATACGGTTGATAGGCGTGGACGATGATGATACTAATTACGTCCAACTCACTTTACGATTGCATGGGTTGTTCGCAGCAGTTGCAATGTTTGCTGCGGAATCGGCCCTCCCGGTTGCACTCCACTACCGTCATTTCGGTCAACAAATGCACACCTCAGGACCCTGTTCCAACAGGCCATAACTTTGCTGCACGGTCACGCCGCACATGACAATATTATAGTGGGATGAAGCTTTAACAGAACAAAAGAGGAAGGCGTACCTGTGCTGAACACGACAGGAATGGCCTTGGAATAGATAGGCCCACATGGTAACTAACAGTAAACTGATGAGGAGGGATATCGAAGGTAGAAAATACTGGTCGGATGAACCAGCAAACGTCGGATAGTAGTAGAACAGTTCCATACTACACAAGCCGAACAGGTGAAACACCTTTGTTGCTTTTAAGACCGGGCTTGACTGTGTGATGTTAGACTGAGTCCATTCGCCTTGTAGGTTCTTCTTTCGTTGGATTTTCCTATTTTATTTTTTGACTTTTGGTTTTATTTTCGGCGAACGTATTCTTTCTAGAGTAATACCCCGATAATACAGGATGTCTCATAATAGACGCAAAATTTGATTGGATAATCAAACGTAGCCCATTAGAGGAAGGATGACAAAATTTTCTATTATCAGTAGCCACATAAAGGAAATTTTGTAAACAAGTGTTGGCATTTTTTCTGTCTACGAAGGATGTCAGTACGCGCATCGAAATTGTGAAACTCCATTATTCCCTTGGTGAAAGCGTCACCGCTGCTTTTCGTGGTTACAAAACCAAACATGGTCTCATCAAAGATCCTTTCACCGTGTCGACCATTGCACGCTTGTTGCAAAATTTGAGTCCTCTGGATCTGTATTGGATTTTCCTGGCAAAGGGAGAAAGTCTCTGAGTGATGAAAGAGCGCCCATTGTACAGAATGCTGTCGAGCAACTTCAGCCCCAGAGCACCATGGCATCTTTGTCAATAATTCAGGTGTCTCAGTTGACCGGCATTCCTCGTACCAGCGTGCATCGTATTATGAGACGCCACCTTCATCTCTACCCATATCATTTCACTTTATTACAAAACATCACGGAAGAAGACAAGGAGAAACGTGTCACGTTCACCAACTGGCTGCTGGACAATGAAGAAATCGTTCCCAACATTTTATGGAGCGATGAAGCAAAGTTTTCTGTGGATGGAATAATCAACAAGCACAATTGCGTGACATGGTTTCGTGAAGCTCCTCACGAGAACCTCACCCATAATCTCCATTCCGCTCATCTCTGTGTGTGGATGGGATTCTCCTCAAAGTGTCGCCTGCGTCCCTTTTTCTTTGATGCTACGGTTTCCGGCGACAGTTACCTCCATATGCTGCAGGCGCATGTTATCCCGCAACTCAAGCAGCATAAAAGGTCATCGACCGTCTTTCAACAAGATGGCGCTCCACCCCACTACTCAAACCAATTGAGAACTTACCTCCGAGAGCAATTTTCTGATGAGAGAGTCATTGCTCGTGGATTTCCAAACTTTTGGCCCGCAAAGTCACCCGATCTCACACCTCTGGATTATTGGCTTTGGGGAATGATCAAGGCTCGCGTATATCATGAAAATAAACCGAAGAATTTGGTGGAGTTAAGAGCAAGAATTGAAGAGGAGTGTGCACGAGTGACGCTTAAAGAAGTTAAACATGCTGTGTCTCATATCTCATACCGCTTCCAACTTGTTACAGAAGAAAGGGGCAGTTTTTTCGAATCTTTTGTAATGACAGTTTATTCACAGTACACCTCCATAATGCGCGTATGATCACATAAAAATGATAAATGTTTAACTTGGTGTTGAAGTTTTAACGTGCGTATTATTTTTTGCGTTTATTATGAGACACCTTGTATATGGTGAACTGTGATTCATTTGGGCGTTTCGCTCAACAAATGCCGGTTGGTGTCGAAGAGAAACTAGGTCAAACACGTTCGCAAATTTTGATGTAACAGTGGTACGTGACGCGTTGCGAAAAAACAGGATACTATCTCAAGCTGACAGGTGACATGTGATGCACAACACCCTACTCGCAGATACACAGCCACTCTGCAAATAACGCAGTGTGTAGCATTTTAGCAAGAAGTTTGGCTGTCTAGTGATATACTAACCAGTATTTTTGCCACAAAGTCACGTTCCATTTGTTGTGTTTCTTCTTGTATGTTTGTGTTAACCAGGTGAACAGCCTTCCCTAACCTTGACGCGATTTTAATTGCTGTCGAGTAATTTGAAAATATGAAGCGAACAGGCTAGGATTAGTAAATCACAGTTTTATGAAGATGTTTTGAAGCTGGACTCTTACTGCTGATTTTCAAAAGAACACACAGTGGGTACATTGATATTCGGCATTGTAGTTTTTTCTTCGTAAGTGGGCGTTTTTATTCGAATTCGCATTCGAATCTAAGGTGAAACTGTCCAGGAGTGCTGACGTTCCATTCCATTCACTGATGACATTTTACTTTCGAAGTTACTGGCCGACGTTCAGTGAACCGATGGATGACGTAGTAACCAGTGAACAGTAATCCATGAGTCAGGACAGGCGCTTTCAACTCACCGTCTTCCACTTTATATGATGGGATTTTGGTAATAACATAGATATATTCCTTTGAGGGCGAGATGGCTCAGTGGTTAGAACGCGGATTTACTGACCGGAAGGTCCGTGGTTCGAACCCGACCTCTGCCTCTCGACTTCCCCTGTCTAGGCTTGGGCAACCTGACAGTATCCCAGCCTTCGTGCTTCCTCCGGGTGGCATAGCAGCCAGGCACCGGAAGCGTGTTACAGCCGAACGATTTCCTTTATATCCCTTGGAGCGGGAAAATAACAAAAAACTTCTTGGACTTCTTTGGTAAACGACAGCACTGCCCTTTTGATAACATGATATGTCACCGATTGGTTTTCAAATTCCCCACAGATTTTCTAAGCGTCGAGTTAAGCCGTCTTAAAACAATGTGGTTTAAAATGATTAGCTTCGCTGGTTGACCTAATACCCAATAAGCCTGAGAATACTATTTACCTCTCGAACAAGGACCTGTGATCATTCATAGGCCGGTTGGGGAATTGAAGTATGGTTGTATGAGCAGTGAGTAGGGACGATAGTGTATGAACTTTTTGCGTAAATCTCTAAACGCCTCAAGTATCACGATATATAAAGTCGGGAACTTGGTTCATTACAATGGCTCCAATCTTCTCTCCACTAATTGGTGTTCTTATTTTCTAATGCCACTGATTCACTCGATACCCTAAGCCATCCATCAGAATAATTGGACCAGGGCAGGAGGACGATTTTCCGATAGAGAGTGGTGAGCGTAAATTCTATGACAATTAGACAGAGGATGTGGAGTGTCGATATTTCGTTTTTATCTCTTCGTAATGGGGGAGGAATCGCAACAAAACGGTGGAACGGAGCCAGTCATTTGATGGGACAAGCAGGTCAGCTGACAGCCTATATCAGGGTCTTTTGTACTCAGGACCTGGGGCGGTAGTGACTGATCAACACGACCCCACTGAAAGCTAGTAATTTCGAGTTGAAAATGCGCAGTCAGATTATAGTCGCCATGCTGGGGTCAACTCTGTAGATGGAGTGTGTCTGACGATCGATGAAGCAGGCTTTCGCGTATCAGCTTGCAGGCCATTGGTCGATCAGTTGGTCACCTGACTCGAGCAAAGAGGCAAGCGATCTGAGATGTGTTCGATAAGCTCCTGTTTCCCACCAATGTATCACCGCAACTGCGTGTGAACTAGTACTCAACATGCGAGCTGGAGAGCTTGGGTACAATGCGCGGCGCACATCGGAGACTGACTTGTCTCGTTGATGGGAGCGGATTTTGCTGAGCGGCTGGGCACGTACGACAAGTGAAGGCGTAATTTGTGCCGCATGGCTGTGGTTTGGGGATCTCATCTAAACCGAAGGATGATAAAGAACTATTTCTTTTTTTCTGAGTAATCAGGCTCAGTGCGCACTGATGATGTCTCCTCGTATGGTGACGAAACGTTAGCAAGTCAATTGCCAAGCTCGGCGAACAGATCGACAGCCACCTAATCAACAACCAATAAACTCACCCGAGCTACCAATATTTCGACACATAATCAGGCTCTCGCTTATACCGTGGCGTGCTGTGGACGTTGATTCATTTCTCTGGGTAGCCATTAGAAGAACTCTTCTTGAAGTGAGCCAAGAGTACAACTACGTCCGGCGCGGTTGAACAAACTGCGCACCAGCCTGCTTTTATAGGCTAAGGAGTAAAACTGGAGCATTGTAAATGCTGTCCAGTCCATGAGGGCTTGGGAAACACTGAACGCTTCAGTGTGCTATCTGGGTGTCTGGTAATTAGAATATCTAAACATACAAGACTGTTACAAGTTTCTGCCATAAAGGACACTGGAACGTCTGGATGTAAACTGTTCATGCTGTTCCATATGTTCTCCAAGTGGTTACGGTCTGTGAAAACTAAAATTTTGTCTACATATCGTTTGTGGAATATAGTAGAATGCAGTATTAGACATTTCATCAGAAAACTATCTTCCAGTCATGCCCAAAGAGACATCTGCTAACACTTGGTACGCCATCGATTTGTTCATAGGCTTCGCTTTCGAATTGAATGCAGATGTTTTCATTACATAGGAGAATCAGCTGTTTTAAATCTACTTGGGAGATGCGTATGGGAATTTTGTGGACGGTAATAAAATCGCACTACTACACTGATGCGAATGGACACCGGTGAATAAGGCGTTGACATCTGTGAACCCATTGACAATCGGTCCATAATTCACCCGAGTTCAGAGGAATGCTGATTACACAGTGGTGTGTGAGTCTCACGAATATGATTTGAAATTTTGGCCAACCATCCACCTAACCTGTGGAAGGCCGAGTCCTATATAGCCAAAATGGGTTCCAGAGGGACCCCATCTTTATAGATATTTGTTGCTCCCCTAAGTGTGGCGCATTAGTTTCAACAGGCTTGAATTAGTTGTAAAGCTGGGCGAACATAAAGCCATCCTTCGTTCTGACTACATATTCCGCCCTTTGCACGATCACATCATCATCATCCTCGATACTACGATCATTCCGAGGTGCCTACACCTCCAAACACTCATTCAGGCAATCTGGATAGTAACTGACAACAACATCGCCACTGACATCGGTTAGCCGCCATATCCTGCAGTGTCTCCAACCAGGCGTAGTGAGGATCACGCGGTCCCCATCCTGGAAGACGAGTTGCACCGACAGCACCCAAACGTTTCGTGATTTCTTTCATACAACACCAGATCCTTTTAGATTTTTTATCCATACTGTTCAGATATGAACACTGGTGCCTGCAATTACCGCACGCTATCACGTTCGTGTCGGTTCGGATGCACAATCCAAATCCGCTGACAATGAATTCAGTAATATGAAGGTGAATGGAAGCTAGTCATGGCTGTGATTAGAACAGTCTCACCGTTGTTTGTTTCTGAAATGGTAATTACGCTTTCAGATGCCTATTCCATCGATATTTTGCCTTCCGGTTTCAACGCTCTGTTCATACCACTTCTGGATATGGTTGGCACGTGACCTTCTGTTGAAGAGTCACGACGATACAGTGAGTTACTTGGCCGGCATAAGCTTGCTGAAACATTGTCGACAGCCGAGCGCCGGTTTTGCCCTAGTTGAGGATCATCAAATACCCGCTTTCTTCTGATGGTTGTATTCGGCCGGAGGCTAATGGCATCTAGGGTTGTCATGATCTTGTCGCAATTTTGCCTCATCTGTCCGCAACCATGAAACTCCGAGATCACAGTTAACAGCTCTTATGACTGATAATGGGCTGCTGAGCTTGCTTTTTGACGGGTTAGGAGAGAGAAACGACGCATCTATCTGGGTAACAGGCTGACATCGAAGAATAATTCGGTCAATGGTGGAAATCATCGGCACCCAAATTTGGCAACCAAAAATCAACGGATTATTGGTTCCGATAAATACACTCATTTGTAAACCAATTTGGTTTTTGCGAGAGACTCACCTGGAACCCAGCTGAATCTCCAGTTTGTGATGTTTCCAGGCAACTGAGTGTGCTGCATCAGGCCGCCTCATGTACGGGAGATTCAGCTGTGTTCCAGGTGAGTCTCTCGCAAAACCAAAGTGATTTGCACATGAGTGTATTTATCGAAATCAGTCCAATTTGGGTTCAAGTAGAACATAAGGTTGACGGAGATTCGGGGACTGCGCCTACCTGATGAGCCCCAAGAAGGGCGAAACCGGTCGTGGGCTGTCGAAGAATTTTCAGCAACCTTATGAGTAGTGCATTACGGATTATTGGTTCCTTCCACTGAACCACGAGTTCCGGTTGACCTACTATAGTAAGCCTGGCTTCGTCCTATGGCGAGTACTTGCATTTTCAGAGCTCCGACTCGTCTGTTTGTTGCCTCTCTGGTAGCCGTTTACACAGGTATGCTGGAAAAATGCAGGTCTCAGCGAAACGTCCCAAGAAAGGTGATAACACGTGGATCTTGCAGGTAATAGGTAGGTTGGTCGCACTGATTGATTGTCGGCCTATTCGTCGAGCTTGGAAGTTGGATTGTAAACGATTCATCACTAATCGAGATCAAATCGTCAGAGAGAGAATAAGTGGATAAATTCCTTTTCATCTGTCTGCGCTTATATATTTTCGAAGCAGTATCCAATATCTCTAAACTGATCGGTCGGTCCCGAGCTGGTTTTCCGAGCTGTCACAAACGAAGCTGTGTTCAAAACCTATTCATCAAGCGGATCGAGACGCACTGGGATGCAGCATAGTTGAAGACGAAAGAAGAACGAAGACTTGTTAGACACTCCAAAATAATGGTTACCGAGGGAACTTCATATGGAGATGCTTACGAAATCAGCACCAATCTAATTCCCCAACAAGACCAGAAAAGAGAATAATTATGGTTGCGCATATCAAAAACATCGCGGAACTGGCTGCAAGACAATTACGACGACATTTTTAACAGTTACCTTCAAGCCTGTAAGCACAATGTTGGCTAGACTGAGAGAAACGTGCCACCAGAATACACGAACACAAGCTTTCCAGCAGAAGACATGACGCCGTGTCACTTATCTCAAGTAACGAAGACAGAGCAAGACGTCAGTTCCATTGCTCAGGTAAGAACAGAAAAATGGGGCGTGAATTTGCCGAGACTACACTCGAAAATCAATCAAGAAACACATCGATATCGAGCCACTTTATCAATCGCTGTGAACAACAGAATAGCATAGATACGGGAGTCTGAACTATGTGGAAAATTAAGTAACCTAATGACAACCGACAGACCAATCGGACCGTAGGAAGGCTTCTCCTAAAAATATGAGGCTATTAAATCAAACAACAAAGTTGAAAGAAATCAAACCATAAATCAAGAAGGAAACGGACAACTCAAAAAGCAGGAACAGCAGTGTCGAATTGAAGGCGCCCAGCGCATAAACCAGATACAAGAATATGAGAACACAACGCAACTCAGATTGCAAGCTGATTGACCAAATTACTCGAAAACCACCTCCGGACTGACCAACCACCTTAGAGATATTAGATACCGTTTCGAAACTGACGATGTCACCTGAATTGTGATGGAAAGTTTACAACCCAGCTGCAATTTGTCGCAAGCTACTCTGCATGCTTTTGTGAAGGGAACATGGTCAAAATGTGGAATGCATACAGTTCTGGTTGACCCACTGTGATAAGTCTCGCTTGATTGTATGGCGAACGCTTGCACTTTCATAGCTCCAGCTCGTTTGCTTGTTGCCTCCAGACAAGCTCTGATAGCGGCTTACATGGGTGATAATAAATGGAAATAGAGAGGTCTAATTAAAATGTCTTTCGCACTCCAACAAGCCTCAGAGAACAAGACTGAACATGGATTTAAACAAAAGTGCTGCATGCTTAGTGCACAGTTTACTTCTCACAGCAGATGGATGTCCAAAAACTAGGATAGATCAGCGATCGACTTGTGTTTGAATGTTCTGTGATAATGCTGGACAATTTTTGAAATGAAGTTTCATACCTCAATCTGATTATATATATATATATATATATATATATATATGGGAAGTTCCGTCGTCTCATTAATTGCCGCTGTACTCTAGATTAACAGTCGGTTCTACTTATTTTTGGTCAATTTCCAAACCTAATTTTACAAAATGCTTAACGCCGAGAGAGCAGAGATAAAGCCTTCTCCCGATCAGTCAGTTCATCATTCAGTCAATTTATCCAGTGATAAATAGTGTACCTGTGTATAGCACCTTCAGTTGAAGCACACCATAAATGAGAGGCTCAGTTGAACCTCCCGGTAACACCGAAGTAATGTGGGAATGAGTGTATCTCGCCAGTTACCTACATAATGGTTTACATGTGGGATATAAGGTTGATGGAAACTGGGCAAATGCGTCTTCCTGAGGAGCCCCAAGCAGGGTGAAATCGGTGGTGGGCTGTGGAGGAATGTTCAGCAATCTCATGAGTAGTGTGTTCTGGTGAAGATGGTTATTCCTTGATATTTGGGTGCACTGCTCATAGAAATGCAGTGTTTGAAACACGATGCACTCGCGTATTCCATGCACTATGACTCTTGACAAAGTAACCGTTGTGAACAGGTTACATTTACCCGAAAATTCTTCTAAACTAACATGTGATAACGGCTTAGGAACAAAATTTCCCTCATCCACTTGATGCAAATTAGGCACTAGATCATCCGGGGAACGAGGTGACAGAAGCAAAAATTTTTCATCATGCACAACGATCGGCTCCAGGCAAATGCCACTTGCACGGCCTTCATACATAACCTTCAAATAAGGGAAGAATTCACAGAATTTACAGAAACAGTCGTTTCTAGGTTCGCTACATCAGAATTCTTCAGCCCGACGTGATGACGCTAAAGTTGACTACTAGTTACTCTCTTGGTCCGAATGGGCTGACTTTTATGGTTGTACATTTTTCCAACAGATGGTAGAGGTCTGGTAAACCTTTTCGTCATGACTGAACAAATCGACAGCTTGCCACAGATTGTAACGTTGTACCTACACAACGGATGCTCTCCGTTAGTTGCCAGTATTCTGTGAATTCTATTTTGTGATGATACTATTTAGTGACGCGTGTTCGCAATCACTGGAAGCTTCATAAGACCCATACTTGTGTGTTCTCCTGGCATTTCGGCTGTCATAACATAAAAGCTTTTTTTTTATCGAACTGCGGGATTTAAACTGGCACAGATCAATAACCACCAGTTTCGGACGAAGCAACGCTCCATGCACCTTGGTTGTATAGCATCCGTCTACCTGTTCTTTCTTTTAGTGAATTTATTTCGGCATGCTGAGTCGTTCTGTCACAAAATACCTTTTGTACCATGCCACCTATGCGTCACCGGTAGGTATATGGAGGATTACGACTATAATTACATGAGCCTGGTGCCATACAAGGTTGACCTCAGGTGGTATTATTATTGGGATGGATGGTGGAAGTCCTATTATAGAAGATTTAGAGTGAAGACTAATGCGAAAATTCGGGAAGCAAGAATTTATAATATGCACACCAATGAAACCCTTTTACTTTGTCAGTATGATTATCCTCAATCGCTTGATGATTGCTGCAAATATGATCAAAATATTTTCAGCGAAGGATTGTGGTTGTATGAAAAGTGGTCGGGATGCTATCGTCGATTTTTTCACTATTATACCACCAAGGACAGAATAGAAATAAATTATGAATACCGTCATCGTTTTCAAAGAGATGCCGAACGGCTTGTGCTACTATTCACTTTATCTACTCCATCTGGTATACGAAAATACAGTTATATTGATATGGATCATTTAATGGGTCGAGTTTGCTGCGAGATCGCCGCAAGTGGCCACCATTCTACTCCTCCGTCGTTGGCAAAATTGATTTCCGTACCTGAAAGACGCTCGGTGGATTTTCGCACGTTCTACAATACCGTGTTGTATGAGAAGGAATACACAACTATCAGCATCACTGTAAGAAGCTTTGATGTGGATGGCGTGTTGCCGGTCATTTTCCTCTTCGAAGTCTATGATAACAATGAAAGACTATTACGCCAGGTCAACCACACGGAGAAGCATTTCCCGAACGACCCAAATGAGTACCGCGGTTTCAGTGAAATAACAATTCAGTCTAGAAACTGGTACCAGAACGTCGTCCACCACACGTACATCGTACCTCTAAGCCGGTTCACTAGGG
>CM030370.1:2598034-2600732 GCA_003604175.2 Clonorchis sinensis | reverse complement strand
TCGGTTTGGGTAACTTGCCATTATCTCAGTCTTCGTGCTTCTTTTGGATGGCATGTTAGCTAGGCATCGGAAATGTGCTTCATTTGATCGACGATGAGTAGCAAGATTTGATAGGGACGGTTGTTTGCACCGCAGTCTGCATCTAGGTCATCGCTGTAGATACGGACAACGCTTGCGTTGTCCCGACGAAGACGCGTCTGTCTTGGGTGATGTTTGTCAGCGAAGAACCCTCACAAAGGACTCAAGTTCCGTCTGAACGTGAGATTGAACTGCGCCGTTTTGAGAGGACTTCAGCCCATATCTGTTCAGCCGCTTCATATAACTGATTCACTGAAGGTTTCCGCCGTGCTTGTGACGTCACACAGTTTTCACTTTCAACTGCTGGGCCTTGATACATACTGAAGCAGGTGCACAATATCTTCAACGCTATTGCTCCAACCCGGTTGGAGGTCCGCTCCCCAAATCTGCCAGTTAAAGAAGCAATGCTCTCAGCCTTCAGAACTGCTTGTCCAGCCCATCTGATTCGACTCAATGAACACTGGATATCTTTGAGATCAGCAGATCTTATTGCTGCCAGAAAGTCCATACCAGCAGCTAGCGACTATGATGGCGCACGCAGATCCCCTCAAACGCCGGATAATCTGGAGCCTGAAGAATGACAGATAACGCTGGTGGATTTCGAAGGCCCAGGAAATGGAGAAGGCCTTTGCTGCAGGCAACAGCCGCGCCCTGTTTCAACTGATTCGATCAACGGGTCAAAAGAACGCAGGTGTCAGTGAGACAATATGCGAAAAAGACGGAACAACAATTCACTCCCTCAATCGCCGTCTTGAGCGGTGGGCTGAGCACTTCAAGAACAGTTCACCTGGTCCCCTTCAACACAACCACTGGAAGAACCAAGCAGGCCCGAATGGAACATTGACACTAATCCACCATCAGCAACCGAAATCCAGCGTGAGATTTCAATTCTGAAGCGCGACGAGGCACCTGGCTGGGATGGTCTACACCCCGCGCTCTTCAGAGAAGGTGGCAGGTACTGGTGAACAGTCTGACAACCATACTGCAGAAGATTTGGAACGAAAACAGAATACCAGCAGGATGGAGCTTCTCGACCGTCATCCCAGTTTTCAAAAAGGGAGCAAGGACGTCATGTGAAAACCATCGTGGTATCAGTCTGGTATCCGTCGCATCTAAGGTACTCTCTGGCATTATTTTGCGCAGGTTGATGGATTATCGCGAGAGACAGACTCGTGAGAATCAAGCTGGGTTTCGCCCCGGTCGAGGATGCATCGACCATATCTTCACCTTGAGACAAATTCTTGAACAGCGCCACTCCTTCAGACGTCCCACGTTGGTCGTTTTCTGGATTTGAAAGCTGCTTTGATTCTGTCGATCGTCAGCAACTTTGGCAGTGTCTGGCGATCAAAGGTGTCCCTTCCAAATTTCTATCTCTTATCAAGGCACTGTATGCGGACTCCTGTGGGCGCGTACGAGTATACGGCTCTCGCCTGAGTTCACCACGTCCAGTGGTGTAAGACAAGGCTGTCCTCTTTCCCTTTCCTTTTCAACTTTGTTATTGACATGCTGCTTGAAATTTCTCTGCCTGCCTCTGAAACCTCGGGAGTCGAAATGCTCCCGGGACGTTCCCTCGCAGACATTGAGTATGCGGACGATATTGCTCTCCTTGGTTCAGACCCTTCCGAAATGCAAATGATCTTAAATAACCTAACTAACTCTGCCGCACGGTTTGGCATGCGCTTCACACCCGCAAAGTGTAAAGTGCTGCTACAAGACTGGGTGGGATCAAACCCACCTCATGCTTGCAGGTGAGCCAATCGACGTGGTAGATAAATTTGTTTACCTGGGCAGCTGTATAAGTTCCGGTGGACTGGCTGGAGATGAGATCATTTCTCGAATCGGAAAGGCCAGGGCAGCTTTTGCCAACCTCCGACACCTGTGGCGCCGACGTGACGTGAGCTTGTCTGTCAAAGGAAGAGTTTACAGTGCGGTGGTTCGATCCATACTGCTTTATGGATCAGAGACGTGGCTACGTGCAGAGGACGTACGGAAGATGTCAGTGTTTGATCATCGATGTCTCCGCAGCATTGGTCAGGTCTGGTGGGAACATCGGATTAGTAATGCTGAGGTACGTCAGTTGGTCTTAGGAAGAAGGAACTCTCCCGCGATAGATGAATTACTCACGCTTCATAGGTTGCGCTGGTTGGGACATGTACTCCGCATGCCAGAAGACCGTCTGCCCCGCAGAGCTCTTTTCGCCCAGCCCTGTGCTGAGTGGAAGCGACCGAGAGGTGGACAGTGTATGACCTGGCAACGAAGTACGAAAGCGCTAAGTAAACTTAGTCGGGCGGGCAACTGCCGCCTCCTGGATGGGGACCTCGGGACTCAAATCACCAGTGGTTAACGACACTGGCAGAAATGGCCCAATCGCGCAGTCAGTGGCGCTCGTGCATCAAAGCTATAGCCTTCAATGCGTAGCTACTCAATTTCCGAGCATACCTTCGCCTCCAAGGCTTCTTTTTACGTTCCATTTCCGGTGATCGAAACTGTAGCAGCTGGAACCAATGTGCCTATGGTACACGGTTTATGATAAATTGAATTGAATTGAATTGAATCTGCCATTTAACGCACTCTGGTGTTTAAGGCAATTGCATCAGGAGCAGCCAAATGTCGCTTAACT